>JAMWET010003828.1:0-45408 GCA_024036415.1 Prochilodus magdalenae
ACAACTGTGACCCTCTACACACTCGGGTTACCCATGCTGTGTTAGTAAAAGGGACTTAATACAGGAGTAAAATGTTTGTTGTGATAACTCATAACGATGGTAAAATTAAACAGGCTCTTATTCATAGGAGCTCCTGTGTTTTTTTTGTTTTTTTTTCATTACTGAACAATATCAAGCTGTGCGTCTGCCAGAATTTGGTGTTTATTACATTCTACCAGTGCATGGAGCCTACTGCTGTGTTGTTCATGAGAAGCTACTTGACTATTACCAACTGATACAGTACACTGTTTGGGGAATGCCACTTTTAATTCTTCATCATTCTATCCCAACCTAATAGCAGAATGTCTTCACTGGGAGAGAATATCAAGAGGATTATCCTCTTGACTTTGCCCAGTCTGTCTGTGGAGACACAGCTGCAGATTGTTTCCACGCTTCAGACGTCTGGTGTCGACGCTGTGGCTGACCTGAAATATGTCCAACAGGAGGACATCAAAGGCCTGTTGCCTGTTATACAGCAGAGAACATTACTGGAAGCCTTTAGATTAGGTAATTAATATTTATCCACCCATAGGCTGGATTTATTTTCATTAAGTATAAGGACTTCTGCATAATGTGCATTCCAATATTGACTGTATATATTAGTAGATAATTATTAAAAGTAGTGATGTTCTTCTTTAACATTCATTCATGTTGAAGTCTTTGTTGTTTCAGAAACTAAGACCATCATTTTGGATCTCCAGGTTATTCAGACTGACTCAGATTCAAGTGCTTCTACTCATCCTAACTCTTCACTCTCATCCACCTCATCCTCACTCACCAGTACCCCCCCCCCCACTTCTGCCCACTCGCTCCCAGTGCCGCACAATTTGTCACAATAATATTATGCAGTACCCAAAGAGTTTTGCTGACATGACCAAAAAAGGAGTCCTCATTGCAGGAGGCTTTACTTCACTTCTTCAGCAGGTAAAAACTCGCATTGAGAATATCAACAGGGGGGGCTGTATCGGCAGCGTTCAGTGGGATGCCGCAGGGAAACTGGACCTCAACATTTATCAGCAGGAAGGTTTGAATGGGGGACAAAGGGCAGAAGTGCTAAATTCTTATGGAGACTACATACAGCCTTCAGCGTTCACATAAATGCAATGTCTGCGCTCTCCATTGAAGATCTGAAAAGCAAATGGCCATACCTTTTTACTCAGAGAGGCATCTATGCTAATTTTGAGCTGTTGACAGATGTCAAAGTACTTCAAGTTTTGGAGCTTTCTATTCAGGAATGTGGTCGAGCAATTGTGGAGTACTTCGGAACTCAGTTAAAGCACCGTGATGTCCAAGCTGTTGTTTCCCAGGGTTTGGATAGGGATTTGACTTTCAATGTAGTTCAGCTTCTTTTGGTTCATTTTGGTGAGAGCCCAGATGGATTAATGATTCTTGCTGATGTGAGTATTGATCATTGTTTGCTGATTGATTCTTGTGATTAAACACATACTATAACATTATTATTTTGTTGAACTTTACAGGTGTCCTCCACATCTGCTGACATTGAGAAAAAGTTCACTCTACCAGCCAGTCCTCGGCTCATTTTGCTTGGTATGTATTTTATTTCATAATGAGAATGCAGTAACTAATGAAAGAGCTTGTGCAGATTACATGTCCATTCCTGTAATTATATGTCTTGAAAACAGTGCATTAATTGTATTTTTAATTAAGATACATTTTGCTCAACATAACTGCAAAAGATATGAAAAATGGAAGGATTCTCCAGATCTAGAAGTATTTTCTGCCCTTGTACAGCCTAATCTGACAATCCAATCAGCTACCTTTTTTCTTTAAGAAACTTTGTATTCATCTGTCCAAATGGTCTCAGGTCTCACTGCACAAAATTCCACCTAATTTTGAACTTTGTATTTTATTTATTTATTTTTTTCATAATGTGTTAATAATCTTTAATGTGTATTATGTGCTTTGTGATTATGTACAGGTTGTTATCTATGTAAAGAGGAACTATAATGGACAGTGATATGTATGTAACAACATATTTACAAGTCACCAAAGATTACATGATCACAGATTATGAGACATTATTAGACTTTATAACTATACAAAGCATTGTTGCCATGTTACAAGCACATTCATAACTATTTATGAATACAGTCTAAGTGTAAAGTATTAACTTCTAATAAAACGTATGTAACGTATGTAAAATCCTTATGCTTTTTTTTTGTAATTCTTTATTTTTCCAGTGTATACTTCCAAAATTGACATTCACAATATACATTTTTCTTTCTTTCTTTTTTCTTCTTCCCCTTTCCTTTTTTTTTGCTATCACTTCTGATATCACAATTATCACTTTTTTATGCCATCAACATAAAATATAACGTATACATACAGGAACTATTAACACTGAGGATGCCTTAAATTATTGTGCAATAAAAATGAAGTAAAACCGATGAAAAAAATATATATATATATAGTTTTCTGGGTTGTAGTTTAATCTGTTTGTATTTCAATGAAATCTGGTCTTTCATTCTTCATGTAAATTGTCCATTTTGACCATAGTTTTGCAAATTTTGACATTTGCAGCCAAAGTGCAAATGTAATTTTTTCCATTACATATAGGTTATTGACTATATTAATCCATTCTTCCATTACTGGGGGATCAGGCACATGCCATTTCGTTGTTACAGCTTTTTTTTACTTGCAATCAAAAGAATATTCCATAGATATCTATTTGATCCTATTGCTTGAGGACTGATCTCTCCTACAAATACAATATCAAATCTCTGCTTAATTTCTAAGTCCAATATTTTTTGTAGTGTATTGTGCAAATCTGACCAATAAGCCCTTAATTTTGGGCATCCCCAAAATATATGCCAATGTCCAGCTTTCTGACCACACAGTCGCCAGCATTCCCGGTTTTCTCCAGGTCTCTGTATAGGTGTAATAAAATAACGAGTTATACATTTCCACCCAAATTCCCTCCAATTATGTGCACTAGTACATTTCCATTGTTGTTCACATATTTTAAGCCATCTCTCGTTTGAAATAGGTTGATTACTTTTTTTTTCCCATTTTTGTTTTATGTATTCAGTTGAATTATCTGTAATTTCCATTAATCCCTTATACATTTTGGATATAATTCCTTTTAGAGACTTAGATTGATATGCTTCAATAAATAATTTTGATATGTCATCAGATGAAATATTTTTAATTGTTTTATCGAAGTAGTGTCGAATCTGTAGATAACGATAAAAATCTTGGTTCTCAAGGGAGTATTTTTCTTTTACCGTTTGAAAATCTTGTAGATTTTTTTTTTCAATAATTTTACAATACGCTGTAATCCCGTTCGTTGACCAAATTTTAAATCTTTTATCTAGTTTATTAGGTATGAAATCAGTATCATAAGCACACTATCGGATTACTCTCAATGAGTCCTTTAAATTATGTTTTTTTATTACCATTATCCATGTACTGGGATCCCCCAGAAACGCCTGTACAGGAGGATCATTTACCAATGAAGCTTCCATATCTTTCCATTTTGCTGTATATTTGGGATTACATGAATAAATTAGAGGCCTTGTCTGTGCTGCAACGTAATATTTTTCTAAATTTGGTAATGCCATTCTTCTTTTTTCTTTTGAGAGCTGTAAGGTTCGAAATCGAATTCGTGGTTTTTGACCTTGCCATATGTATCTAGAAATAATCTTATCCCATTCTTTAAAAGTACTTGTAGGAATTCTGATGGGTAGCGCTTGAAAGAGATAAAGGAAACGAGAAAGTACGTTCATTTTAATGGATCCCAGCCTTGAATTAAGGTTAAGGAAGGGAATTACATCCCATCTTTGGGTATCTGATTTAATTTTTGTGAGAAGAGGTCCAAAATTTACCTCTGACAATCGAGACAAATCTTTAGGTAAGGTAACTCCTAAATATTTTAATGTTTTGTTTTCCAATCTAATATTATAATATTGTTTTACATATAATGGAGGAATATAGTTAAGGGTCAATACTTGAGTCTTTTGTATATTTAGTTTATATCCAGAAAATTTAGTATAAGTATTTATTACGTTCAATAATTCAACAAAGGAAATTAGATGGGTCACTTAAAAATAATAACACGTCATCTGCATAACGTGCTAGTTTGTGTTCTTCACCTTTTAAAGTAATTCCTTTTATTGAATGGTTTTGGCGAATCCACTGGGCTAGGGGTTCTATATATAATGTAAAAAGAGATGCTGACAGGGGACATCCTTGTCTCGTACCTCATTTCAGGACGATAGTTTCAGATAGGCTACCGTTTATCTTAATACGAGCAGTGGGATTATTGTATAAAGTTTGTATACTTTGTATAATTTCTTTGTGGAACCCTAATCTATTCAAAACTTTATATAAAAATTTCCATTCTACTGAGTCGAAAGCTTTTTCAGCGTCTAAGCTCACCAAAGCAGTTTCAGAATTATTTTCCTGTATATGATGCATAATGTGTAAAGTGCGTCTTATGTTGTCATGTGTCTGCCTGTTTTGAATAAATCCTGTTTGATCCTGATCTATAATTTGAGAAAGAATCTTTTCAAGTCGTTTCGCTATTATACTTGCATACAATTTGTAGTCAACATTAAGGACCAAAATGGGTTGGTATGATTCACAATCAAGTGCATCTTTCCCTTCTTTTGGGATTACTGTGATTATGGCTTCTTTCCACGAAGGAGGCATTTTTCCCTGCATCAGCGTGGAGTTGCATGCTTCAAGCAAGCATGGCGATAATTCAGCACGAAAAACTTTATACCATTCATTTGGAAAACCGTCTGTGCCAGGGGATTTATTTGATTTGAGGCATGTCATGGCTGTGTCTAATTCTTCTTTTGTTATTATGGCCTTTAAGTCACTATTCTGTTCATCGGTTAAGGTTGGTAAGTCATGTGATTTAAGAAATTCCTCAATCTTATCTTCATCCTCAAAACACTGTTGTGAATATAATTTTTCATAATATTTTTTAAAAGCTGTTTGAATTTCCTCATTTTTAAAGAGCATCATTTTAGTTTGTGGGTCTCTTATCTTATATATAGTATTTTCTGCCTGTTGTTTTTTTATTTTTTTCGCTAACAATTTTGTTGATTTTACACCTGCTTCATAATATTTCTACTTTGCAAATACTATCTTTTTTTTCTATTTCCTGGGTGTACATTAGGTTTATTTCGTTCCTAATCTTAAGAATTTCTGTCATTAAATTTGGGTCTTGTGTTTTTTTGTGTGTAATTTCCAATTCCTTTAATTTAGTATTCAAATCATTCAGTGTTGATTGCCTTAATTTCTTCTTAAAGGAACAGTAATTAATAATTTTACTCCTAAACACAGCTTTTAGAGTGTCCCATACTAACTCGGGTCCCACTGCTCCGTTATCATTTACTTCCAAGAACATTTGGATTTCTTGTTTTATTTGTTCAATAAATTGGGGATTATTAAGCACACTTGAGTTAAGTCTCCATGTTCTATTTCTTTGAGTTTTGCTGAGCAATACGGACATTGAAACTGGTGCATGATCAGAAAGATCTATGGTTCCTATTTCACATTTTAACATTTTATGCCGCTCCTTTTTATATGAAAAAAAAATAGTCGATTCTAGCATATGTTGAATGGGGAAATGAGTAGTGAGTGTAATCACGTCCTGTTGGGTAGAAATCCCTCCACAAATCTATTATTCCTAATTCCTCCATTATAAATCTAATCCTTTTTTGTATTGATGTTAATTTTTTAGGTGACGTATGAGACACATCCATTTTTGGATTAAGGTGAATATTAAAATCACCTCCACATATTAATACTCCTGTAGCCTCTGCCATTAAATTAAACATTTTCTGATCAAATTTAAGATTGCTACCTGGAGGAGCATATACATTTAACAATGTTATTTCCACCCCATCTACACTTCCTGAAATTAAAATGAACCTACCTTCCCTATCTTTGGTCATTGTATGCAACTCAAAAGCTACCCGTTGTGATATTAATATAGCTACTCCCCTTCTACTCCCAGTTTTGTACGAAGAGAAAAATATTTTGGAGAAACCCATGCGTTTTAGCTTTTCATGTTCTGTGTCATTTAAATAGGTTTCTTGTAGAAAAACGACAGATGCCCCTTCTTTCTTCATTTTGGTCAAAATTTTGCTTCTCTTTACAGGATTTAGTAGACCATTTACGTTAAATAAAATTATCTTAAGTTCCTCATAGGTCATTTTGTTTATACAGTAGTATCCCAGTCATTCTCTCGCTATAGAAAACATTAAAGTTCAAACAATTAGGCATCCTCCTGAGTAAGTTAACAAACAACCAAACAACATGAACAATTATAAACATTGGCAAACTTAACAGAACGTTGGCTTCCAAGGTTGAGGTTCATTCAATTTGAACCTTTTGAGAGTCTGGTGTTGAGAGACCCTCGTGAGGGGAAAAAACCCCTTCGCTTTTGGAAGTGGGCCCTTAATAGAATTGAATAGAATAGAATAGAATAGAATAGAATAGAATAGAATAGAATCTTTATTGTCATTATACTTGCGTACAACGAAATTTAGTGCGACACTCTCCAAGAGAAAAACAACAATAACAATAGAAAGAGCAGAAATTATACAGGTAAGATATTTACATATTTACCCATGAGAAATTTACATATAAGCAGTGCAAGTAGAGAAAAACATTTCACTGTAGTACAATATAAATATAAATAAATATGTAAAGTGACTGTGCATGGATGTGCAAAATATGCAGAATGTGCAGTATAACAGTGTATGGAGGTAGTTGTTCAATTACTATATGGATTATAAATAAGTACAGTGCTGTATATAAATGTGCATGGGTGTATGACAGATGTATCACAGAGGTAGTAATCAGTTCAGTCAGTGAGGTGTTGTGGAGGTGTTGTGGAGACCACAGCTCTTGGGAAGAAACTGTTTCTCAGTCTATTTGTTTTTGTGCGGATAGCGCTGTACCGCTTGCCAGACGGTAACAGGTCAAACAGGCAGTGTCCCAGTGTTCAGGATAAGAGTGGAGGAGGTGTGGTTTCCAATCCTGACACACTGTGGTCTATCCGTAAGGAAACCCAAAACCCAGGAGCAGATGGAGCTGTCCAGGCCTAGGCTTCCCAATTTACTAACCAGTTTGTGAGGAATTATGGTGTTAAAAGCAGAACTGAAGTCCACAAATAACATCCTCACATATGTGTTCGGTTGTTCCAGGTGTGTCAGTGCCGTATGAAGTGCCATTGAGACTGCATCTTCCGTGGACCGGTTTGTTCTATAGGCGAACTGATGTTGGTCCAAATCCGGAGGGATGACGGCCTTAATATGGGACAGAACCAGTCTCTCAAAGCACTTCATGACTATTGGTGTTAGTGCCACTGGTCGATAGTCGTTCAGGCATTTAACGACAGATTTCTTTGGAACCGGGATGATTGTGGAGGTTTTAAAGCATGTTGGAACAGCAGCTTGTTTTAGTGAGAGGTTGAATATGTTTGTGAAGACCTCCGCTAATTGGCTAGCACAGGCCTTGAGTGTCCTTCCACAAACCCCATCCGGACCTGCTGCCTTGTTGACATTCACCCTCTGCAGGGTGGACTTCACCTGATGATGCTTTAGAACCAGTGTCTGGTCCCCAACAGGTGGTGCGGTGTGATGGGCTCCTCTGTTTTGGTTATCAAACCGGGCAAAGAACTGGTTCAGCACATCAGGTAGACTGGTGTCATCACTGGCCTGCGGAGTGTTGGTCTTGTAGTCAGTCAGTGCTTTAATTCCGTTCCACATACTGCGGGGGTTGTTGTTCTCAAAGTGTTCCTCAATACGCTGTTTGTAGCTGTGCTTGGCCTTCTTGATGCCCTTTTTGAGGTTCCTTCGAGCTGCTGAGTAAGCCAGCCTGTCTCCCGACCTGAAAGCCTCATCTCGACTCTTAATCAGAGCCCGGACACTTTTGTTGACCCAAGGCTTCTGGTTGGGAAACACTTTTATTGTCTTTTTTGGAAGTACATTCTCAGTGCAGAAATGTATGTACCCCATGACTGATGAGGCATATTCATCCAAATCTGCCCCCTGTGCAAACAGATGCCAGTCTGTGCTGTCAAAACAGTCTTGCATCATTGAGGTAGCTTCCTCAGTCCACACTTGTACAGTTCTGACAGCTGGCTTGGTCCTGCAGATTAGGGGTCTGTATGCTGGGGTCAGTTTCAGTGAAATGTGGTCTGACAGTCCAAGGTGTGCAGATGGTTTCACTTTGTATAGATATGGAATGTATGTATACACCTGATCCAGAATGTTGCTCTCTCTCGTGGGAAAACGCACGTTGTTGTAAAACTTCGGCATGACTGATTTCAGATCAGCGTGGTTGAAGTCCCCTGCTACAATAACAACACTATCCGGATGTGCCGATAGCTGATTGTTTATAGCGTCGTGAAGCCTGCTCAGCGCTAGCTTAGCATTAGCTTGCGGGGGGACATAAACTGCCGTGAGTAGCACCGCACTGAATTCCCTCGGGAGAAAGAATGGTCTGCATCTCAGTGTTAGAAACTCCAGATCTGGTGAACAGTGTTGTTCTATTGTGTCTGCGGCTGTGCACCAGTTGTTATGGATGTAGATGCACAAACCTCCGCCTCTGCTCTTCCCCGAAGCCTCCGTCCAATCCGCTCTGTAGACGGAGTGACCGGCTAACTCGATAGCAGCGTCGGGAACAGAGCGATTCAGCCAAGTCTCCGTTATTATCACCACGCAGCTGTTCATGTTGTTCGAGGTGATTCGAAGTCTGATCTCGGCCATCTTGTTGACCAGAGACCTGGAGTTGGCCAGAAAAAGACTCGGAACGGCTGGTCTGTAGGGGGAAGCCTGGAGCCTAGCGCGTAGCCCGGCTCTCTTTCCCCGTTTCTGCTTTCGCTCCCTGCATCTCCTGCGGCGCCTCGCCAGGGGGATGATAACCCCATGTAGCTCCGGGGAGCGAAGGATCTCCGGTGGGATGTTTTCTGAATGAAAAGAGTAGTCCTTGTGCTGATCTCCGATACAGAGGAGTAGTGCTCGATCGTATGATCGTCTCTCTACTCCAAAAACTGGTAAACATAAAACTACAGAAAACAGTAAAAAGTTACAAAAGTGGAGAGAGCGTCGAGCCGCCGCGTTTTCACGCGCAGCCGCCATCTTAATAAGAACAGTGTCGCGTTATCTGCTGCTTTTCTCGCTCTGAAAAAAAAAAGGAAAAAAAAATTTTTATAGGTGAGACGTAACCTCCACATTTTAGAGAAACTAATGTGTAAAGTACAGAAGACCATGCTTAGATAATCTGCATGTGTTTAGAAAGCAGCAGTTAAAGTCACTCGCGCTCCGGAGATCTCCGTCTGAAACTATGCAATTTTTCCTTGTACATAGGCACCGAGTGTTCCTCTGGTAGCCCGCACAGTTTACCTTTCTTTCCGCGGCCGCGTTTCTCAGTCACCTGCCACGCAAAAAGCCTTTCTATCTTCTCAAGAAGGGTTGGAGATGTGTGCACTACCTTCACTGCGAGTCCTCGCTTGACCATGTCTCTTGTAGCTTCTGTAGCAGTTTGATATACCTTCACCCCGTCCTCGTAGAAAACCCTCAGCTTTGCCGGAAAAGGTGTTTGAAATCTGATTTTCTTACTCTTCAGCTCTCTTTTAGCCTCAGCGTACTCCATGCGTTTTTTGAGGACTGCGGGTGGGTAATCATGGTCGACGAAGAATCTGCTGTTGTTGAAAAAGATTTCCTTCTTTTGCCAAGCCCGTCGGAGCACGTCTTCCTTCATGCGGGCACTCTGGAACTTTGCCACAATTGAGCGGGGTTTCAGATCACCTTGAGTGGGCTTTGGTGCAAGGGCTCTATGTGCCCTCTCGATGCGGAGCTCTGTAGCTTCGGGATAGTCCAGTTGGTTCTTCAGGAAGGTTTCTAAGAAGCTCACCATGCAACTTCCCTCTGCGTTCTCGGGGATGCCATAGACTCGGATGTTTTCTCTGCGCGAGCGTCCTTCTTGGTCGAGCAGTCCAGCTTCAAGTGCAGCTTGTTGTTGTATGACTCGCTTTAAAACAGTTTCCACGGTGGTTAATCTTTGCTCAGTTTCTTCAATTCGTCCCTCGGCTTCTTCCAATCTTTTAGTGGTCTTGCTTAATTCTTATTTAATATCCGCGAGCTGCTGTCTATTGTCGCGTCTGAACTCCTTGATTTCCCTCAGAATACCCTCAAGGCTGGCACTGGGCTGAGCGGCGCCGTCTTCCTCGGATTCCGAAGAGCTGCTGTGTCTCGTTTGTTTCGTCTCTGCTTCCATATTCACCTCTGATATCGTTGTTCTTCTGCTTCTAGTGACAACCCCTTCTTTCATAATTCAGAAAAATCTATTTTTTCAGGGTTGTTTTTACAGATTGTCGAGGAGCGATACAGTTAGACGACCGTTCTCGGTGGACCGGAACCGGAACCTTGTATTTCATAGAAAATGAGCCCATGACAAACTGCCAGTGGATGATCAGCATTGAAGGGCACGTGGTCTGTGAGGGCACTCAACCGCATCAGGACTTGCTGCACTGTTTGCAGTGTTCTACGTTTTCAACCTTCAGTATCAAGACAAGGCCTCCAAAACCCTGGAATTCATTCAGAGGTAGCTATTACTACAGGTAAATGACATGGTACCAAGCTCAGCTTTATTGTATGTAGTGATGATAGTTAATTTAGAGGCCTATTAGATGACTGGAAGAGGAAGAGTTCCCAAGAGTTGGTCAACAAGAAGGCAACAATCACAACACCTCAACGTGCAAAAGTTGTTGTATTTTAGTGATAGGATGACCTGATGTTTAATATAATGACACTGAAGTTCCATAAAAAATTGGATTCTTGTTTTGAGTGTGATTTGTCAGTCTCATTGTAAAAAGTTTTTTTGTGTTTTTTTTTCTTTTCATTTGGCACTTTAGTGTTGTGATCATTTCCTTGATTTGGGCCAATATGGTATGGGAGCTCCTCCTCCAGTCATCCAACTAGCCTCTAAATTATCTTAACCGTCGGTGTAACGTACAATACTGCTGACTTTTGTTACCTGTGTCATTTTTGACCATTTCTCTTGTCTAATGAAGATCTTTCTTGAAACTTGCTATTTAATGGAGAACTTTGAACATCAATTTTTTTTAAACTGCATGTAAGGCAGCACCTCTTTCCAAGCTGTTTGAGCACAAAACATGGTGTTCCGGAAATAGACATTTCTTTTTTCCATCGGCAGTTATTAATTTTCAGTATTTGAGACAAATACTTTTTCTTTCGCTTTTTTAATAATTTTTTTTTTTTTTTTTTGAAGACGGTTCATCAGTATAAATCCAGAAAGAGGAAGCAAGACCACCCATGGAAAGTTTATCTCCAAGAGGAGGTTTAGAAGAGGGCTGCAAGTGTCAACCTACATGTTGCCAAGCTTTTGAAAAATTTGATGGACTTTGAGGTAGGTTAAAGCTGCCTTGTCGCTATGATGTTTCTTATAATTTTTATATGAATGTGCTTGCTAAAGCAGCATCCAAGAACAATAGCAACCACTTAGCAAAACCCAACCTACTATTTACTAGTGTTTGAAATTTTGTACTTGTACTTGTGGGTGTTTAACTACAATTATTGCTATTACTGCAATTTCTTGTAAAGTGGTAGTTGAAATATTTAATTACTTATGCTTTAATCATTTGCTTTTTATAAAAACAGCTGTTGATTTTACTTTTAAAAATTTTACTTTTACATTCATTCAGTCATGCTACTGTTTCAGTACATATTCTTTTCATTTTATTGATCATAGGGGACTGTAGGCTACAACTACTGCTTCAAAAATCAAGCCTTTTTCTAGTTTCTGCTTGGATTTTTCGCTTTCCACCGGCCCTACTTAACTTTACTACACACATACTGACTTTGTATTTTTTATATTTTACAAGTGCCATTTTGTTGCTCATTTTTTGTTTTACAGGCACATGTCATCGGTGATTGAGGATACCAGCCCAGCGCTGTAGTGGAGTTTTCTTTCACTGTTCCCTCTCCCTTTCTCTCCTTTTTTCGCCCTTTCACTGTCACATGGTTCAAGCCAGTGCTACATGGTTCCTGATGCTATTTCAGACTAGTGCTGCACTGTTCTTGATGCTGTTGTAAGTCAGTATTACACAGTTATCGATTCTATTGCTACACTGTTTGTGATGCTGTTGTCCTACACTGTTACTGATGCTATTTCAAACCAGTGCTGCACTGTTCTTGATGCTATTTCAAACTAGTGCTTTTTTAACTAGTGTATCACTGGCTTACAACAGTGTCAAGAACAGTCTAGCACTGATTTCAAATAGCATCAATAACAATGTAGCACTGACAACAGCATTAAGAACTAGTGCTGCACTGTTTTTGATGCTGTTGTAAGTCAGTGCTACGCTATTTTTGATGCTGTTATAGGTCATTGCTACACTGTTTTGGATGCTACAGTAAAATGCTGGTGTCTTTGCTGCCAGTATTTTACTGTTAATTTACAGTGAAATTCTTTACAGTGCAGTTTGTTATACTGCACTTTCTGCACTTTTTCATTTTACTTTAATGTCTTTAGGGTGACACTAATCACACGTTCTTGTTGTAACATTTATAAGGTTAATTGAGAAAATTATTTATCATCCAAACTCTATAAAAACATTTTAATTTGACATAATAAACCACAAGAAATACCAAAAATAGGGGCTCAATGTATTCTTGTCACAGTGCATGATTAATTATTAGTGATATTACAAGTGTAGATTAAGTTATACACTAAATGGAAAAACACTTTTTTCCTTATTATCTTAGGATTTGGCCTATGGGATGGTGGTGTAAGATTTGCAAATCATTGTCTGCTACAAAGGGGGATCTGCTAGAGCATTACAGACTACAACATGTAACATCTGGTCATGGACAAACCCAGCCATGTCTACATGACGGTTGCCCTTGCACTTTTAAATCACATGGTGCCCTTCGTACACATTTATCCAGATACCATGTAGCTGAAGAAAGTCCGAGGCCTGGCATAATCACTACTTTAAAGTGTTTAGTTTGCAGCACTCGTTGTCCTACAGAGAAGGATTACTTTCTACATATTGGAAATCATCTAAAGAACCATCAAACTGTCTTTTGTGTATTTGAAGGATGAGACTTTCACACAAATAGATACAATACTTTTTTGAAACACAAAAGCAGAAAGCATAAATCATATTCTTTGAGTGGTTTTAAGAAAGACATATTTGAGAGTCACCGTAGCCAGACTGTTGACCATGCTTATGCACCTGAAACTGATGATGGTCAGGATCCTAGTTTAGATTGTGATCCAAAGAGTGAATTATATAATATATCATATATAGTTCTTGGAAGAATTGGTTTACTTCTACTGAAGCTAGAAAGCATTTACAATGCATCAGTGAAGTGCATTGATGCCTTGGTTGAAGATCTTCAGTTCATTTCATCTTGCGCATCTGTTGCAGTTGTTAGAAACATACTTGATTCGACACTGAAGTCTAACAAATGCATTGTTGACGAGAACATCATAACTGATTTGGCAGAACAGTTGTGCAACTTCCATCCCATTAGCACAGCATTTGCAGCAGATGGTCCACTTGGTTCAGCTTTTAAAAGAAGAAAGTATTTTAGGGACACTTTCCAGTGTGTTGGCCCGGTTATATACATCCTAGATTCTCAAAAGAACAAGAGCTTTCAATATGTGTCTATTCTGAACACTTTGCAGGAACTCCTAAAGGACAAAGATATTGCAAAAAGGCAACCTTATCCAGACATTCAAACTGTACTGGACATATTAGGTCAATTTTTGATAGTACATTTACCAGGCAGAATGATTTCTGTACTGGAGAAGAAATAAAACTTTCAATGATCCTTTATGTTGACGATTTTGAGGTGTGTAACCCATTGGGAACACAAAATAACAGCGGTTGGGTTTTAGCAAATGTGCCATCCCACTTACAGACTGCATTAACATCAATTCACCTAGCTTTACTTTGCAAATCTGTTAATATAAAACAGTTTGAATACAAAGCGATTTTGGAACCGCTCTTGAAAGATCTTGCCACTCTAGAACAGGAAGGTGTTTTCGTTTCCAGAGTGGGAGAAAACATTAAAGGGACTGTACAATGTGTTGTATCTGATAATTTGGGTGCACATTCGATTAGTGGACTAGTTGAAAGTTTCACTGGACCTTACTTCTGTAGATTTTGTCTTGGACATTCCTCAGAGTACCAGGCACATGAAGTGCGGACTGGAGTGTTTCCACCTCGGACAAACGAGGACCATATTTTGCATGTGCAAACTGTAAGAGAAAATCCAAATTTGGTGCATTACTTTGGTGTAAAGCGGTCATGTCCGTTGACTGACAGGTTGAGTCACTTCCACTTTGTCTCTGGATACCCACCAGATGTACTACATATTTTTGAAGACATAGTGCCAAGGGAGCTAGCATTGTGTTTTCATATTTTCACCAATAAGAAGTACTTTTATTTTATTTTACTCAATCACTTGATCACAAATTTTCCTTACAAGGGCTCTGACAAAGCCAACAGCCCTCAAGCAATCCCACAAAACTATATTGGACGCAAAACTATAGGGAGAAATGCAAATGAAAACTGGACCCTAATACGGTTGTTGTCGCTCATTGTTGACTCACAGGTACCTGAGGGTAATCCTGCCTGGCAGATTTTTCTGACTTTAAAAGACATGGTTGAATTGGTGGTTGCCCCCATTCACACAGCTGAAAGTTTTGCATATCTTACCGGTTCTTATACGTTTTTCCTGAAGAGACACTGACACCCAAACACCATCTTTTGGAACACTATCCTGCACTGATAGAAAAATATGGACTTCTGGTTGGTGTATGGACAATGCGCTTCGAAGCTAAACACAGATTTTTCAAGCAAGTTGTGAAGCACACCAACAATTTCAGAAACTTTTTGTTAACCCTTTCTACGGGACATCAAATGATGATGGCATACCACATGCATACAGGTGTGGGAAAACCGGCCTTGTGTGTGTCACAAAAATATCTATTATGCCTATTGATGTACTACATTCAGACATACAGGAGGCCTTAAGAGAAATGTCACCGCTTCTGTCAACTGTGCAGCTGGCCAGCACTGTTACCTACTATGGAACAAGGTACACTGTTGGGATGATAACGTTATATGGCTCTATTGCCGGACTGCCTGACTTCACTGACATTGTTCAGATAGCCATTTTGGACAATGTTCTACATTTTATTGTAAAATTACCTGCCTGGTATGAAGAGCACCTAAGATCTTTTCAACTAGGGAACACCGGCCAAATGACGCTTTTGGAGCAGCAGAAACGTGGAGACGTGTACCACTTGGTTGCATACAACGTGGGAAGAAAGCACTTGGTTACACTGAAACGTCACGTTTGTTGTGCATTTTAGGTAATAGAAATAATATTATTTACAATTGATGACACTTATATTGTACATTACTCTGGTAAAATAATATTGCCGTGTACGTTTTTGCATGATTTTGTAGCACTTTTGACATTTGTGGTCATTTTCATTGTTAAATTATGCAAATGTATTCATCTTTTAAACAATTAAAATATAATTAATTAAAAAAGTATATATATATATATATATAAGATGGGTCTTGTAATTTAATGGTAAGCATAATGGGTCTTTTAATTTAATGGCAAGCATAAAGCATAATGACACCTAAATCTTGGTCAAATACGCAGTAGTAGCATGAGCACCATTTGATACAACTCACCTAATTGGTGGTTGGACATTTAGTTCCTAACTGGCATTCTGCTGACATGAGTTTAAATTGAGAAGAGCATTCTTTAAATGTAAGTATTGTAATGTAAAAAACCCCGATAAGCAGAGGTAAACTACCTTCCTCCTTACCCAGCAGGAGAGGATAAAGAAAGTCAAGAACACAAAAGGATTGAGTTGCTTACTGAAGTAAAGAAAAGGAAACATTGACAAACTGGCAAAAGAAAAAATGGCCAAAACATTTGCGCACAGAAGACACGAAATCATCAACCAGACGTTGAAACGTTTCTGAATCTGAGTTGAAACGCTTCTGAATCTGCAAACTTTCTCCTGCTGCAGACCGCCGCGATACGGATTTTCTCTTTGGGCGCTACTTTGGTGAGCTATCTATTTATTTAGCACCATATTTTGCTGTTGTGTAGCATCGTTTTTGCATGTAATGTATTTAGTGATTTAGCAGTTATATTTATGCGTTTGAAAAGTGAATATGTCCAGTTAATTTTAAACTGCGCCACTGAATATGCAAATTGATAGAATTTGAGTGTTTAAGTTGAAGCCGGTGTATAAATAACGTTTCATTTAGTATTTGGGTATTTTTATTATTATTTTTTTTTACCTCAAAGTTGCCTCGGTTGCGCATACATTTTAAATTTAAGCAGGATAAATTAATTAAAATTTTTATGCTCTCTGTAAAATAGCGGGCTGGTTTTAATCAGCATGAATTTGGACGGGAGGTGGTAGTTTTCATGTAGGCTTGTATTTTTGTTTAAAAAGGACTGTCGGAGTTGGAGTTCAGTGTCCCCTGCTTGGCAACTTTTCACAATCTAACGTTAAAAGTTAATGGAGAAACAAAGATTAAAGCAAGAAACTTTTCTTACGTTATTTTGTTCAAAAATTGAGAAAGTAACAGTTGGCTTGTGTTGGCTTTTTTTTCTGTTTTGCTGTTGTTTTTCCAAATATTGCAGCCAAACTATTCCATCTTTGTCTCTTCAGGCTAAAGCCGATGCAGCTTGCTGATATATGGAGTTTTAAGTCAGGTATGTTGAAAGACATTTCATGTAATAGACGTTTATTTTGCTAAAATGTGAATGTGTATTGGCACAAAAAAAAATAAAAAATAAAAGCCAATGGTTTGGAAGTGCACACTTTGTGCTGCTCTCTTTGATAAAAGGGCACAGGAGCTTGAACACTATCGTTTGCATCATGGCAGTGTTTCTTCTGTCAGTCCATTGCTATGTCTCTATGATGACTGTGTCTGCACATTTCAGTCCATTAATGCTTTGAAAATTCACTTGACACAGGGACATATTCAGACAGTTGTGCATGCTGGAAATCAGATGAGATGTGTATCATTCATCTGTCCTTTGTGTGGATTCAAGCAGCCATTCAATGATAAAACTCTACTCAGTCATTTAAGGACACATTTAAAACAACAAGAGATGGTGGATTGTCCATTCCAAAATTGTCACTATTGTACTAATGTATAGTCTTCCTTCAACACACACAAAAGTAGAAGTCATCCAAACAGTGATGTCTCGAATTTTAAGAATGAAATTGTCTTGACAGAAACTGACAGCCCGCCAATGCGTAGTCAGATTGAATCTGATGAGCCTGTTTCTTCTCAGAATTTGTATGAGCTGTGTAGTCCTGACTGTAATCCTCATGAATCTAGGAATGACACTGATGAATTGCAAGCACAACTGAGAAACAACTTGGCTTCTTTGTTCTTGAAAATGCACAGTGTTCTTCATGTATCTGCAACAGCTATACAAGACATAATAGGCAATTTGGTACAGATATTTTCACTGTCCAAACCTCTTGTGAGAGACTCAGTCATCAAGGTTTTGCGAGAACATGATCAGTCTTTCAGTGAAGTTCTTCTTAGTGAATTAGTGGAAGCTCATGAAGTGTAACGTCTTTGTCAGTGCCACTGTGGAAGGTGCAGAGCTGTCCACTTCTAAGCAAAGGAAAACATTTGTGAGATGTAATTACCCTTTGGTAATGCCAGAGCAATATACTGTAGATTCTAGCGGGCACACAGCAGTGTATGTTCCAATACTACAGATACTTCAAACTATGTTAAAAAATACTGATCTTGTTGATAAAATTCAAAAAAGCAAACCATCATCCCCTGGAACGTACATGTCTCATTAAGATGGAAAGTATTTCAAAGAAAATCAGTTACTGTCAACAGCAGGAGAGCTGAAATTATCACTGATTTTGTATGTGGATGACCTTGAACTAGCAAATCCTTTAGGCACAGCTAGAAAGATCCACAAACTTTGTGCAGTATATTGGTTGCTTGCCAATATACCCAGTGAGTATAGGTCCGGCCTACATGTCATACAACTAGCTCTGCTAAGCAAGGCATCTGATGTGCAGACATGTGGTTATGGAAGTGTTCTGTTGCCTTTATTGAAGGACTTGCACACTCTTAAGCAGGATGGCATTTTCATTGAAACTCTTGGTCAGTGTATCAGGGGCACTGTATTGTTTGTGGCAGCTGACAATCTGGCTGCTCATGGTCTTGCAGGCTTTGTGCAGTCTTTTCGAGGAAACTATGTTTGCAGATTCTGTTGCTGTACTTCAGCCCAAATACAGGACAGTGAAGTTTCTGAAGGAGAGTTTAGCATGAGAGAAAAGGCCTGCCATGATCTTCATGTGCAAAATGTTGTAAAAGGAGAATATGTAACCCATTTTGGTGTTACAGGTGAGTGTGCTCTCAGCAAGGCATTGCAGCATTTTCACCCCATTACTGGGTTCCCTCCCGACATACTGCTTGATCTGTTTGAGGGTATTGTGCCTGTTAAGTTGGCCTTGTGCATCCATGAAATGATTCAAAAGAAGTATTTCACTCTTGACTATCTAAACATGAAAATTCGTACATTTCCATATCAGCACTCTGATAGGCTTGATAAACCACAACAGATCCCAAAGAATTTTGCGATCAAACTAAGCATTGGTTGGAGTGGACATGAAGATTGTACTTTGCTGAGGTTATTACCACTTATGATAGGAAGTAAAGTTCCTGAAGGAGATGAAGCATGGGCTGTATTGATGGACCTTAAAGAAATTGTGCAGCTAGTGTTGTCTCCGTCTTTCACAGAGGAATCCATCCAGTACATGCAAACTGAAATAACTGATCACAGACAGGGTCTTAAAGCAGTGTTTCCAGAGTTTAAGCTCAGACCCAAGCATCATGTACTCTCGTACTCTCTCTTTCTTCCAAAAACTCTTCCAATTCCAAAATTCAGCAGGATTGATCATAAATGCTTGTGAACAACTCTGTTTCCTTTCTTTGCAGAAACTACGTGTGCTGGTACAGTGAGCATTTAAGATTATTCAAGCTAACATCCTCAGACAATTTCTCTGTGCTTCAGCCTCCAGACTTAAACGATACAGTAAGTCTCACAGCATACGCTATCGATGGACATTTGCTGTTAACTCAGAAAAGATTTATTTTGATCAGATACTTGGAGGATTAAAGGCAGAAATGTAGACCTATAGGCTGTGTTCACACTACAAGTCTGAAGTGACTTGAATATAATCAAGGCAAATCCGATCTTTTCAAATCAGATTTGAGTCACTTTGATGTGTGGTGCTAGATTGGCTAAGTATATTACACCAATAAGACCCATACAGGAACAATATGGAGAATAATGGTCACACAAATTACCATCAGATCATTAATGCATTTTCTCTTCTTTTTTCTTTTTAATAGGAAATGGCAAGTCAAAACTTCATATTTCATCTCCATACCTCCACAGACATTGTGAGGAAGATGACTCTGTCTTCACGCCCAGAATCTGTGGATGAGCTTAAAACAATGATAAAAGAAAGGTTTAAGCTAGACTTTGACTTCAGCCTATCATACCAAGATCCAGACTTTGACGGGCAGCTGTGTTCCCTTGTAGACAGTGAGGAACTTCTACAAAAGGTTGTACTAAAAGTTATACGACCTGAGAGTGATGCCAGCTCAGTAGCATCAGATGACACAATAACATTGCCCCATGCCATGACTCCAGACAGGACTGAGGGATGGCATCATGTTTTTCCAGTGCCCACTTTTTCCTATGAGGTAGAACTCATACTTGGTGAGGGAAATGTTGCATATGAGAGAACAGGGAAGGCTGTCAAGTTATCTAGGGGACAAAAGCATGACATCCTTGAGACCCTAGCAGGCAGAATGCATAGCTTTAAAGCATACTCCCAATGATAAGAAAGTGTCAATGGTAGCAGAAGCCCTCTTCACTAAGCATCCCTGTCTAAAAGAGCCAGGATCCCAGACGGTGTGGTATGGTTGGAAAAATAGTCTCAAGTTTAGGTTGGGCAACTATCGCAGCAAGTTGAGTCGGGCTGGGTTTCAGGAGGTAGCTGTAGAAACAGCCCAGACAAAAAGGTCCTCACACTAACATCAAAAGAACCAAGAGTGCAGAGGTGAAGTTCCTCCCTAATTTCCCACAAGGGGAAAATACCAGAAGCCTTGAACAACTGAGACTGCAAATTGTAGATGAAGTTAAGAAGAGTGACATCATATGAGTTAGGGTAGTGTAAGGAATCTGCGTTTTCCACCAAATCTGATCGTTATAATTCAAAAAGTTTTGTTTCACAGTGTGTATTTTTTTTTTTTCTTTCTAAAGGGCCAAATACACCATACACATATACTCTGACTTAAACATTCTGTTGTGTTTGTGCAGATTTGTGGAGAACTACAAATATCAACCTGAAGAACCACTTCTATGCTGCGTTGGGCCGACATTCCCCCCGTCCTCAGAGCTTGTTCAGGATGAAAGCCAGTCGTACAGGGAAAGTGTCTGAAGTTCTAGGACATCTCTTTATGATGTACGTTCTCCAGGTGAGTTGGCTGCACTTTCTGATGTCTGATAAATATACTACAGTAGAATTTGGTTTACCTTTGGTGAAATTCCATTTATAAAGACATGTTAGGGGGCCCTGAGTGGCTCAGCAATCTAAGGCACTGACGCTATTATCTGAGGATCACTGGTTCGAATACCAGATCATGCTGGCTTGCCATCACCAGCCTGGGCTTGAGGGAGCACAATTGGCCTCGCTCTCTCTGCGTGGGTAGATGGTGCTCTCTCCCTACATCACAACTAGTGTGTTGGTCTTTATCACAAGGGCGTGACCGTTTGGAAAAAGGTAGAGGGATGCAGTAATATTGGAATAAAGGAAAAAAAGAGTGATGCGGAGTAATGTGTGGCTGTTCTGAGTAGCATTCACAGCAAGTAAAGAATGTCTTTTCACACTAAAGTAACAAGTTAATGATAATATCAGACGTGCTGCTGTCCTCCGTGCTCTTCCTACCTATCTGCATGAGGATGACTCCAGCTTTCTGAAACATGCTGTTTAGTTATTCATGGAATAGAATTAATCTGTTTGGTTTTATCTGCATTGTTTCAGTGGTTCATTAAATTAAAAATCTGCACTACTATCATCAGAACTTGATTGTGTCAGTGAGGAATGATTCATCGTTTTTTTTTTGTCTTATACCACTCGCAGGTTTTTAATATGTGCAATAAACAATTGCACGGTTGAAATTATTTAATGGGATAGAATGTTTGTTGGGAATAGGATTTGTTACATCCAACAGTTGTCTAGTTTAATAGGGACATGTAGCTGGATTAGCTACAGTCTAATCAAAGAGTCCTGTCATACTTCATATTGATTGACAAATGAAGGAAATTACGTTTTTTTTTTTATGACTGATGGCTTTCTGTGACTGTCTCCTGATATGTCACTGATGCATTTTGTAGCAGTCAGCCTTTGGAAATTTGGAATAACAGAGCTAACAGTTCTCTGTTCTTGTCTTCAGGTGACGCAGTCTGATGAACCAGACATCAATGACATGTCTGTTGTGCTCCTCTCAATTAGTGCCTGTTCAACAGATACCACATTCTTCTGCCCAGAGAGGACTGCAGTTGTGCTTGAGGGTAACATTGTTGTCCAACTCCCCACATTGACTGATGCGTTTGTCATGCTTTTTGCACTTATGTAGGCCTTGCATCTAAGTTACCCAAAAGAGTTGGCAAACACATTTCACTTTATCCAGAAAATCTTGATGAGTCTGGAGGATGGGAAGTTGAGGCCCAGTTGATATCTGCCCTAAATCTAGGCTTTCAATAAATGCAAACTGTAAAATACCGTTCATGAGCGCATTCCTGTATTATAATTTATACTTTTTAATCACACAGTTAAACTGTGGAACTATATATAATCTCAGCTCAGATGCAAGCTGACACAGCAGTGAACGTCATAACTTCATGTTGGCCACGACAGAGGTGAAAATCAGCGGTGTAAACACTGCTCCATTTCTGTGCATTTTAATTACAGAAGAAAAGATAATGACCATCTAATCCCACCTCTCGACTGATTTGTACCATTCTGCCTCTTGCTTGTTTTTTTTTTTTTTGTAGTCAGCATAGAAACAGGTACATGTCTCCTGTTTGAAAGCAAAACCGTGCTTCCTCTTTTTTGGCTTTGATGACCAGAGCCACAATGGAGAGTGATACAGGTCACACTGCGAGAACAGCAGCAATATTGGTTAAGGACACAAGGTTGAAACACCCCCCTTCCCCTCCAACAACTACCCTAGTAAACGAAACTCTGAATATTAGCTGCAGATTTGGAACAAGGCTCCAGCAAAAAATGATATTCGGGACAGCCCAAGTAAGCAGTTTGCCATACTTTCTTTTGCTGACGTAGCCTTATTTTTGATATCTGAATGTTTGAAGGGTAATTATGGGCAGTTTGCTAATTGGGTCTGATGGGTCTGGAGGATAGGAAGTTGGGAAATTGAATGTCGAGACCTTTTGACCTTTTTGACTTGCACTTCTGTCACTTCTGCCATAAAGCAAATCGAGTAAAAAAATGTTTCACATGTTTTGATAGTGTAATGTTCAGTTTAAAGTTTTAATGTGTTACTATTGAAGTGGAATGATGGTGTTTTTGTACTGTATGGATGTGGTAAACAGTATGACAGACACTTTGCCATACTTTTTCCACTGCAGTAGCCATATTTGTGATATCTGAATGGTTGAAAGGTTATTTTGTGTACAGTGTGGTAATTCATTGAGCAGAACTGTTTTGTTTTTAAACAAGTTTAGCGTCATTGTTACTTTTTGTAAGGGATGAGCACAACAGTTGATTTTTTGACATAGTTTTTCGAAAGTGCCAAGTCAGTCATTGAAAACATAAAGGGTTTAAGGCTATGACAATTTCTGAATACTGTTACAGTAGTGATAATTCTGTTTACTCAGGCCGTTTCTCAAGGCTCAGAAGAGTTTCTGAAGAATGTACTGTATTTCCAAACACTTTTTGAAGTTGATGTTTGGTTAAAGTTTTATGATAACTTAATAAATGAGTAAGTTAACTGTGTTAACATTTTTTATTACAAAATGTGTGTAGTAATCAGTGAAATTAATATGAAGTGAAACATTGTTTACTGAGAAATTAAATGCTTTATGATAAGGATAATAATGTTTAGGTTATCTGTACTTGATTTTAATGTGTACTATGAACCCAAAATGCATAGTAATAACCACCTAAAAAAGAATGTTTCTTTAATTTAATTTTTAACTTTAATTTTAAATTTCTTTTAACTTTAATTTTGTACAGAGAATATAACTACTAGTGAAATATGGCTACAATGAGAAAGTATTTTGTGGGATCGTTTTTTTCATGGCTTATGTCTGTTGGATTACATTGGTGTTTCAGGATTGTAATGCTAACATGCATTGTAAAAAGTGAGACTGGGGTTAATTAATATTTACTAAATAATTAAAGGTTATCAATATATAATAAAAATGAATTTCTTTTGTTTAAAACTAAATTGAGCTGAATTTAGCAACTTTAACGTGTTTATTAATTTTGTATTTTACACATTGAGTAGAATTTTCTCATATTTTTTCGATAACAGCAAGGGTATAGGAAATTGATAGATTTTACTCATTAGGAGGACTTGGTTTTCAATTAGCTAAGATGTTAAGTCTTTCTTTCGTTCTCTCTGTTTAGATTGGTGTTGTTGCTGTGTTTTAGGCTCTCCCGTTAGCTTAGTGCTGTGATATCCCTAATTTGCCAGCATTTCATTTAGTAATCGCGGAGTTTCATTCGCGGAGTTTAATGTAGGGCTGTCCCTTTTCTGGTCTCCGGAGCGTCGGCAGTAACAACAGCGAATATTCAAAGCTTTGGTACTGTGAAGGTAGGGGTGGCTGAGAAGGATGATTCAGAAAATCCACCTCCCTCCATTTTGTGGTATTTTATTTTGTCGTTACATGCGGCTTCCCTCACTCTAGCAGCCCGCTAGCCTCTCTTAGATTGGCAAGCCGCTGCTAGGTACCCAAACAAACTATCTAATTTTCATTAGCTGCTAACACCAGCTGGCTAAGATACATATTGAAAAAAAATCACTGACATGGTGTGCGCAGACATAGCCTGTTTGATTTGAGCTGCAGAAGTGCTAAAAAACACTCAACATAATACTGTGTTTTAGTTCTGTTTAATGCTTAATTCATATTTTTCCTGTCACTCTTTGGAGCGTCGTTTGACTATTTTATTTAAGTGGCACAGTACACTACAGTAGTATTTCTGCCTTGTTTTATAGTACTCCAATGTGGTAATGGTCATAACATGTTTTTGTGAACATTTCTGTGCCTGGTTCAGCTGCTTATGGTTATTAGGTCCCATTTAGCATAGTTTCTAGGGTTGTGGTTTTGTGCTTTCCTGACTGAAGCGAGTCTGACTAGTTTTTCAAAATTGAGATATTTCTACTTGATTTGCAATGTATGGAAATATGAATTTGAACTAATATGAATTAATGTACATTGTGTAAGTAGCAAGTGTAATATTTTAGTGTTGGTTTACTTATTGAGGATAGGTTTCCTGCTGTGTGTTTAAATTATAATTAAACTGTCCAGTTGAGTTGATATTAGCTGATATTTATTTCTTTCCAGATGCATGAAGAGTCTTTGGCTGAAATTAATCGAGCAGGTATGTGTTATGTATTATGAAAACACTTTTTTTTTTATTTATTAAACTGCTCAAACTGCTCATACTCATTTTGAGTGACAACGTGTTTTTCCTGAGCTTGATGTGATGGGTGAGTTGGATCATTTGGCTCAGCTGTACGAGAACTCTTTCGGCTCATCTTGTTTTCCACTGTTTTCGCTCTCCTGTAGTCTCTGTGCCCTGTAGACCGTCTGACGCAGTCAATATATGGACTGCCGAGCAGTGTGTATTAATGAACAAACTCTCAGACGTGAGCCAACTTCCATCGTTTACGGAGTCAACACGAGCCAACTAATTTTGCGACCGACACGTTTGGACTGCACAGGTTCGGTAAGAGCAGTCCACGTGAAATTCAAGAAAGGAGGTAGCTAGTCAGCTAGTAATGTTACGCTTATCTTCTGCTATGGTCAGTGTCCAGTATTGTTATGTCTGTATAATTATTACACTTCTAAGATTTCAGACTTTCAGAATTAATCCTAGGTCTGTTAGCTCTGTAGCTTGAGAATAAGCCGCTGTTCTGCCGGCGGATAAACCGCTAATCTGCTACGTGTACCGGCTAGTTTCGAACAACTGCTTAGCAAAGAAGCTAGCTTAGCTCTGTAGCTTGAACAGTGTTAGCTAGCTAGCTAGCTAGCAGCAAAGTTTCAGACCTTTGTAAAGTTTATATGAGGTCATCTTATTCTTTATTTATTTAACTTAGTTTAAAACATGTTATTAATACAAGCTAGCCTATTAGCCCACCAATTTTCCAGCCATTTTATAAAATATATCTGTAAATAAAGTATTGCATCCTTAGACTGGCTATATTTGCAGCAAGCAAATGTAGCCAGTGCAGTTAACGCTACTGAACTGAGGTGTTTCGCCAATCACAGTGTGACGATGTAATTAACTTGTTTACTTGTGCTATTATAGAGCTGACAGTACAACAGCAAACAGGAGGAAGCCAGAAGATTTTCAAAAGCGAGTGGGGAGCTGGAAACAGATGGAAAAGTGAGGTGTGTCAGTGTTAACGTTTTTCCCTGGAGCAAAATGCATTCACATTTTATAGTGTACCACACTGTAGTAATCTCTTTCTTTCCAATATAGTAATTTAGGAATTGATAAAAGTCAGCTTCCTTACCTTTGCTTAATCAGTTTATCACAAATAGGCAAGTCCATTCATTTAAACGGATGATATTAACGTATTAGTCTATTTTGCCATGCTTGACTAACATACAGTTCTTTCCATTTCCTAAACACATTTCTTTCATCAAACAAACACTGAAAATTCATTTTTGTTAAAGAGAGACCACTTAACTAGAGCAAGATGATATTTTGTGACACGTGTGCTAAGACTTGCACTGATGTGTTAACATATGTGAGGCACATGCGGACCCACAGTTGCATACCCAATGCTTCTTTTAAGTGTGTTTATCCTGGATGTCACAGAACTTTCCAAAACTTCAGAATGTTTAAATCTCACAGCTATCGCCACTACTGGGGCCAGTCTAGGTCTACACAGCGCTGTGTTGTTGATTTAACTTGTCGTGTTGGCTTGTGCCGAACGAAAAGTGAGAATACTCAGAGCTTTTTTACACATTTGAAATTGCATATCAGAGAGGGGAAAGAGGTGGCATGTCCTTTCAGAAACTGTGACAAGACATTTAAAGTCCAGTCTTCATTCACATCACATATGTCAAGTATGCCCAGAGGCTATGGAAGAAAATCAGTTTTTCAGAAACTTAGCAGTGTTTTATCTTAAGTTGCAAGCCAAATTCAGACTGTTATAGAGGACTACCAACAGATTCATGATATCAGTCAGTCGCATCTTCTTTTCAAACTCAAAAAAGTTGGTCTTGCCGAAACTGACATGGAAAATGTGATTGATACTCTTAAATGTGATGATCTTTTCAGAAAATGTAATACACAAACTCTTAAGCACTTAGTCAGTTGCTCATTACAACTTTGATCCTCTACACACTCTGGTTACCCATGCTGTGTCAGTAAAAGGGACTGAATACAGGAGTAAAATGTTTGTTGTGATAACTCATAACGATGACGGCCTTATTGTTGGTAAAATTAAACAGGCTCTTATTCATAGGAGCTCCTGTGTTTTTTTTTCATTACTGAACAATATCAAGCTGTGCGTCTGCCAGAATTTGGTGTTTATTACATTAAACCAGTGCATGGAGCCTACTGCTGTGTTGCTCATGAGAAGCTACTTGACTATTACCCATTGATACAGTACACTGTTTGGGGAATGCCACTTTTAATTCTTCATCATTCTATCCCAACCTAATAGCAGAATGTCTTCACTGGAAGAGAATATCAAGACTTTGGTAGTGGATGAAATTAGAAAATACAACCCCAATCCCACTCGCTTCCAGTGCCGCACAATTTGTCACAATAATGTTATGCAGTACCCAAAGAGTTTTGCTGACATGACCAAAAAAGGAGTCCTCATTGCAGAAGACTTTACTTCACTTCTTCAGCAGGTAAAAACTCGCATTGGGAATATCAACAGGGGGGGCTGAATTGGCAGCGTTCAGTGGGATGCCGCAGGGAAACTGGACCTCAGTGTGGTCCAGTTGATACCTATGGCTGCACACAATTCCAACCAGAGCCCCCAAAAGAGGAGACTACTGACACATTGGAAGAGAAGCGGTACCGCATGGAAAACATTTACCAGCAGAAGGTTTGAATGAGGGACAAAGGGCAGAAGTGCTAAATCTCATGGAGACTACATACAGCCTTCAGCGTTCACATAAATGCAATGTCTGTGCCCTCCATTGAAGATCTGAAAAGCAAATGGCCATACCTTTTTACTCAGAGAGGCATCTATGCTAATTTTGAGCTGTTGACATATGTCAAAGTACTTCCAATTTTGGAGCTTTCTATTCAGGAATGTGGTCGAGCAATTGTGGAGTACTTCAGAACTTAGTTAAAGCACCGTGATGTCCAAGCTGTTTTTTCCCAGGGTTTGGATAGGGATTTGACTTTCCATGTAGTTCAGCTTCTTTTGGTTCATTTTGGTGAGAGCCCAGATGGATTAATGATTCTTGCTGATGTGAATATTGATCATTGTTTGCTGATTGATTCTTGTGATTAAACACATACTATAACATTATTATTTTGTTGAACTTTACAGGTGTCCTCCACATCTGCTGACATTGAGAGAAAGTTCACTCTACCAGCCAGTCCTCGGCTCATTTTGCTTGGTATGTATTTTATTTCATAATGAGAATGCAGTAACTAATGAAAGAGCTTGTGCAGATTACATGTCCGTTCCTGTAATTATATGTCTGGAAAACAGTGCATTAATTGTATTTTTAATTAAGATACATCTTGCTCAACATAACTGCAAAAGATATGAAAAATGGAAGGATTCTCCAGATCTAGAAGTATTTTCTGCCCTTGCACAGCCTAATCTGACAATCCAATCAGCTACCTTTTTTCTTTAAGAAACTTTGTATTCATCTGTCCAAATGGTCTCAGGTCTCACTGCACAAAATTCCACCTAATTTTGAACTTTGTATTTCATAGGAAATGAGCCCATGACAAACTGCCAGTGGATGATCAGCATTAAGGGGCACATGGTCTGTGAGGGCACTCAACCGACTTTTGCATCAGGACTTGCTGCACTGTTTGCAGTGTTCTACGTTTTCAACCTTCAGTACCTTTAGACAAGGCCTCCAAAACCCTGGAATTCATTCAAAGGTAGCTATTACTAGAGGTAAATGACATGGTACCAAGCTCAGCTTTATTGTATGTAGTGATGATAGTTCATTTAGAGGAAGAGTTCCCAAGAGTTGGTCAACATGAAGGCAACAATCACAACACCTATTATATAATTAGATTAGATTCAACTTTATTGTCATTGTGCAGAGTACAGGTACAAAGCCAATGAAATGCAGTTAGCATCCAACCAGAAGTGCAAAATACATTATTATTTACATAAAGTGCAAAACAGAATGACTGACAATTGAGATTTTTGTACATGTGGTGGTATATAAATAAATATATAGAATGTATGTGTACACAGAATGTGGGATAAGGGGGTGGTATATAGAATAGAATATGTTTTACTATACATATATACAGTAAGGAGTGAAATGCAAGATTGCACAGAGCAGCATATGATGAGCAAGTTCTAACAGTGTAAGCAATAACTACAGGTATAAATAGTGCAATATGAACAGAATTGCGAATATAAATAGAACAGTACAGGTATGAAATAAAAAAAAAAGATGTGCAAAATGAGTAGTGCAAAGTGACAGTACAGTGCAGTGAGTGCCAATAAGTGACTAAAGTGACGGTGTGGAGTTCAGCAGGGTCACAGCCTCAGGGAAGAAGCTCTTCCTGAGTCTGTTGGTGCGGGAGCGAAGGCTCCTGTAGCGCCTGCCGGATGGAAGGAGGGTAAAAAGTTCGTGGTTAGGGTGAGAAGGGTCCTTGATGATGCTTCTCGCCCTGCTCAGGCAGCGCTTCTGATAGACAGACTCAATGGTGGGTAACTGCGTGCCTGTGATGCGCTGGGCAGTTTTCACCACCCTCTGAAGCGCTTTACGGTCCGATGCCGAGCAGCTGCCGTACCACACTGAGATGCAGTTTGTGAGTATGCTCTCAATGGTACAGCGGTAGAAGTCCACCAGTATCCTGGGACACAGGTGAGCTTTCTTAAGGCTCCGTAAGAAGTAAAGACGCTGCTGCGCCTTTTTGACCATGGTGGAGGAGTTCAGTGACCAGGTGAGATCCTCCGAAATGTGGACGCCAAGGAACTTGAAGTTGGACACACATTCTACCTCAGCTCCGCTGATGTGGATTGGAGTGTGTGCCTGGTTCCTTGACTTTCTAAAGTCCACAATGACCTCTTTGGTTTTCTGGGTGTTGAGTACCAGGTTATTGTCATCGCACCACGCAGCCAGGTGCTGCACCTCGTCCCTGTAGGCCGTCTCATCGTCACCTCTGATCAGACCTATCACCGTGGTGTCATCCGCAAACTTGATTATGGAGTTAGAGCCATAAACAGGAACACAGTCATAGGTGAACAGGGAGTACAGGAGGGGGCTCAGAACGCAGCCTTGTGGTACGCCAGTGTTCAGAGTAATAGTGGATGAGAAGAGTTTGTCTAGCTTAACAGACTGGGGTCTGTCAGTCAGAAAGTCCAGAATCCAATTGCAGAGAGATGTGCTGATACCAAGCTGGCTAAGCTTGGAGATCAGCTTGGAGGGGATCACAGTGTTAAATGCTGAACTAAAGTCGATGAACAGCATTCTGACATATGAGTTTTGGCAGTCCAGGTGGGACAGGACAGTGTGAAGCGCCGCAGAGATGGCATCTTCAGTTGACCTGTTCCGACGGTAGGCAAACTGGTGTAAGTCCAATGCAGCAGGCAGACATGATTTCACATGAGAAGAAACTAGTCTTTCGAAGCACTTGGAGATGATGGGGGTTAGGGCAACGGGGCGGAAATCATTCAGGGTAGAAGCAGTAGAGTGTTTCGGCACTGGCACAATGGTGGCAGTCTTAAAGATAGTTGGTACGACCGCCTGGGCCAGCGACAGGTTGAAAATGTCTGTGAAGACCCCAGCCAGCTGCTCAGCACAAGCTTTAAGCACACGGCCCGGTACCTCATCTGGGCCTGCGGCCTTGCGAGCACTCACCCTGCGCAGAGTGTGGCAGACGTCAGTGGTGGAGAGAGTGAGTGGCTGCTCACCTGGTGGTAGGTCCATCTTGGAGAAGATCACCTTATTCCCTCTGTCGAAGCGAGCATAAAAATGGTTTAGCTCATCAGACAGTGAGGCACCGTTGGTGTGGGGAGCAGTGCTCGACGGCTTGTAGTCAGTTATTGTGCGTATGCCTTGCCACATACGCCGAGGGTCAGAGGAGTTGAAATGCTCTTTAATCCGCTGTTTGTAGCAGTGTTTAGCCTTGGAGATGCCTCTTCTGAGGTTGGCTCTGGCTAGGTTGTAAGCCTCTTGGTCACCAGATCTGTAGGCAGAATCTCTTGCTTTAAGCAGAAGGCGAACCTCTCTGTTCATCCAAGGCTTCTGATTTGGGAAGATTTTTATTGTTTTGTGGGTCGTCACTCTGTCCACACAGCTGTTAATATGTTTCAGGACAGAGTTTGTGTAAATGTCAATGTTTGTGTGTGAGTCCGTGGTGGCCTGGGCTGCAAATACGCTCCAATCAGTGTGCTGGAGCTGATGCTGAAGGGATGAATCAGCCTCTTCCCTCCAGATCTTGACAGACCTTGTTGTGGGTCTCACACGTTTGATGACTGGAGTGTATGTGGGGAGCAGGAACAAAGAAAGGTGGTCAGATTGTCCCAGGTGGGGTAGTGGTGTAGCTCTGTAGGCATCAGCCACACTGGTGTAAACATGATCCAAAGTTTTTTTTCCCCTTGTTGTGCAGGAGACATTCTGGTAAAACTTTGGAAGTCCAGATCTCAGATTGGAGTGGTTAAAGTCCCCAGCGACAATAAAGGCTCCGTCCGGGTGCTTCGTTTGCAGTTTGCTTATAGCAGCACAAAGGTCTTTCATAGCCACATTAGCATTAGCATCCGGAGGAACATAAACTGCAGCAACAATGACGCAAGTAAGCTCACGTGGGATGTAGAAAGGTCTGCACTTAATAATCAGGAACTCCAGATCAGCGGAGCAGTGGGTGTCAACAACGACAGAGTCCGTGCACCATGTTTTGTTTACATAAATGCAAACACCACCGCCGCGGCTTTTTCCCGAAGCTATGGCTGACCTGTCGGCTCTGAAGACAGTGCGACCTTCCAGTTCCACCACGCTGTTAGCAACATCGCTGCTAAGCCATGTTTCCGAAAAAATCATGAGATTGCAGTCCATGAGCCTTCTCTGTGTGAGGATCCAGATCTTTAGTTCGTCCAACTTGTTCACCAACGACCGAACATTGGCGAGGAAAATGCTAGGTAGCGCCAGCCGAAACGGATTTTGCCTTAGCTTCGCCCGCCGCCCTCCGCGCTTGCCCCGTCTTTGTTTACGGTCACGTCGCCGGCGCCGGGTACTTCCGGTCGGAATGAATGGCTCGGCTAGACTCGGTGTCCTGGTTAGCTCTGGAGGTAGCTCGTCGAAGTTGAAAGGATGATCCAGAACGATGTTTTTGCAGTGGTGAAAGATCTCAAGCAGTGTTTGTCGGTTGTATCTTTGGTTCGCACGAGTGATTCGAGCGAAAATACAGGAGATAATTAAGTAAATAACCAGTATTTTGCTAAAACTGGAGAGAAGCCGAGCCTCGCGTTGTACTCGCGCCGCCATCTTGGAATCATCAAATCAAATCAAGGAAATGATAATATAATGACACTGAAGTTCCATAAAAAATAGGCTCTGTGCACGCAACGCTTCCGCATTCGCTTATACCGGCAGCCTCATTTCCGGTTAACTCAGGAGCGACGGCAAATACATGTCAACAATGACGTTTTACACGCGGTGTTTGCAAGACCTCCCTCGGATGACGGTCAATGATGTCCATCGGATCGTCAAGACCCATGCCGTGGCTTCTTCGAGCAAGAAAGAGAAAGGATTCAAGATGTACATATCTAGTTATATTGACAACTACGAAGGTAAGTGTTCCGTGTTAGCGCTAGCACACAGCTAAACGTAAAGTGTTAGCATTAGCATTATGACGATGAACAAAAGCTAAGCATTACAAGCTTTTACACCAGTGCTGAGTTTTTCTATTTGTCTGTTAAACTATATAAAACCAGTAACGTTAAGTATGTTGTTATTAGACATATTGTATTATATTACCATTACGGAAGTATGTGTATTAGCTAGCTGGTCGTGTCTGAACGCTAATCTTCATAACAGTTTAAACTCATGACAAACACAAACACGGCGGATTCCTCTGTTTAACCTGGCTATGACTAGGTTAAACAGCGGAGTCCGCCGCGGAATCCGTGTTTGTAAACAAAGCGCAACCTGAAGGTGTTCACCGATGCGTGTTTGTTTACAAAACAAACAAAACACGTTGCGCTTTGTTTACAAACACGGAATCTGCGCCGGACACTGCTGTTTAACCTGTCTCAGGTTATCTTACTTCTCTATTAAGCCAAGCACATAGTGTGACTAAGTCTGTTCTTTTATTTGCATTTTAGTGTCGAACAAAGATCAGGTGACAGGAGAGATAAGTGTGAGGGCGACCTGTTTTAGGTCAATGAAGAAGTCGGAGAAGCCACACAGCTTGAGTGTAGGGTGACAGTGCTTTAGAAGCTAAATGCTATGCCTGAATAATATTATTGAATAATAATGTTACCTGGCAATGTGAATATGCCTTAATTTCAGGAAAAGTAAATGTTAAAGGCAAAAACCCCAGAAACTGTTTGTATTTGTTCAGATGTTTCCTGATTTATTTTATTGTAAATACTATAGGAGCTGGTAAATTGATGATGTCAAATGAGGGCCACATTAGACAACACTGTAGACTATTAGTGACAGTATTTTCTAAGCATATAGCCTTTTCCTGGCTTATATTTTATTTTGTAAATAGCTTATGTTTTTTATTAAATTGCACTTGATACTGTTTCATTGATTTGTATTTGCTACATTCTGTATTTTTGCAGATTTCTTTAGATGATTCAAGACCAGTTTCACTGCTTCATTGCTCCTGCTCATGTGTTGCTGGGACAACTTTGTGCAATCATGTGGTGGCATTGCTTTATCAAACTGCACATTATTCTCAACTAAGAGTTCCGGCTGTTCCTCCTGTCCTGAGCTGCACAGAGAGTGAGCAACAATGGCACAAGCCAAGAACTTTGGTAAGTAATAATCCTAAACTTTGCACATACAGTCCCATTTGTGTAAAAATTTAGGGTGCTATGCAAAATGTCAATAAACACAGAATGCAGTGATATACTAATTATTTACAATAACAAAGACAGCATCTCAGATATTAAGACTGCGAAATGTTATTGTTTTTGAAGATAAATAAGCACAACATGGAACATATACCACTGCACTGCTGACACTGATCCACCACCCATATAATATCTGCTCAGTGGTGGAGGTCCTTGTTTGCATAAACAAAGTTTAGTATGCACCATTACAGTAACTTACAAATTAATATAAAAAATACCACAGTACAGGTTGAGTTATTCAACCATGCATATTAGCAGTATGAGTATAAATAAATAGTGATCTCTGTAGATGTAACTCTGATCATTAAGATCCTCTGCTCTGAAAATGTTCCCTGCTCTGGCACACCTACGTTAGCCCAAGAAGGATTGCCTTCTTAGGTGGTTGAATCTGGTGTGTTGAGAGCAAAGAAAACATGTTTAGATGTTTAGACCATAGGCTTTCAGTACCAGTGTTGAGAAGCACTAACATTAGATATGTATCTTAAACAGGGTGTGAAGCCAGGGCCTGTGGATAAAATGGCAGTTCTCTCAGCAAGACCCAAGCAAAGAGCTGTTTTTGAGGGTGTACGGTAAGAGTCGTTACATGGCAAATTAATAATATTTGTAAATCTAAATTGATAAATCTAAAATGAGTCAAGTTAAAACTCTTGCTGTTTTTCACAGGAGCACACTTTACAAAGCAGTGTGTGGAGATCTGCCAGACCTCTCTGTTCTACGTGTGTCTGAGGTTTACGGTGATTTTTCTCCTCAAACTGCACCATTGATAACTACGATGGGCATCTCCAAAGACATTCCACTGGTTGAGAGTGCATTTGGAATGGTGCAAGCTGGTAGTCCTCTGTCTTACCAACAGCCAGTGGCTAAAGATTACATAGCTCCTTGCCATGATGCACCTCTGCCTCCAGCTGTTCCTTCTGTTGTATACAGACTGGCATCTTCAGACTGCATGTTTGTTTGCAGTGAAAAAGAACAGCTCCACCTGAAGTCTCTCACCATGACCTGGGAAATGGCACATAAAGTTGAGTGTGCAACCAGAAAGCAGAGTGAATGTGCAGAATGGCATCAGCTTAGAAAGCCACGTTTAACTTCTTCACGTTTCCGGGAAATTTGCTCTATTAGAGGACAAAGTTCAGGGGAGCACCTGGCTGACAGGATCCTGAAAGGATCTTATCAAACCTCTGCAATGAGAAGAGGAATTGCTATGGAGCCAGCTGCTCTTCAAGAATACAGCCAGACCAGAAATGTTAACGTCTACCCTTGTGGATTTGTGGTTCACCCAGATGCACCTTGGATGGGCTCCTCTCCTGATGGTCTTGTGTATGACCCCACTGAAAACCCTCAGTATGGCCTTGTTGAGGTAAAGTGCCCTAATGTTAAAAGTTATGTTGACTGCTCTTACCTAGAAGCAAAGCACGGCACACTGCAGCTGAAGCATCATCATAACTACTACTGGCAGATCCAGGGGCAGATGCTCATCACCGGAATGGACTGGTGTGACTTTGTTGTTTTTGCTGAGGAGGACATGTTGGTGCAGCGCATATTGAAAGACGCAGAGGTAATTCACACCATAAAACAAAAAGTGGACCATTTCTTTTTTTACGTATACATGCCCAGATGTCTATAAATTCAGTTTGTATGTTTGTATATATTGTTGTATTTGTTTAAAATGTTCTTATAACCCCAATAAGGATCTGTAGAATACAAAAACATTTAAATGTCATTGGCACAGTTCTGATCTTATAAAAAAACAATCCAAAAGACAAAATCACAAGCACTTTGTTTCAAAATAAAATTATTTATTTTCCTTCATTTTGTTTGTCATTGTTTTACATTTCCTCAAGCTGAAGTACAAACAAACAAGTGAAACATTTATATTAAATATTAAACATTAATAGTGAAACACATTAGATGTGTAGTAACTATTTACAAAAACTAAGTGGTCATATTTCAAACTGCTGGAAGTGTACATGAAAAGTAAACACATGGATAACATGTATATGGAGCCTCAAATATTTATCACAGGTTTCCAATGTTAGTCCTGGAGTACCCTTGCCCTGCTGTTTTCCCTTATTTAGCTAACCTACTTCAAAGCATGAAAACCTTAATTGCAGCAGGAAAACATGGATCAGGGGAAATTCAGTAACAAGTCTGGGAAAGAACAGCTTTCAATGCATTTCTAAAATAATAACAAAAAGCCCAAGAACAATCACAAAGTTCAACATCCTGTACATGAATGTAAAAAGTATCCTTGGGAAAGAGCAAAAGTTATCTATTCTGTACTCATACAGCCCTTTCCACCAACTGAGGCCCATTTCTTGACAAGAGGACCATTCTGGTAGTTAGAGAGAAGACATGCTACAGTAAATATTTGATTGATACTTCCTGTGAGGGAGAGGGGTATTACAGTGTCAAATAGTTTGTTTTCTTTAACTCGTCTAATCATCCTCTCCACATGTACCCTTAGACGTGCAATATGCTGGGTCTCTCTCACATCATCTTCCAGCATCTGTGTTCTCTTGTGCAGGAAAGCAGGCCTGTGTATTTTGCAAGGAACCAGGTCATCAACAAGGAATCCCTTGTCTACCATAATGGCCATGTCAGGTGTCAGTAGAGATGTGATGCCTGACTGCCTGAAGATTTCCTTGTCACTGATAGACCCCTGGTAGAGTGCTGATACAAATGTCACAGCTCCATGTGGTGCCATCCCCAACATACATTTGAAAGTGCAGTGGGACTTGTATGTTGAAAATACTTCACTCTGCAGCAGTAAAGATGATGGAGTCTGGCAGCGAAGCTCTGTGCAGTCGATCACTACCTGTGTGTCTGGGTACCTTGAGAATTCCTTGGGTAGGTGAGCCTTGATGACTTCGGGTGGCATCCAGATACACACGGATCCCAGCAGGGTGTAAAGGAAGTTGGCCCAAGTGATGATGATCCGGCTCACAGTGGTGCGGTGAATAAAGAATCTGTGGCCGAGATCCCTCTGTTTTAGGCCAACCGACAGGTACATCAGAAAGAGGAACATCTCATCAATTGGTGTTAGCTTCTGGATTGGGCAAAAACAAAGAGAAAACATACACAACTTATATTTTTACATTTTTAAAAGATTAAAATAATATACAACCCTTGTAACTATACTCTTTGTGGATGTTTTTAGTTGATTAGGTTATATAGGATTAGGTCATATAGCACTTTGTAGTTCTATAATATCAGACTGTAATCTGTCTCTTTCTCTGTATACTTTATTAAACCCATTTTACCCTGTTCTTCAATGAATAGCAGCTATTGTTTGGGTGAACATTGTCAGCACTGTTGTGACCCTGATGTGGTAGTGGTGTGGTAATGTGGATGCTGTGTCTGATCCAGTGATGTAGTGCTGCTGTGTCCACTTACTTCCCACTTTACTAGGCACACCTACCATGTGGGTCCACCTTGTAGGTGTAAAGTCAGAGACAGTAACTGATCTGTCTGTGTACAGTTTGTTAGTCGTCTAGTTATTCATCAGTGGTCACAGAGCACTGCACACATGATACTTTTGGCTGTAAATTATTGGTAAGCGCAATCCTGGTCCTGTAGACACCCTGTCCTGCACATTTTAGCGTCTTCGCTGCTCCCAGCACACTTTCCAAGTTGCAAAGGGTGTTAAAGCAGTGAAAGCACTCAAATGTACAGGGAATCCCCAGGACCAGGTTTGAAAAAAACACTGGGTTAGTGGACTTTTCTCAGCCAGCAGTAAAACTGAGTGTTTTAAAAAAAATACATTGGATCAGCTATATCTGATCCAATCCCGAATAATAGCTGCTCTGTACTTAAAAACTTACAGTGGGTCTTGACACTGCTTCCTCAGGGGCATTCAAGTGGGAGCCTCCACTGGCCTGACCAACAGGAAGCATTTTGGATGTTGACGGTTCAATAAGACTCCAGAAGGCCATTAGATGGTCGTATGTGGCAAATCTAAACAGACACAATGTTAGTGATTGCATAACTGTCCTATACTGAAAAAAACAAAACAAAAGACAATGAGTGTGAAGGACATATATATATATATATATATATATATATATATATATATATATATATATATATATATATATATATATATATATATATAAACACAGATTCCTAAGTCGGTCCTTGCACTCCACCAGACAGTGCACGTGTTTCCCTAATCCAGTTCTCAACACACCTGTACCATGTTGTTCTTAAATGATAAACATGGTAAGGGTGTGTTAAGAGCTTGGTGAGGGAGAAAAAAAACATGAACTGTCAACATGGATAGCAAGGGTGAAATACCTGATTTAAGAAAAATATAAATACTTGTCACTACCAAAATAACAACATGAACTGAATTTTAGCCAGTCCTTTCAAAATCTACATAGTGCATTGAATACCCCATGGATATATTTTAGTATTCAAGCAAAGGCTGCACTTCGCCTGCTGAACTTAAAGTGCATTAACTGTTTGTAAACAAAACTTATTTTGTATTCTATTTAGTGCACTACACAATGAGTGGGGAGCTATATGGGGCATTATCTAATCAAACACAGCTACAAGTTAGCTAAATCAGGGTTTCATAATCCTGATCCTGTACTTTTCAAGTTTTTTTCCTGCTCCAAACACACCTGGTGCAAAATGCGGTCAATAACAACTCTCTAGTGAGCTAAATGGGCATTTTAACATAAGACATTTGCTAATAGTAAATAATGAACTCACCTCGTATAAAAACGAATGTCGTCGTCTGATCCAACAAATCGTTGCAGACCAAAGCGTTGTTTGACTGAGAGATCCTCCAGTTTTGCCTTTAGTTGCTGCAGTTCTTCTTCAAGTTCCTTATTTTTCATAATGAGAAGATCTACGGCTCCGAGTTCTGGCGTCGTATCGTAATCATGATGCTGTAATGATACGTCCAGTAACTTCGCCGCCGAGCTGTCATCCAGAGAAGTAACGTTAGATGGCCTTTCTCTTCTTTCCCAAACATCGAGTCGTGGGTTGGTTTGAGTATGCCGGTTCCACTCGAACACGGTCGGTACCGAACCTTTCTTTAAACGTCTCCGGCTAGTGCCCACAACAAAATCACTCTCTGTAAAGTGAGTGAAATAAAGATGACGCCCTTTGACAAAACCATTTTGTTCCTGTGAAATTATATCTGGGAGGGCATGTTCCAGCCGCGAAGCTAATGTTTTCGCCAGGATTTTCACATCTACATTCAGGAGAGATATAGGTCTATATGAAGCACAAGAGGTAGGGTCCTTATCCTTCTTTAAGAGAACAGAAATGGATGCTTCTGTAAGAGTAGGGGGCAGAGTCCCAGATAACATGGATTCGTTATACACTGCTAGGAGAAGCGGGGCCAGCTTACTACTAAATTTTTTAAAAAATTCAACAGGGAATCCGTCTGGGCCAGGTGCTTTATTGGTTTGCATGGTAGCGATTGAAGCAACAATTTCTTCTAAACGTAGTGGTGCATCAAGTTCTTTTATGGTAGTGGGGTTTACAGAGGGAAAAGTTAATTTGTCAAAAAACTGAGACACCTCCGTATCATCTGAATTTGAATCTGAATAGAAGTCTAGATGGTTTATCACCATGTTCATAATGGTTACTGCGTGTACGCAACAGTTGCTGCTCAGCAACAGCTGTGGTATTGAAATTAACTTTGGCTTGTAGCTCCAATCGACGTTTCAGCAGTGCAGGCGATGGATTAACCGAATTAAGTTCATCCAAGTCTGCAATTTTTGTCATTAAATCTTGTAGCTTAAGTTTACGTGATCTATTTAAATGAGCTGTATAAGAAATAATTTGCCCTCGTAGATAGGCTTTGAGAGATTCCCAAAGAAGAGAAAATGAAATTGTATCATTTTTATTAATGGCAATAAAGTCATCAATAGAGGATAAAATATAGGTGTTGAATGTATCATCTGATAATAATAGCGAATTAAGTCTCCAGGGAGCTGAAAAAAGGTGGCGATTTGAAAATCGTATATTTACTGATAGGGGAGCATGGTCCGAGATGATTATTGGATAATAACTGGAGGAAGTAACTTTGGGAATAAAGGATCTGTCCACGAAAAAATAATCAATACGGGAATAGGTTTGATGCGGATGAGAGTAAAAGGAAAATTCTTTAGTGTGCGGGTTCTGATATCTCCAGGGATCAACGATACTGTTTTTAGCTAAAAACTCAGAAATTGATTGGGACATCGAAGATCGCGGTAGTTTACGGGAGTCTGAGCGATCTAAAACCGGGTCAATTGTACAATTAAAATCACCCCCCATTATCAAAAGATGAGTGTTTAAAGAGGGGATAGATCCAAGTAGCTTACATATAAATTTTGGATAATCAAAATTGGGAGCGTAAACATTGACTAACACCACTGGAGCATTAAACAGAGTTCCACGAATGATCAAATATCTACCATTTACGTCGGCAATAATATTTTCAGGGATAAACTGGACCCCACTTTTAATCAGAATAGCAACTCCCCTAGTTTTAGAATTAAAAGTAGAGTGAAAGATATCAGCGATTCCAGAGAATTTTAGTCTATAATGTTCTCCAGTCTTAAGATGTGTCTCCTGCAAAAACATAATATCTGCCTTCAGTCGCCTCAAGTGAGCAAAAACTCTAGAACGCTTAATTGGGCTGTTCAACCCTTTAACATTCCAGCACAGGAATCTAACATCAGCTCCAGTACCAATATTAGGTGAGATGGCATCAGTCATTTAAAGTATGTAAAATATTTGAGGTGAAAAATAAATACCAGCCGACAGGGGGGAAAAAAAATAAAAAATAAAATAAAAATAAATAAATAAAAACAATAAAATAAGAAAAACCACAAAAAACGAACCCCACCCCGCCCGCCCACATACTCCCACTGAAAATAACCCCAGCAAAGTCCTCTACATACCCGAACCAGAGGACAGCTGCATAGGCTCCCGTATGAGCCCAACCCAAATAGACAATACTTCCGATAAAGCATGGATCAAACGGTAGAACCCGCGGAACGGAGAATTCCGAAACCAATGAACATGTGCGACGTGCACTTATATAGAAACAATACGTACCCGTATATAACAACGATAACGTAACGATAATTACAGTATTGAACACTGAAAGGTGAGCGAATGAATAATGATAACAATAGTAAATAAACAAAAAAATAAAAATAAAAATGAGCAGTTCGGCAAGGGACTGAGCATAGATGAGAGATTAAATAAGAAATTAGAAAAGCAATGTATAGGAAATTAGAGCTCATCCTTTTGGTCAAAATATAGCTCTCCAGCTATAGACAAGAAAAAAGTGGAAACAGGTCAGTTTCCCGGGGCAACAAGTCATTTGGTCAACGTAGCTACAAACCGGCCAGCCTCCTCAGGACAGGTGAAGTCGTGGTGCTTTCCATCATGGGTTATTCTAAGTCGTGCCGGGTAGAGTGTGCCGTATCGAATTCCTTCCATGCCACGCAGTTGTGCACGTACCCCATTGAAAGCAGCTCGAGCTCTTGCAACCCTGGCAGTGAAGTCAGGGAAAACCGAGATCCTCATGTTTGAGACCGTAACCCGCTGTTGACGTCTGGCTTTTCTGAGAATCTCCATGCAGTCTTCATAGTAGTGCAGCTTCGCTATGACGGGCCGCGGTGGATCCCCAGATTTTGGCTTGGGCGCCAGTGTGCGATGAGCCCGGTCCACCAGCGGAGGTTTATCTAAATCGAACGCTTCTTTCAGAAGATCAGAAACTTTGGAGGTAGTGAAGGTGAACGACTCTCCCTCTGGAATTCCCACAATGCGGATATTTTGACGACGGGATCTAGACTCCAAGTCCTCGCACTTCGCATCCAATTTGCTAATCTCTTTAGTAAGAGACTCCACTTTAGCCTGAAGTGCTAGCACGTCGTCCGTGCACGTAGAGAGAGAGCGCTCCATGTCAGAAACCGTAGATTTCAGACCAGCAAAGTCCGACCTTAATGCTGCAAAATCACGAATCAGCTCTGACTTCATGTCGAGTAGTTCCGTCTTAATATTGGAGTAATGCTCATCCATTACTGTGCGTATCTCTGAGACCACCGCTCGAACAATCTCGGATCTCAATGCCGATATGTCCAGCGACCCTTTGGGAGAAGAGCTCCCCCCCACCGGGCAAGCGAGGTCCCCAGCAGACGAGGATGAGGCCTGCGCCACAGGCCGGAGCAGGGATTGCGACGGTCCTGGTGTTTTATTTAACTTTGGAGGCATGGTAACAAATAAAACTTGGCACAGTGATAAAATTGTTAATCACCAATTGAAAAATTAGTGAATATCACTAAAAGTGCATTAAATCTTTTACAAAGAAAAACTCGCTCCGCGGAAGGTTCGAACACATGTCTACTCCATACCGTGTCACACCGGAAGTCCAACGACAAACTTTCTATACTATTTCTAGATTATTAAAGCTCTTTTATAATAATACACAAGTTAAAAAAAATTGCTTTACACTCTGGGACGGGCTGTTGGATCTCACGTCTCGTCCATCTCACATCAAAAACTAATCTGCAGGAGAAACAAACACACAGACACACCAGCATTAGACAACGGCTATAGGATTGAACTGTATCATTACAAAGGCCGTGTCGCCTTTTAGAGCTCCCTTTCTCCCCCTTGCTGCACACAGGAGTGTGTAAGTAGCAGTAAATAGAATTAACAGTACGAAGGTATCTGGAGCTCGCTGCAGTCCATCAGACCTATCCTTTCCCTCGCGCCAATTCGTCTGAGCCTCGTGCTCCCCTGCCTGTGCATTTGAACTGAAAATATTGCATTTTGCTGTAAAGCAGCTCCTTTTACCAGAAACTGCTCGGGCTGGGTGCGAAAACTGCGGTGATACTCTTAAAGCGGCAGCGCTTAATTAAGGAACCCCACGCCAAGTACAGCTGGGTTACACAAGGTAATATATAGAGACACCGGGATGACACATCCCATGAACACAATTCTCACCTACACATGCAGTAGTAGTGTCTCTCAGTAGGGCATCGGGCCACAATATTAGTCCTCTACAGAAGCGTAGTCCATGTATAGAACACCAGTGAATGCAAAGATGAACATGAAGAAGAACATAAACAGCCCCATGAAAACGGTTCTCTTAATGGCTCTCAACATCGTGATGACCACAGCCTGAAAAACAACAGATCTGAGTTCAGAGTCAGAGGGACAAAATTTCTTTTCTTGACATCAAACAAGTCTAAGAACTGCTGCTGTTCTTGTATCATTTGCCTAGTAATTAATTTCACAGCTTCACACTCATTTTAATCTAAGAGAGCTGACAAGATACCCTTCTTAGTTTTGAGTTATTCTAATAAATATCACTGTTAAAGCCTATTCATAAAAATGTAGCTGAGCTGCCCATGCTAGGGTTAAACAGTTGTACTGGATATGGGCTTCATGATGAATGTAATCTAGAACCTAATAATCTGGAATTAACTCCTAATTAACACCTTACCAGAACCGAGGGGATGTAGATGATCTTTATGGCCCAGAGAATGTAGACAGGATTAAAGTTGAGGAATGATGTTGCTCCTTCTGTTAACACTGCTACCACAGATAGCACTAGGAAAGCAGTGCTGAACACATTTAGACCGCTTTTCCAAAAGCCACGCAGCTCCACGTAGACTTTCAGACAAAACTCCAGCATGTAAAGAAACAAAAACACCTTCTCCGGCACCTGCAGGACAAAACATACCGTTAAACTCTCCTACTCTTTCACTCTTCCACCTTTCCCTCTCATCCCTGCATTTCTCTTTCATAGAAACAGTGTAAATCAGACTAACTTGATTTTTTGAACATACTCACCCTGTACATCCCTGGGTTGATGTACTCTACCGTCAGGGCAATGACGACCATGTCAGTGATGAAGAACACGGTCCATGTATCAAAGAAAGGGTGCAGAGAGATGGAAGAGATGACTGCATGAAATTATTAAAGCTCTTTTATAATAATACACAAGTTTAAAACATTGTTTTACACTCTGGGACAGGCTGTTGGATCCCTCTGTGAATATCCCGTCTGTGAATATCCTGTCTCGTCCATCTCTCACAACAAAAACAAATCATCATTTTGACCCCACGGGATGCGATCTTGTGTCCAGGTCTTCCTTTGCTCATTGTTCTTTCTGGTTCAGCTGCAGCAGCTCACCGAGCACTGCTAGGCGTGCGTCATATGTCTGGTGCAGCCTGCAAACACAAAAACATATTCAGGTCAGAAACATGTTTTGCTGCTGTTTTAAAACCACTATATAATTTCCTTCAAATGAATCCAGCAATAGCACAATGTTCCCCAGCTGGGAGAGTGAAGGCCAAGATGTGCTTCCTCTAAGAGAATGTGAAACGCTACCTCATTTCTAATTCTTAATTACTACACATCCACAGTCTACCTCATGAATCATGGTACTTAACTGACTATAAAACACACTACTACTAATGTTTTCAGTTTTTTTTCTACTGTATCTTCCCTGTTTTCACAAACAGGTTTTGAATCTTGATACATCTTAGTGTCTCTCAGTAAGGCATTGACCAGCATGTTTGCTAATTTAACATGCATACTTCCTGTTTGTTCTACAGATGTGTATATATTTTCTGGATCTATAGTATCTGTGGCTGCAGTTGATTGTGTATGACCACCTGTGACTATGCTTAAAGTGGATCCCCTGTAGCCTCGTGCCCAATGTATAAGACACCAGCGATGGCACACCGGGATGACACATCCCATGAACAATTCTCACCTACACATGCAGTAGTAGTGTCTCTCAGTGGGCATCGGGCCACAATATTTGCTAATGCAACATGCGTACTTCTTGGCGTGGAGTTGTAGAGGTGCCTAATGTTGTCCTGTAATAATTCTTCCCATGCAGCATGAAAATTCTCAAGCAGTTTCTGCAGATTTGGAGGGCAGGTGGCCACCCTCAAATCCTACAAGGTTTTTTTTTTTTTTTCCCCCTCATGGCTTTAAGCATACAGCACATCTGATTTCACAATAACCTTCTTTCTCTTTCATATCAAACAATTCTAAGAACTGGTGCTATTCTTTAGTAATTTCATTAGTAATTAATTTGACATCTTCACACACATTAAACTGGCAGTATAAACTTCTGAAATCAATGATTGTAATTATCACTGTTAACGCCTATTCATAAGAATGGGTAGGCTTAATGATAAATTACCTAATTATGTAGAAATAACACTTTACCAGAACTAAGGGGATGTAGATGATTATGGCCCGGAGAGCATAGTAAGGATTAAAGTTGAGGACTGAGGATGCTCCCTGTTAATACTGCTGCCAGAGACACAGCAGCAACTGATCAAATTCAATCCCCTCTTCCACAAGCCACACGGCTCCACTTAGACTTTCATACAGAACTCAGCATATAAAAAACAAAAAGAGCTCAGACACCCGCAGGACAGATAAAATACTGATAACCTCCTACATTTCACTCTCATTCGTTTACCTCTCTCTCATATAAACAGTTTAAATCAAATTGCATAAGTTGAATCCTGCTGAACATAATTACGGAACTGGGGATAAGGAGCTTTTGGCTGTTTCAAAACTAGCCATTTTCTCGAGGAGTGGATGGACACTGGCTAGACGGGTGTGTTCAACATCCGTTTCTGATCCTCAGGGACCATATAACCCTAGAGTATTTCCGCTCCACAAGCAATTAAATTCCCGTCAGGCCTGTTGGTCTCTGTTCTTTTCACGTTGCACACTTCCAGATTATTTACCGTCCTGGAACCCCGAAC
>JAMWET010003829.1:0-17500 GCA_024036415.1 Prochilodus magdalenae
TGAGCCCGTTGGTCCACTTTTATAAATAAACTATTATTAATTATCAAAGTTTTAAAGGTGTATCTGCTCTTGTGTGTCTATTTTAGTAGCACATGATTTTTTATAGTTAACCTCCATCTGAATATTTTTCTTAAGTACAATTATAGTTTTGGTAAAAAGAAATTGTGAAAAAAGAAGGAAAAATCAGCTAATAAAATGCAACCAATTCATAATGAGAAATATAAGAATACTGACCATTTTACTAACCATAGCATTTTTACAGTGTAAATTAATAGATAATATATCAGATTTATCATTTTGGGATGTTGCTTTTTGTTGACTTTTATGAAGGAAGCATAATAATAAAAAACATTTATAATTTATTAAAAAAACATTTGTTTTTATGGCTCTGTTTTCAGGAGCAGATTCAGTTTTATAGTTGAGTTCCATCTAAGACGTCACAACATACAATCCCCAAGAGCCATCAAGTTCATATATACACACAGCTTCACTGTCCAAAGAAAAACAAGCATCTCTGAAATATAGGACTACACTATAAATAGTAACTACACGTTCCTCACTTTCGGGGAAAATTCATGTGTACTGAGTTTTATTCCACGCAGTGCTGGTGCATTTCTATTGGTTCAATCGTCTTGAGATTTACAGCCAATGTAAAGAATGACTGCTGAGCTCAAATCATGTAAGAAAAATAAAAACCGGGGAACAAAATGGAAATACAGAGACCTCGACTTGGTTGTTATATTAGTTATATCAGTATCTTAATTTTCTCTCATATAATACTCTCTTAAATCTTATTTTACGACTGTAGTAAATTCCAGACATTGTTTATTTGACTTAAGTGATGTTAATTAAACACAAGATGTACTCACTACATTAGCATTTTCAAAATAAGCAAACAATCTGCCAATAAAGTGAGAAAGTTTAACCTACTAAACACATAAAACACGTAAAAAGTCTGGAAATAACTTAAATAATTTTAAAATGACCGGACAAAAATCAACACAAACGGTGAAATCTGAACCAAATTATTGCACCCAATGGAAAATCATCATGTCTTTTGGGAAATCTGTCACATACAAAAAGTTCTGTAAGGTGCTGTAGGAAAACTCTGATAAGTGGGAGCCTGAAATACTCCATCCGGACAAAGTCCCCTCCGTCACAACATCAGGATGACTAACCTTTTACTGGTTCTGAATGGTACTGGTTCTGAATTGTACTGGTCCAAAATGGTACTGGTTCTGAATTAGTTCAAACTGAAGTCCCACAGTAAAAACCAATAGTAAAAGTATTCAGAGCTTAAATATTTACAGGAATCAGATTCTAATCTATTTAAACCCAAAACATTAAGAGAAAAAGCAATATGCTAAATATATACACAGTTATTATTAGTAGGGTATTTTCTATCGTGAGAGGGCGTGTCCCAAACATGAGCCCCATATGTATATATATATATATATAAGCTTAAATATTTAGTGTCCTCATGAGTTTATTATTTAAGTAAAGAAATCAGTGTGTAATATTCATGTTATATATATATAAATATATATATATAACATGTTATATATATATATATATAACATGAATATTACACACTGATTTTTTACAGTGTAAATTGATAGATAATATATCAGATTTATCATTTTGGGATGTCACTTTTTGTTGACTTTTATGAAGGAAGCATAATAATAAAATACATTTATAATTTATTAAAAAAAACATTTGTTTTTATGGCTCTGTTTTCAGGAGCAGATTCAGTTTTATAGTGGAGTTCCATCTAAGACGTCACAACATAAAATCCCCAAGATCTATCAACTTCATATATACACACAGCTTCACTGTCCAAAGAAAAAAAAATATATATGTATATATATATATGTAAAACAACATAGGAAAACATTTTTTATAATACATATATTGATTTTTAGCACGGTCTAAACAATACCGAACTTTGGGAACTTTAAAGTGGGAAATTTTACATTGTTTTAATGGAAGTCAGTGGAACCGGACTTTTTCCAAGCAGACTTGGGACATTTCTGTTGGTCCATTCATTGTGAAATGTTTACAGCATACTGCATTATTGGAGTTATTATATTATATAGAGTTAGAGGAGTAATGTAAAGAGTAAATCTGACTTTTAATCTCCAGAAAACAAGGTAATAACAACAACAACAATAAAAAAACAATTATGATTTTAAATACATACTTTTTCTTATCAGTGCTAATGGTATATATTTATACAGTGCGTCCAGCAATATTACAGTCAATAACAGAGTCCGAAACCTCTTCACCGAGTCCACTCCATCACAGCCTCTTTGGGTGAAGGATACGTGACCATTCCACTGTGACCCTGGGCGGGTTCTCGTGTTGGCTGCTCTGGAAGGTGGCCCTTGATGGCCGGTCCAAGCCAACAGAGATTACTCATAGAGTGACGGGTGATGGCTAGCAGTCATCAGACTATCGGTGACAGCTCGTTTAGAATCTCCGGATAGGTCATACTGCTCATATCTGGATAATGTGAATCAGTTTTGAAGAACATTAATAAAAAAAACAGTTTGGCTCAATTAGAAATCTGCATTTCAGCACATGGCCACAAGGTGGCGCTGCACACCCTCCGTTAGCCTGACGTGTAGAACCGCCTCTTTCTCACTCTTTAACTACACTACTCATTCAGCCTCGGGAAGGCAATCGCTAGATCACCCAAAGGCCCGAGCCTAATCACGTGATTGGTCAGCAGCGTCACATGGCAGTGAGAAGGGTTTGGTTGATGCTGGCTGCTTCCTCTGCTATATTATATAAAGGTAATGGCATGATAACAGTTAATGACATGCTACATAATGAACTGCGCTTAGATTGGATTTGAGTATCAGCATGTTGGAGTCCACACTTTCGACCTCTCCTGTTTGTTTGGGTGACCGTTTAGGAAAGCAGCTGACGGTGTAGGCTAAGCTAGCTAGCAGCTCTACATCAACTGAAGCCAGTGAACTTTCGGCTCAGGGGCGGAGCCTGAATTCTTTTGCTCACAACAACAGGAACCAGTGACACTCAAACTGACTGGCCTGGGTATGTCCTGTGGGCGTGGTCTGTGAGCTGAAGTGTCCTGTTGAAGCAAGGCGTTCTAGGAGTGGCAGTCAAGCATACTGGTTAGCCTTGTGTCGTGGGCGTGGTCTGCAAGCTAACTGGCTTAGGTGTGTCCTGTGGGCGTGGTCAGTGAGCTGACTGACTCGTGTCATGTGGTCAGGGTCTGTGAGTTGATGGACTCAGGTGTGTCCAGTGGGTGAAGTCCATGTGTTATTTGGCCTTTGAGCAGATTGGTTGAGACTTGTCGTGTGGGCGTGGCTTATTGGCCAAGGTGTGTTCGGTGGTCATGAACTAGTTAGGTCCACTAAGTGTGGTCTGGGAGCTTAGTGGCTCAGGTGTGTCCTGTGGGCGTGCGCTAAGTGGGGTCAGGTGTGTCCAGTGGGTGTGAGCTAATTTGGCTCAAGGTGTGTCCTGTGGGCGTGGTCACTGAGCCTACTGGCTCAGTTGTGTCCTGTGAGTGAAATTCGAGAGCCGATCGACTCAGCTGTGTCTAGCGGATGATTAAAGAGCTCAGGTGTGTCCTGTAGGTGGGGCCTCCCCCAGACGGATGCTGCCAAGAAAGGTGGTGTGGTTGCTCATGGAGATGGAGGTGTCCTCGTACACCATGCGGATGGAGATGCGCTGTTTGGCACGGAGCCAACACACGCCCGCGGTGTAGCAGGTGTTGAACTTCCGCTGTCCGGTCTCGATGCTCCGCGTGCAGCGCAGGAATGGATCCTTATCAATCATCACCTCATAGCTTGCGATGTCCGTGAAGTTCAGGTAGTACACCTGCACATGTGCACGTGTGCAATCACCCACACGCACACCAAACATGCAAGAAAATAAAGGCACAAAACAACAGAAGTGCACATTAACGCTTCTGACCAGGAAGGCACGCACATGTGTGTGTAGAGGCGGGCGAGGGGGCATACTCACTTCCACTTGGCTATAGATGAAGTACGTGCCGTCCACCAGCACCTCCAGCTCTCCAGAGCGCGAGTGCATCTTGAACACGCGCGGGTGCGTCAGGATCATCTTCCAGTTTTTCAGGACGCCTTCTGAGAGATCTCACAGAGAGATACCAGTCACTACTCACCCATCCGCCACAGGGGCACCCACACGCACAGGTAGGCCTTCTACAGGCCCACCCTCTCACCAGAGCACCAAACAACCCCGGTAATGAAGGCTGGAGACGGGGGACGGACCTCCGTCCCGTGGGCAGACGCTACAGTCATTAGTTCTTATAGGTCATCCAAGCCTGGACAGTAAGTACGGCGGTTCTATGGTTGTAAAAGGTTCTTAGTACAGACAGTGGTTCTACCACACTGTCACTTTGTGCTGCTGTTTGAGTTGACACAAGTGAGACTGAGTGTGAGTCTGAGAGTGTCTGTGTGTGTGCGTTTCTGAGAGTGTGTCTGAGTGAGTGTCTGAGAGTGTGTCTGATTGCGAGTCTGAGAGGGTGTCTGAGTGAGTGTCTGAGAGTGTGTCTGATTGCGAGTCTGAGAGGGTGTCTGAGTGAGTGTCTGAGAGTGTGTCTGATTGCGAGTCTCAGAGGGTGTCTGGGTGAGTGTCTGAGAGTGTGTCTGATTGCGAGTCTGAGTGAGTGTCTGAGAGTGTGTCTGATTGCGAGTCTGAGTGTGTGTCTGAGTGAGTGTCTGAGAGTGTGTCTGAGAGTGTGTCTGATTGCGAGTCTCAGAGGGTGTCTGGGTGAGTGTCTGAGAGTGTGTCTGATTGCGAGTCTGAGTGTGTGTCTGAGTGAGTGTCTGAGAGTGTGTCTGAGAGTGTGTCTGATTGCGAGTCTCAGAGGGTGTCTGGGTGAGTGTCTGAGAGTGTGTCTGATTGCGAGTCTGAGTGCGAGTCTGAGTGAGTGTCTGAGAGTGTGTCTGAGTGAGTGTCTGAGAGGGTGTCTGAGTGAGTGTCTGAGAGTGTGTCTGATTGCGAGTCTGAGTGCGAGTCTGAGAGTGTGTCTGAGTGAGTGTCTGAGTGAGTGTCTGAGAGTGTGTCTGAGTGAGTGTCTGAGTGAGTGTCTGAGAGTGTGTCTGATTGCGAGTCTGAGAGGGTGTCTGAGTGAGTGTCTGAGAGTGTGTCTGATTGCGAGTCTGAGAGGGTGTCTGAGTGAGTGTCTGAGAGTGTGTCTGATTGCGAGTCTGAGTGCGAGTCTGAGTGAGTGTCTGAGAGTGTGTCTGATTGCGAGTCTGAGAGGGTGTCTGGGTGAGTGTCTGAGAGTGTGTCTGATTGCGAGTCTGAGAAGGTGTCTGAGTGAGTGTCTGAGAGTGTGTCTGATTGCGAGTCTGAGTGCGAGTCTGAGTGAGTGTCTGAGAGTGTGTCTGATTGCGAGTCTGAGAGGGTGTCTGGGTGAGTGTCTGAGAGTGTGTCTGAGAGGGTGTCTGAGTGAGTGTCTGAGTGAGTGTCTGAGAGTATGTCTGAGAGGGTGTCTGAGTGAGTGTCTGAGAGTGTGTCTGATTGCGAGTCTGAGTGAGTGTCTGGGTGAGTGTCTGAGAGTGTGTCTGAGAGGGTGTCTGAGTGAGTGTCTGAGAGTGTGTCTGATTGCGAGTCTCAGAGGGTGTCTGGGTGAGTGTCTGAGAGTGTGTCTGAGTGTGTCTGCGAGACTGTGTCAGAGTGTGTGTCTGAGTGTGTGTCTGAGTGAGTGTGTGTCTGAGTATGTGTCTGAGTGAGTGTGTGTCTGAGTATGTGTCTGAGTGAGTGTGTGTCTGAGTGTGTGTGTGTCTGAGTGTGTGTGTGTCTGAGTGTGTGTCTGAGTGAGTGTGTGTCTGAGTGTGTGTGTCTGAGTGAGTGTGTGTCTGAGTGAGTGTGTGTCTGAGTGTGTGTCTGAGTGAGTGTGTGTCTGAGTGAGTGTGTGTCTGAGTGAGTGTGTCTGAGTGTGTGTCTGAGTGAGTGTGTGTCTGAGTGAGTGTGTGTATGAGTGATTATCTAAGTGTGTCTGTCTAAGAGTGTGACTGAGTGAGTGTGTGTCTGCGAGAGTGTGTGTCTGGGTGCGTGTCTGTGAGTGTGTGCGCGAGAGTGTGTCTGAATGTGTCTAAGTGTGTGTGCGAGAGTGTGTCTGAGAGAGTGTCTGAGAGTGTGAGTGCGTGTCTGAGAGTGTGTCTGAGTGTGTGTGCGAGAGTGTCTGAGAGTGTGTGCGAGAGTGTGTCTGAGTGTGTGTGCGAGAGTGTGTCTGAGAGTGTGTCTGAGTGTGTGTGCGAGAGTGTTTCTGAGAGTGTCTGAGAGTGTGTGCGAGAGTGTGTCTGAGTGTGTGTGCGAGAGTGTGTCTGAGTGTGTGTGTGAGAGTGTGTCTGAGAGTGTGTCTGAGTGTGTGTGCGAGTGTGTCTGAGTGTGTCTGAGTGTGTGTGAGAGCGTGTCTGAGAGTGTGTCTGAGTGTGTGTGAGAGTGTGTCTGAGTGTGTGTGTGAGAGTGTGTTTGATGTGTGTGTGTGTGTGTGTGTCTGAGTGTGTGCGCGAGAGTGTGTCTGAGTGTGTGTGCGAGAGTGTGTCTGAGTGTGTGTGCGAGAGTGTCTGAGAGTGTGTGCGAGAGTGTGTCTGAGTGTGTGTGCGAGAGTGTGTCTGAGAGTGTGTGTGAGTGTGTGTGAGAGTGTGGTGTGTCTGAGTGTGTGTGCGAGAGTGTGTCTGAGTGTGTGTGCGAGAGTGTGTCTGAGTGTGTGTGTGAGAGTGTGTCTGAGAGTGTGTCTGAGTGTGTGTGCGAGTGTGTGTCTGAGTGTGTCTGAGTGTGTCTGAGTGTGTGTGAGAGCGTGTCTGAGAGTGTGTCTGAGTGTGTGTGAGAGTGTGTCTGAGTGTGTGTGTGAGAGTGTGTTTGAGTGTGTGTGTGTGTGTCTGAGTGTGTGTGCGAGAGTGTCTGAGAGTGTGTGCGAGAGTGTGTCTGAGTGTGTGTGCATGTTTTAACTCTTACCTTCTTTCACCTGTATGGTTGTTTCCTGACCCTGCAGGTGCACCACAGCTGGCTGCTCACACACACACACACACACACACACACACACACACACACACACAGTGTGGTTAGAAAACCAGTTCCAGTTACTGCATTCTGGATAGTATTTCGTTCTAATTTAGTTTGGGAAATTATTATTAATTACTATTAAACCTACCAGAAGGTTTTACTTTGGGTTATATTCACATGAAAATGGCATGCACTGAATATCTGAGCAGAGAGAACGCGCTGTACCTGTGTGTCTCTGAACCTGCCCTTCTCACCTCCACCTGTGCATGCACACACCCCACACACACACACACACGCACACACACACACACACACACGCACACGCACACACACACACACACACACACACACACACACAGAAAAACGATTAATGTATAAGAACAGGGTAAACATGGCATGCACTGAATTTGCTGACTCTACTTCCACCTGTGTAGCACACACCCCACACACACTCACACACACACACACACAAAATGTACTATTTAAAAAACATTAATGTACTACATACATCTCCATAATCTCAACTACACACACCAACAAAACCTCAACTACACACATCCAAAATCTCAACTACACACACCAACAAAACCTCAACTACACACATCCAAAATCTCAACTACACACACCAACAAAACCTCAACTACACACATCCAAAATCTCAACTACATACACCTCCATAATCTCAGTTACACACACCAACAAAACCTCAACTACACACATCCAAAATCTCAACTACATACACCTCCATAATCTCAGTTACACACACCAACAAAACCTCAACTACACACATCCAAAATCTCAACGACACACATCTCCATAATCTCAACTACACACACCAACAAAACCTCAACTACACACATCCAAAATCTCAACGACACACATCTCCATAATCTCAACTACACACACCAACAAAACCTCAACTACACACATCCAAAATCTCAACTACACACACCAACAAAACCTCAACTACACACATCCAAAATCTCAACTACATACACCTCCATAATCTCAGTTACACACACCAACAAAACCTCAACTACACACATCCAAAATCTCAACTACACACACCTCCATAATCTCAACAACACACATCCAAAATCTCAACTACACACACCTACATAATCTCAACTACACACACCTCTATAATCTCAACTACACACAGCCACAATCTCAACTACACACACCTCCGTAATCTCAACTACACACATCCAAAATCTCCACTACACACACCTACATAATCTCAACTACACACACCTCCATAATCTCAACTACACACAGCCACAATCTCAACTACACACACCTCCATAACCTCAAATGTACACACATTCATTGTCTCAACTACACACACCTCCAAAACCCCAACTACACACACCTTGATAATCTCAACTACACACGTCCAAAATCTCAACTACACACACCTACATAATCTCAACTACACACATACATAATCTCAACTACACACACCTCCATTATCTCAACTAAACATACCTCCAAAACCTCAACTACACACACCTCCGTAATCTCAACTACACACATCCAAAATCTCAACTGCACACACCTCCATTATCTCAACTAAACACACCTCCAAAACCTCAACTACACACACCTCCGTAATCTCAACTACACAAATCCAAAATCTCAACTACACACACCTACATAATCCCAACTACACACACCTCCATAATCTCAACTAAACACACCTCCAAAACCTCAACTACACACACCTCCATAATATCAACTACACACACCAACATCTTAACTACACACACTTACATAATCACAACTACACACATCCAAAATCTTAACTACACACACCTCCATAATCTCAACTACACACAGCCACAATCTCAACTACACACAGCCAAAATCTCAACTACACACACCTACATAATCTCAACTACACACACCTCCATAATCTCAACTACACACACCTCCGTAATCTCAACTACACACAGCCAAAATCTCAACTACACACGCCTCCATAATCTCAAATGTACACACATCCATTATCTCAACTACACACACCTCCAAAACCCCAACTACACACACCTCGATAATCTCAACTACACACGTCCAAAATCTCAACTACACACACCTACATAATCTCAACTACACACATAGATAATCTCAACTACACACACCTCTGTAATCTCAACTACACATACCTACATAATCTCAAATGTACACACATCGACTATCTCAACTACACTGCTCCATAATATCAAGTGTACACAACTCTATGATCTCAACTACACACACCTCTATAATCTCAACTACACACACATCCACAATCTCAACTACACACACATCCACAATCTCAACTACACACACCCACATATCAACTACACACACCTACATAATCTCAACTACACACACCTCCATAATCTCAACTACACACACCTACATAATCACAACTACACACATCCAAAATCTCAACTGCACACACCTCCATTATCTCAACTAAACACACCTCCAAAACCTCAACTACACACACCTCCATAATCTCAACTACACACATCCATTATCTCAACTACACACACCTACATAATCTCAACTACACACACCTCCGTCATCTCAACTACGCACATCCAAAATCTCAACTACACACACATACATAATCTCAACTACACACACATCTCAAAACATCTACAAACCTCACACTACTCACATAATCTCAACTAAACACACCATAATCCTAAACAACCTCAACTACACACAACTCCATAATATCAACTACACACACCCAACATCTTAACTACACACACTTACATAATCACAACTACACACATCCAAAATCTTAACTACACACACCTCCATAATCTCAACTACACACACCTCCGTCATCTCAACTACGCACATCCAAAATCTCAACTACACACACATACATAATCTCAACTACACACATCCAAAATCCCAACTACACACACCTCCATAATCTCAACTAAACACACCTCCAAAACCTCAACTACACACAACTCCATAATATCAACTACACACACCCAACATCTTAACTACACACACTTACATAATCACAACTACACACATCCAAAATCTTAACTACACACACCTCCATAATCTCAACTACACACACCTCCATAATCTCAACTACACACACATCCAAAATCTCAACTACACACACCTCCATAATCTCAACTAAACACATCCAACATCTCAACTACACACACTTCCATAATCTCAACTACACACATCCAACATCTCAACTACACACACCTCCATGATCTCAACTACACACATCCAAAATCTCAACTACACACACCTATATAATCTTAACTACACACATCCAACATCTCAACTACACACACCTCCATAATCTCAACTAAACACACATCCAAAATCTCAACTACACATACCTCCATAATCTCAACTACACACATCCAACATTTCAACTACACACACCTCTATAATCTCAACTACACACATCCAAAATCTTAACTACACACACCTACATAATCTCAACTACACACACCTACATAATCTCAACTACACACACCTCCGTAATCTCAACTACACACAGCCAAAATCTCAACTACACACACCTCCATAATCTCAACTACACACATAGATAATCTCAACTACACACACCTCCGTAATCTCAACTACACATACCTACATAATCTCAAATGTACACACATTGACAATCTCAACTACACAGCTCCATAATATCAAGTGTACACAACTCTATGATCTCAACTACACACACCTCCATAATCTCAACTACACACCTCCATAATCTCAACTACACACACATCCACAATCTCAACTACACACACCCACATAATATCAACTACACACACCTACATAATTTCAACTACACACACCTCCAAAACCTCAACTACACACACCTCCTTAATCTCAACTACACACATCCAAAATCTCAACTACACACACCTACATAATCTCAACTACACACACCTCCGTCATCTCAACTACACACATCCAAAATCTCAACTACCCACACCTACATAATCTCAACTACACACACCTACATAATCTCAACTAAACACACCTCCAAAACCTCAACTACACACACCTCCATAATATCAACTACACACACCTACATAATCTCAACTACACACACCTCCATAATCTCAACTACACACACCAACATAATCACAACTACACACATCCAAAATCTCAACTGCACACACCTCCATTATCTCAACTAAACAAACCTCCAAAACCTCAACTACACACACCTCCATAATCTCAACTACACACATCCAAAATCTCAACTACACACACCTACATAATCTCAACTACACACACCTCCATAATCTCAACTACACACATCCAAAATCTCAACTACACACACCTACATAATCTCAACTACACCCACCTCTGTAATCTTAACTACACACATCCAAAATCTCAACTACACACACCTACATAATCTCAACTACATACATCTACATAATCTCAACTACACACAGCTCCATAATCTCAACTACACACACCTCCATAATCTCAACTACACACATCCAAAATCTCAACTACACACACCTACATAATCTCAACTACACACACCTCCATAATCTCAACTACACACACCTACATAATCTCAACTACACACACCTACATAATCTCAACTACACACATCCAAAATCTCAACTACACACACATACATAATCTCAACTACACACATCCAAAATCTCAACTACACACACCTACATAATCTCAACTACACACATCCAAAATCTCAACGACACACCTACATAATCCCAACTACACACACCTACATAATCTCAACTACACACATCCATAATCTCAACTACACATACCTACATAATCTCAAATGTACACACATCGACTATCTCAACTACACACACCTCCATAATATCAAGTGTACACAATTCCATGATCTTAACCACACACACCTCCATAATCTCAACTACACACACCTCCATAATCTCAACTACACACACCTACATAATCTCAACTACACACATCTAAAATCTCAACTACACACACCTACATAATCTCAACTACACACATCCAAAATCTCAACTACACACACCTACATAATCTCAACTACACACATCCAAAATCTCAACTACACACACATACATAATCTCAACTACACACATCCAAAACCTCAACTACACACACCTACATAATCTCAACTATACACACCTCCATAATCTCAACTACACACACATACATAACCTTAACTACACACACCTCCGTAATCTCAACTACACACACCTCTATAATCTCAACTACACACACCTCCATAATCTCAACTACACACATCCAAAATCTCAATTACACACACATACATAACCTTAACTACACACACCTAAATAATCTCAAATGTACACACAACTCCATATCTCAACTACAAATCGCAGCATACCTAATTTCTACAATTTCATTCAGTTTTTCCTAAATTGACTGTACAGCTGGAATTTAAGATTATAATCTGTGCTGAAGATTCGGATGCACAACACTACAACTTGGCCCTGACCTGCTCCCTGAGGTCCAGGAGGACCCTGTGGTCCTGGAGGTCCAGGAGGGCCTTGAGGTCCAGGTGGTCCAGGTGGTCCCGAGGGCCCCATGGCATTGGTGCCTGGGTATCCAGGAATCCCAGGAATTCCTGAAGGCCCTGGTGGTCCAGGTGGGCCAGGTGGACCAGGGGGCCCCTGAGGTCCACGAGGGCCTTGGGGTCCCTGAGGTCCACGGGGGCCCTTTTTTCCTACAAATAAGAGAAAATGGACAAAAAAATAAAGTTGACTGTCAAAATTTTACTGCTACAAGAATAAAAATGTTCCACAAAAATACAAGTGGGTGGTTAACATTCAAACATACCTTTCTTTCTCTCACCCTTTCTTTTTCCATTTGGGGGCGGTTTCTCCTCTGAAAAACAGAAGCCAAACAACCTAATGAGGAACTGTAGAACAGACTCAGTCTATAGTACAGTACCTACAATTAGAGCTTAGAGTTATACACTCCACCTAATGAGAAACTGTAGAACAGACTCAGCCTATACCACAGTACCTATATTTAGAGCTTACAGTTATACACTCCACCTAATGAGAAACTGTAGAACAGACTCAGTCTATACCACAATACCTACATTTAGAGCTTAGAGTTATACACTTCACCTAATGAGGAACTGTAGAACAGACCCAGTCTATACTACAGTACCTACATTTAGAGCTTAGAGTTATACACTCAACCTAATGAGGAACTGTAGAACAGACTCAGTCTATACCACAGTAACTACAATTAGAGATTAGAGTTATACACTCCACCTAATGAGAAGCTGTAGAACAGGGCTGGCATATCATTCAGAAAGTGGGGAAGTTGTTTAAAGGCTAAGCAGAGATCTTTCTCCAGTCTGTGTACTGATGTAATGCCAGATCCCTTTGAAGAAAAGAACAAATAGCATTAAAACTGTCTTTTAAAGTCTTCAGATGAATAAGAAGACTCTTTAAATCAAATATTTCCTTCTAAATCTTTCAGCTTCTCTTCATCCAGCACAGAAACTCTTTAAAAGAGCTCTATTTGAAGTGACGCGGCTAAATCTGTATGTGTGTCTGTGAGCAAACTGGCTGAACATCAGACGTCAGCTTCAAAACAATCATCAAAAAACAAATGATGGCCAACTCATAATGTGTGACAAATGAAGAAAGCAGAAAATAAATGAAAGTGATGAAATCAGCTGTTCTGCAGTCTCTGTCTCTGCGGAGAGCGGCTCGGTTTCTGAGGAGGACTTTCTGAGGTCACTCCTTGTTTGTGTTGGCCAGTGTGTGTGTTTTTGGTTGTGATGAGTGTGTGTGTGTGTGTGTTAATTAGTGTTGTGTGTGCAGCGCTGGCCTGGAGCCTTCGCACGCAATCTGCCGCTTTTTTATGAAAGTGGATTGTGATGGAGAAGGATAAGAGTGGAGCTTCTGCTCAGCTATTCTGATCCTCAGTGGTCGAGACGTAGCACAGATTTTCAGAGGGTTGGTTGCAATGGCCTCTTCCACTGATGCTTTAGGCCTCATCAGTGAGAGATCTGGCGAGGTTTGGGACGGAGGTTGTGGCGAGGTTGGGATGGGTCCTGTGAGAAATGTGACAAGGCTTGGGACGGAGGTTGTGGCAAAGTTTGGGACGGGGTCTGTGAGAGATCTGGTGAGGTTTGGGACGGGGCCTGTGAGAGATCTGGCGAGGTTTGGGATGGGGTCTGTGAGAGATCTGGCGAAGTTTGGGACGGGGCCTGTGAGAGATCTGGCGAGGTTTGGGACGGGGCCTGTGAGAGATCTAGTGAGGTTTGAGACGGGGTCTGTGAGAGATCTGGTGAGGTTTGGAAAGGAGCCTGTGAGAGATCTGGCGAGGTTTGGTTCGGGACGGGGCCTGTGAGAGATCTGGCGAGGTTTGGGACGGGGCCTGTGAGAGATCTGGTGAGGTTTGGGAGGGAGGTTGTGGTGAGGTTTGGGACGGGGCCTGTGAGAGATCTGGCGAGGTTTGGGACGGAGGTTGTGGCGAGGTTTGGGACGGGGCCTGTGAGAGATCTGGCGAGGTTTGGGACGGGGCCTGTGAGAGATCTGGTGAGATCTGGCGAGGTTTGGGACGGGGCCTGTAAGAGATCTGGTGAGGTTTGGGACGGAGGTTGTGGCGAGGTTTGGGACGGGGCCTGTGAGAGATGTGGTGAGATCTGGCGAGGTTTGGAACAGGGTCTGTGAGAGATGTGGTGAGGTTTGGGACGGAGCCTGTGAGAGATCTGGTGAGGTTTGGGACGGAGGTTGTGGCGAGGTTTGGGACGGGGCCTGTGAGAGATCTGGTGAGGTTTGGGACGGAGGTTGTGGCGAGGTTTGGGACGGGGCCTGTGAGAGATCTGGTGAGGTTTGGGACGGAGGTTGTGGCGAGGTTTGGGACGGGGCCTGTGAGAGATCTGGTGAGGTTTGGGACGGAGGTTGTGGCGAGGTTTGGGACGGGGCCTGTGAGAGATCTGGCGAGGTTTGGGACGGGGCCTGTGAGAGATCTGGCGAGGTTTGGGACGGAGGTTGTGGCGAGGTTTGGGACGGGGCCTGTGAGAGATCTGGCGAGGTTTGGGACGGCTGGGACGGGGCCTGTGCTGGAGCTACCCTCGTGGTGTGTGTTTGGAGTGCTGGAGCAGTAAGTTGGCACTGAGGGTAAATATTTGGCCTTTGTTTACTTCAACATGAAAATTTCTCAATAGCCGTTGTTACTAAAACTTTGCAAGTGTTTTGATTCAGAAACCCCCAGACAGGCCTCAGTGAGTCACACACACACAGAGACAGACAAGGAGACAACGTGTGCATGTGCAACTAAGCGTGTGGAATTTTCGCTGAAAGTCAAAACCCCAGAACGTGGTATAAATACATGTCTAAGGTCGTTACAGTGACAATAACAATAATACACGTCTGCTGGCCGTCTAGGGCCTCCGTGTGCGAGTGCGAGATGAAGCCCGTTCTCCCTCTGGCAGGTCTGGGGGGGGGGTTGGTGTGTGTTTAGATGTTGTGTCTGTTTGTGAGCGTTATGTGATCTGAGGAAACTACTTCACTTTTCGAATGTCAAACAAAACCAAACCCTCTTTTCCTTTTTTTAAGTCCCCTTTCATTTATTTACTCTTCACCCACTTCCCTGGTTTACTACGCCTCTCCACGTCCCATGGAAGACCCCCAGCTTTTGGAGATTATCTAACAGCCAACCACCGGGCTGGGTGTGTTAAATTAGGGCTGTGCCTCGGTGGGGCCCTTAAAGCGATAGTCCTGCAACGAAAAGCCTAATTGATCCCTTTCCAGCCCCCTCGGCCCACCTGCAGTCCATCAGCCCAGACATGTTTGATGTGTGAAGATTGCTTCTGTCGTTTTACACTGGAGCTACGAGCCTAATGTAGCTAACGAGTAAGCCGCAATTTTGCCCATACTTAAGCCTATGTTTATAGCAACAGCATGGTACACAGCAGTGGTTCCCAAACCTTTCCAGTCCAGTTAAAGCTCTTACTGAGAATCAACTCCACCCTGCCCCCAACACCATACATGTATACATGTGTGCACAATGCCATGAGGGGTATGTGGCACATTTAGCCTTGACAAAAATCGAGCATATTTACAAAGCAAGAACACATCACACTAGACCAGACCGGCTAACTACTGTCAGCGCTAGTGAACCCAAGAACAGAGATGCCTATGTGTTGGTACTGTGTAGTTACAGTAGACCCTGTAGAACCAAGTCATGTAATAATAACCCAGTAATGGCCAAAGCACTTGTTCATTCATTCATTCATTCATTCATAATCTAAACTGCTTATACTCCTGGGAGCCTCTCACAAAGCTCACTGGGCAGAAGGCCACCACACACACAAACACAGGAAGGACCCTGGCCGCCTGGGTGGGAGTCAAACCCTGGTCCCTCTAACTGTGACGTGACAGGCCACCCCTCATGCCAGTATTGGGACCCTAGTGCGTGTTTAGTTTGGTTAAATTGAATAAGAGATGCGTAACAATGAGGACACAGTGTGGTCTGCTGGAGAACCTCTTCTACGTCTCCTTATCTCCGAGCTGCTTTCTGGACCATCTGGAATACCAGCCCAAACCCTCGCAGGGAATCTGTGCACTCCTGGATCGTGTTGGTACTGTTGCTGAGGTGCAGTTCCCTCTGCTGATGTTGTATCCTTTGACGTTTTCCAGTAAAGACTGGTACCAACAGTGGCCGCTTCCCAGAACAGCACCAAGATTCTAAGAAGCCTGAACAGTTTAGAACCACTTTAGGAACCATGGTTCTTTTGGTTGAGCTAAAGCACAGATACCCAGCCAGACAGACCCAGTATAACAGCTGAGAAGAGCTGACACCTGTAGCAGGTGTGAAGGGAGAGCTGTGGATATGCTACCACAGTACCACAATGGGCTTCTACTCAGAGAAGTGTAACAATGCAGTGCATTATGGGTATCCCCTGTCAACTGAATATGAAGAGGGTATTATCTGACCGGACAGCTTGGGAACGCCTTACTGATAACTGGGGTCCATGGCTTCATGGGGTCTGTTTCGAAAGTGGGATTTCTCAGTAAGCTGGAGAACGGTGGGCTCTTTAGTGGCGTTTCCACGGTATCTCTCTATAATGTAAAACAATAAGATATCAGTATGATAACGGTATATGTGTGGGAGAGATGAGAGAGGGGCTACACCTGTCTTTCAGTAATCTGACTTGTACTCTATAAAGTTCATCCACAGAAAGATGGTGAGATGCTAATCTGAGAAGCTTCCCCCACATGTAAGGTCTGTGATCCGTACAGGACGATACAGTGGACATACAACATAACAACCATTAACAGGTAACAGCCCAAATACCAGCTCTACAGAACCAGTACACATCAACTACATCACCACCCATTAGCTGGATTAGCATTTAGCGATCAGAGAGAGAGAGACAGAGAGGCAGAATCTAACCCCGGGTCATGTGAGGTAGAGGGCACAGCTGGATTCGAACCAGATGTTCAGGGATTCTCTCTTTACTGCTGTGATT
>JAMWET010003829.1:27500-32500 GCA_024036415.1 Prochilodus magdalenae
GTTCTGATACAGAGTCATTCTAAGTCTGATTCTGACCCTGACACTGGGTCTGACTCTGATCCAGTAGTGTTTCTAATGTGGAGTCTCATCCTCTGAGTCTGGATCAGTCTTTGTCCAGCCCTCAGCCCGGGTCTAGTTCTGTAGCGGGACGTGGTTTAACTCTATCTATGTCAGATCACTGTGTGTGTGTGTGTGTGTGTGTGTGTGTGTGTGTACTTTGGCAGAACCAACTGGGGACCGATCTCATACCGCACACCTGTTCAGTGAGGACATGAACACAGCGGGGGACATGCATGGCACTGAGGGGAAGCGCTGCTGAAGCGTAGATAAACATAGTTGGGATTTGTGGTGTGTGGTGTTTGTGGTGTGTGGTGTTTGTGTGTGGTATGTGATTTGTATATGGCTAACTGCAGATTCACCTTTGTAAGTATTTCCTGTAAGTGAAACATGAACTGCTTAAACTTCTGTCCAGGAATCTAACTGATGTGCTCAGCTTACGATCTGTTTCAGATGAGTGTGTGTATCTGATGAGTGTGTGTATGATAAGTACATATGTGTGCAAGTGTGGGTGTGTGAGTATGGGTGTGTATGTGCGTGTGTAAAGTAGGTGTGTGTGTGTGTGTGTGCGGAGTAGGTCTGTGTGTGTGTGTGTGCGGAGTAGGTGTGTGTGTATGTGGAGTAGGTCTGTGTGTGAGTGTGTGTATGTGCATGTGTGTGCAGAGTAGGTGTGTGTGTGGGCGTGTGTGGAGTAGGTGTGTGTGTGTGCGTGTGTGGAGTAGGTGTGTGTATGTGTGTGTGTGTGGGTGTGTGTGTGTGCGGAGTAGGTGTGTGTGTGCGTGTGTGTGTGGAGTAGATGTGTATGTGTGTGTGTGTGGAGTAGGTGTGTGTGTGAAGTAGGTGTGAGTGTGTGTGCGGAGTGTGTGTGCGTGTGTGTGCGTGTGTGTGGAGTAGGTGTGTGTGTGTGTGTGGAGTAGGTGTGTATGTGTGTGTGTGCGTGTGTGTGTGGAGTAGATGTGTGTGTGCGTGTGTGTGTAGAGTAGGTGTGTGTGTGTGTGGAGTAGATGTGTGTGTGTGTGTATGAAGAGTAGGTGTGTGTGTGCGTGTGTGCGGAGTAGGTGTGTGTGTGTGTGCGGAGTAGGTGTGTGTGCGTGTGTGCGGAGTAGGTGTGTGTGCGTGTGTGGAGTAGATGTGTGTGTGTATGCGGAGTAGGTGTGTGTGTGCGTGTGTGCGGAGTAGGTGTGTGAGTGTGTGTGCGGAGTGTGTGTGTGTGTGTGAGTGTGTGTGCGGAGTTGGGATGTGTGTGTGTGTGCAGAGTAGGTGTGTGTGTGTGTGTGTGTGGGGAGTAGGTGTGTGTGTGTGCAGAGTAGGTGTGTGAGTGTGTGTGCAGAGTAGGTGTGTGAGTGTGTGTGCGGAGTAGGGGTGTGTGTGCAGAGTAGGTGTGTGTGCGTGTGTGTGGAGTAGGGGTGTGTGTGTGTGTGTGTATGTGTGTGTGTGTGGACTAGGCGTGTGTGTGTGTGTGCGGAGTAGGCGTGTGTGCGTGTGTGCGGAGTAGGTGTGTGTGCGTGAGTGCGGAGTAGGGGTGTGTGTGTGCGGAGTAGGTGTGTGCGTGTGTGTGGGGAGTAGGTGTGTGAGTGTGTGTGCGTGTGTGCGGAGTAGGTGTGTGTGTGTGTGTGTGGGGAGCAGGTGTGTGTGTGCGGAGTAGGTGTGTACGTGTGCGTGTGCGGAGTGGGTGTGTGTGTGCGTGTGTGTGCATCTTCCGCGGTTCCTCTTTGTTTGTTTTGGCACCTCACCTGCCCAGGTGTGGTGCTGAAACTGTAGATATCTCTGTGTGAGCCAATCAGCACACAGGCCAAAACCACCTGCCAATCAAGAGTTTCTACAGAGCAGGGCTAGCAGCCAATCACGGCTCAGGAATGCGGCGATGGTAACATGAGATACAGCGGGACAGAGCGAGCTAGCTCTGGACGTACCTGGTGGTGTATCTGATAAGCGCGGGCGGCGTATCTCTCTCTGAACTGAACACCACATGAAAGCACAGCCAGCCGCACCAACGACAACCACATCTTACCAGACCGCGCGACACCACCAATCACGAGCACCGCACACCAGGAGCGCGCTACGCCCTTTACACTGGGCTAGTGTAGTCAGCACTGCGCAGCTACGCTACCGCACCACACACTGCTCCTCTCACTGCCAGTTAATAGTCGGGCTCCAGGTGGGTGTTAGCTACACCTCCCTGCTCCCTACATAGTGAACTACACCTCCCTGGTCCCTACATAGTGAACTACACCTCCCTGCTCCCTACATAGCGAACTACACCTCCCTGCTCCCTACATAGTGAACTACACCTCCCTGCTCCCTACATAGTGAACTACACCTCCCTGCTCCCTACATAGTGAACTACACCTCCCTGCTCCCTACATAGTGAACTACACCTCCCTGCTCCCTACATAGTGAACTACACCTCCCTGCTCCCTACATAGTGCACTACACCTCCCTGCCCTCTACATAGTGAACTACACCTCCCTGCCCTCTACATAGTGAACTACACCTCCCTGCTCCCTACATGGTGAACTACACCTCCCTGGTCCCTACATAGTGAACTACACCTCCCTGCTCTCTACATAGCGAACTTCACCTCCCTGCTCCATACATAGAGAACTACACCTCCCTGCTCCCTACATAGTGAACTACACCTCCCTGCTCCATACATAGTGAACTACACCTCCCTGCTCCCTACATAGTGAACTACACCTCCCTGCTCTCTACATAGCAAACTACACCTCCCTGCTCTCTACATAGCAAACTACACCTCCCTGCTCCCTACCTAGTGAACTACACCTCCCTGCTCTCTACATAGCAAACTACACCTCCCTGCTCCCTACATAGTGAACTACACCTCCCTGCTCTCTACATAGCAAACTACACCTCCCTGCTCTCTACATAGCAAACTACACCTCCCTGCTCCCTACCTAGTGAACTACACCTCCCTGCTCTCTACATAGCAAACTACACCTCCCTGCCTACTACATAGCAAACTACACCTCCCTGCTCCCTACCTAGTGAACTACACCTCCCTGCTCTCTACATAGCAAACTACACCTCCCTGCTCCCTACATAGAGAACTACACCTCCCTGCTCCCTACATAGTGAACTACACCTCCCTGCTCCATACATAGTGAACTACACCTCCCTGCCCTCTACATAGTGAACTACACCTCCCTGCTCTCTACATAGTGAACTACACCTCCCTGCTCTGTACCTGCAGCCTGACAGTGCAGAGTACAGCTAAACACAGAGCTTCGGGATTCACGTCCGTACTCCATGTATTGGGCGCTGTCTGTCTGTAGGAGCCGGAATTCCAGAAATAGGACCTGTGAGGCTAAGATTCCCTCGGGTTCAGTTTTCCCCAGGCCACACACATATCAGTACCTGATCGCTTGGAGCGTAGGATGACCCTCTCCTCCGTCTCTCTCCATCTCTCTGCTCTGCTCTGTGGGACAGACGGCGAGACAGAAGGTTAGACACACATTCACACACATGGCACTACCTCCCCATTAGCCGTGCTGAAACCGAGGACGCCATATCGTCCAGCGTAACGGGGGAACCTCAGAGGCGCTGATGAAGTATCGCTTTAAGGTGGCCGAGGCCTGCAGGGTCACATGGGAGTGAATCGGGCCGCGTGCCTGTCTGTGGTTCTGGCTCGAATCTGTGCGATGATGGAACATATACAGCGGAACAGTCACCGACCGGCGCTCCAAACTCCGGCTGCACGCTCCGGCGGAGGCTGAACCTACAGCCTAAACGTGCGCTGGGCGACGCCGGTCTGCCTGAGCTGGCATCCAACTGTACGAGCGTTTAAGACAGTTCTCAGGATAAACAGACAAGAACAAGATCCTGGGCTGCGTGTGTGTGAAGGAACCCTGCTGAGTAACGGCTTAAACACATTCCTCCGGGATGATTAGGTTCCTGCTCACTCCAACACCACTGCCGAGTGTGCTGAGTGTGACCGCTGGTGGGAAACACTGAGTGATTACCCCACGTTACTCAGCCCACAGACAAGCTCCAGTACAGTTCTACTACATTACACTCAAATGACTAACCGGTTCTAGATATACAACAGAGCAAGTGTGGGTACAAATTCTAGAAGCTAGAACATTTTTAGGGAAGCATGAGGAAAAGTTCCTTTACAGTTTAAATGAATTACGCTCAAGTGGATAACAGGTTCTAGATAGTGAAGTAAGGGTGGGGTACACGGTCCTAAGTACTGTGATAGGTAGTATAATGATGTTCCTAATAGGTTCTGGATGTTAACAGTAAGTGTAGGGTACCAAAGTAATAGATAATTATTGTAGGTAGCATTATGAAACGTCCCAATGCAGTTAAAATAAGTTACACTGGAAAGGATATCAAGTTCTAGATATTAACAGACCAGTACTAGATAATTATATTAACTTGCATGATGACATGCTGTGATAAACATAACTAAACTGAACTGAAATGGCTGATCAGGTTACATGTTTATGCAATAAAGTAAATCAAAACATCAAACACAAAGAAGTACTGTGAGAACCCAGTAGAACTCACCAAAACTTACCAGAACTCACTACAACTTACCCAAACTCACTACAACTTACTACAATTCACCAAAACTTACCAGAACTCACTCAAGCTTACCAGAACTCACCAGAACTCACCAAAACTTACCAGAACTCACTACAACTTACCCAAACTCACTACAACTTACTACAATTCACCAAAACTTACCAGAACTCACTCAAGCTTACCAGAACTCACCAGAACTCACCAAAACTTACCAGAACTCACTACAACTTACCCAAACTCACTACAACTTACTAAAATTCACCAAAACTTACCAGAACTCACTCAAGCTTACCAGAACTCACCAGAACTCACCACAACTGACTAAAACTCACCAAAACACTTGAGTTTACCAGAACTCACTAAAACGTATAAGAACTCACCAGACAGGACTCACT
>JAMWET010003829.1:37500-45000 GCA_024036415.1 Prochilodus magdalenae
AGGCCGTAAAGGCGGGCATTTCTGAGCAGTGCTAGATAAATGGAGAACGTTCCAGAAGGTCCCATAAACACTGTCAGCTTTGATTACTCTGTTTGATAGTTTGGCAAACCAACCAACCACAGCACTGCACACGCAGGCCATGCTGATGGCTGATTGGCCCAGCAGGGTCTGTTGCCGTGGGTGACCGCAGTCCTCCAGGGCCAATGAAACCAAACGAAACAACAACAGTGACAGTGAGAGATACGAGACTCTGGAGACACATGGTCAACATAAAGACATAAACAAACCTTTCAGGAGATTTATAGTCTGAGATTTACCAAAAGTGTCTCCTCTGGAGGAATAGAGCTTTCAAAAATTCACAAACTAAATTTTAATTTATTATAGAACGGCTCTAAAACCTGAAGAACCATTAGATGAACCAGTATGATGGTCAGAGCAGCAGAAGACTCCAAACTGACTGAGAATGTACATAATGAAGTTCTAATAAAATTAACCGCCAGAATAAAGTTGAAATAAAATTAACATCCAGAATGAAGTTCTAATAAAATTAATATGCACAGATTTTTGAAGGGTTAAATTTATATCCAGAATGTAATTTGAATTAAATTAACATTTTGACTGACGAACAAAACAAATATGTATATATTTTTATATTTTAAAATTATTTTAAAGACCAAGAATATTATTATCATTTCCTCAAGTCTTTTCCAAAAAATAAAATTTTTTAATCCTGAACAAACGTCTTTTAAAACTACAAACTAAACTAAAAACTTTTAAATCTACCATGTGTGGTGCAATATTATTATTATATTTTTATATTTCTATTATTATTTATTATAAGTTGTGCATTTTTTATTACTAATATTATACCAATATTCATTAGTATAATTAGCATCGTTACATTGTAAGTCCTTCTTGAATAAAACATTTGAAAGATTGAAGCATGGTCTCTGAAGAGGACCTGTTCACTTATTTTCACTTCCTGTAGTAAACAGAGCGATACACAACACTGCCCACCCACCCTGAACACGGAGGCCCTCTCTGGAAAGATCTGCTCAACTGTGATCATACATCAGATATTCCACTTCAGTCCGGAGATAAAATAACAGGGAAAAACAGAAACAGAGCCAGAGAGCTGGACTACACTTCCAGAAGCTCTGAAGCACGGTACCAAGCTCCCATCCAGCTCCAGGTTCCAGGTAGGGTTCCTCACTAATTCGTATTTCAGGAGAATATCGCAAATCTGGTTAAGGAATCACATCATTACAACGTTCCATATTCAGTACAGAACTAATCAGTCCAATCAGAGTTGGAAAGGAGTTATCATATCTGTCACCAAGCAACCAACAAAACACGTACAGGTGCTGGATAAATAGATCCACTAACCGTGGTTCTGAATCATTCATAGTCCTGATCATTTCGACCAGGTCTGGGGTTCTGAATCAGAATCGATCAGCCGTTCTGGCAAGGTTTTCAAAACTGAATCACAGCCCTCAGTTTCAGATCAAGTATAATTTGTTTCTGGCTCAGTTCGATTTCCAGGGCAAGCCATTGGCCAGACGTCCTGCACCACAAACCAGAACCAGCCGCTTTGGGATAAAAACCGTGAATGTGTTTCACGTGCAAGTCTCTGGAAGCGTGATGAGGTGGGACGTATTCAATTCAGTTCAGTTGTGCTTGATTTGTGCAGTTCTCTGTATGACAGGTTCTGTCCCAGAGCAGGTCTACACTCAGCCTTCACATGTGGTCCAACCAACAGGAGTGGAACACATGGGCGCTGGAATGGAGACTAGAGGTTCTGGGACGGTCCGTATCAGCCTTTTGGCTTTTTGGCCTTTACAAAGCGATGTGGGAGAGGGAGAATCTGTAGAAGAGCTGATGATATCATCCCTCTGCAGACAGATCCAGTTACCATTTCAATCTGATTACGGTTCCGCTTGTACTAGCTAAAGCCAAAAAACCCACTAGAAATCAAATGTTTGCTGGAAGCACACACTCGCAGCCTTCAGCTCCAACACACGCTAATACAGCCATCCTCGAAATGCAGTGCACCTGGCACATGTCTTATACAAGCTAGCTGCATTCGGGCCATACTAATCTAATGTTCTCCAGGGATTACACTCAAACGCTACAGTTGATCATTTATTTAACTTGGATACATCGACCAGCATGATCCCGACCAAAACCTGCATATCAATCATCATGGACATGATGCAGTGACCAGCTAAACTAGTACCAGTGTAAATACAATGTTTGTCAGTGCTGTCATTTTTAGCAGGGTTAAAAAAGTTAGAACATTAACTTGAATAAAGTTAGTACATTAATAAAGTTAGTACGTTAATATTAATAATGTTAGAAAGTGAACATTAATAAAGTTAGTATGTTAACATTAATAAAGTTAGTACATTAATAAAGTTAGAAAGTGAACATTAATAAAGTTAGTATGTTAACATTAATAAAGTTAGTACATTAATCAAGTTAGAACGTTAATATTAATAATTTAGAAAGTGAACATTAATAAAGTTAGTATGTTAACATTAATAAAGTTAGTACATTAATCAAGTTAGAACGTTAATATTAATAATTTAGAAAGTGAACATTAATAAAGTTAGTATGTTAACATTAACAAAGTTAGTACATTAATCAAGTTAGTAAGTGAACATTGATAAAGTTGGAAATTGAACATGAATAAAGTTAGTACATTAATAAAGTTTGAAAGCGAACATTAATAAAGTTAGTAAGTGAAATTTAATAAAGTTAGTACATTAATAAAGTTAGTATGCTAACATTAATAAAGTTAGTAAGTGAAATTTAATAAAGTTAGTACATTAATAAAGTTAGTATGCTAACATTAATAAAGTTAGTACGTTAACATTAATAAAGCTAGAAAGCGAACATTAATAAAGTTAGGAAGAGAACATTAATAAAATTAGAATGTAAAATTCATAAAGTTAGTACATTAATAAAATTAGTAAGCGAACATTAATAAAGTTAGTTAGTGAAATTGAATAAAGTTAGTACATTAATAATGTTAGAAAGCGAACATTAATAAAGTTAGTAAGTGAAATTTAATAAAGTTAGTACATTAATAAAGTTAGTATGCTAACATTAATAAAGTTAGTAAGTGAAATTTAATAAAGTTAGTACATTAATAAAGTTAGTATGCTAACATTAATAAAGTTGGTACGTTAACATTAATAAAGCTAGAAAGCGAATATTAATAAAGTTAGGAAGAGAACATTAATAAAGTTAGAATGTAAAAATTCATAAAGTTAGTACATTAATAAAATTAGTAAGCGAACATTAATAGTTAGTAAGTGAAATTGAATAAAGTTAGTACATTAATAATGTTAGAAAGCGAACATTAATAAAGTTAGTAAGTGAAATTTAATAAAGTTAGTACATTAATAAAGTTAGTATGCTAACATTAATAAAGTTAGTACGTTAACATTAATAAAGTTAGAAAGTAAACATTAATAAAGTTAGTAAGTGAAATTTAATAAAGTTAGTACATTAATAAAGTTAGTATGCTAACATTAATAAAGTTAGTACGTTAACATTAATAAAGTTAGAAAGTAAACATTAATAAACTTAGGAAGAGAACATTAATAAAGTTAGTACATTGATAAAGTTAGTATATTAATAAAGTTAGTAAGTGAACATTAATAAAGTTTGTACAATAATATAGTAAGTACATGAACATTAATAAAGTTAGTAAGCAAACATAAATAAAGTTAATAAAGAAAGTGAACATTAAATAATGTTACAACACAAACATTAATAAAGTTAGTACATTAATAGAGTTAGGAAGCAAACATAAATAAAGTTAGAAAGTGAACATTAATAAAGTTAGTATGTTAACATTAATAAAGTTAGTAAGTGAACACGAATAAAGTTAGTACATTAATAAAGTTAGTAATAATAATAAGTTCAATAAGTGTCATTAAGTTATTACTAACATTGGTAGTAATTAATATAACTCAGTTCTGGCATCAGGGGATAAAAAAAAGAGTCCTGTCAGTAAATCAGATTTCTTTTGACTTCCTGGAGCACAAGTCTCCGAAGTCTCCTGCCATCTAGAGAACTGAACTTGCTCCATGAACACACGGTGGTTCCCGGCCTTGTTTGACAGTGGTTTCCTCATGTTCTCACCTCATAAGCAGTGGGTTTCACCAGCCAGCGGCCAGTGCCATACAAACACACGGACAGCTGGGTCTGCGGTCTCTCATCCACACAGCTGGAGAACATCTGGAGCTCCACACTGGACCAGACACATGCACACACACACGCTCTGAAGATGCTAAGTGAACTCGGACTGGCCTCGGACAAAGACCTTCTATTGTGACTTTAACCAGCTTCAAGTTTCTTTCTCAGGTGATTATTAATAATTGTGTAAAGACCTCATTATCCAAAAGTCTTAGGAGTCTAAATTATAGAAGCCTTCTACCTGGATTCAGTATGGATCTCATTTTGTTCCTATCGATTTCTCTCGTTTGACTATTCTCCTAACAGCCTCCACGACCCTCTCTTTCCTCACCTTTCCCCACTGAGCAGAGTGCCTCAGGGGTTAACTCTGGGTCACCTCTTTTTTCCTGGTTCACTCAAAAATAGCCCTCCTTGGTCAAACTCAGAATGATCTCTGAGCCAGAACTCAGGCCCCGAACAGAAACAAACCTGATGACCCGATTCCACGGACGCTCGGCTGCGCGGTTGATGAGAACTCGAGATTTCGCTCGGTGATACGGTGCGTTTCGTAACAAGTCCTCGGAGAAGAGAAATGAATTTCCTCATCAGCTCAGCATGTGAAACTGATATTAAAACGACACGCAAACAGCCACGAAACAGATAACACAATCCACCCAAAGGCACTTCGGACGCGCTACGCTAGCTTCTCATACAGCGCTGATTAGCCAAATAAGTAAAGCTGGAACTGGCAAACAGTGATTGAGATGTTAACCCCTTAACGTCTAAACAGACCCAATACCTCTAAACTACAGAACTTACAGTAGAGACACTGAATAATTCATACTGGATACTAACTAATTCATACTGGATACTGAATAATTCATACTGGATACTAACTAATACATAGTAGATACTGAATAATTCATAGTGGATACTGAATAATTCATAGTAGATACTGAATAATTTATAGTAGATACTGAATAATTCATAGTAGATACTGAATAATTCATAGTAGATACTGAATAATTTATAGTAGATACTGAATAATTCATAGTAGATACTGAATAATTCATAGTGGATCCTGAATAATTCATAGTAGATACTGAATAATTCATAGTAGGCACTGAATAATTTATAGTAGCTACTGAATAATTCATAGTAGATACTGAATAATTCATAGTAGATACTGAATAATTCGTGGTACATACTGAATAATTCATAGTAGATACTGAATAATTCATAGTGGATACTGAATAATTCATAGTAGACACTGAATAATTCATAGTGGATCCTGAATAATTCATAGGAGATACTGAATAATTCATAGTGGATACTGAATAATTCATAGTGGATACTGAATAATTTATAGTAGATACTGAATAATTCATAGTAGACACTTAATAATTCATCGTGGATCCTGAATAATTCATAGGAGATACTGAATAATTCATAGTAGATACTGAATAATTCATAGGAGATACTGAATAATTCATAGTAGATACTGAATAATTCATAGTAGACACTGAATAATTTATAGTAGATACTGAATAATTCATAGTAGATACTGAATAATTCATAGTAGGCACTGAATAATTTATAGTAGATACTGAATAATTCATAGTAGATACTAAATAATTCATAGTGGATCCTGAATAATTCATAGTAGCTACTGAATAATTCATAGCAGATACTGAATAATTTATAGTAGATACTGAATAATTCATAGTAGATACTGAATAATTCATAGTGGATACTGAATAATTCATAGTAGACACTGAATAATTCATAGTAGCTACTGAATAAGTCATAGTAGATACTGAATAATTCATAGTGGATCCTGAATAATTCATAGGAGATACTGAATAATTCATAGCAGATACTGAATAATTCGTAGTACATACTGAATAATTCATAGTGGATCCTGAATAATTCATAGGAGATACTGAATAATTCATACTGGATACTGAATAATTCATAGGAGATACTGAATAATTCATAGTAGATACTGAATAATTCATAGGAGATACTGAATAATTCATAGTAGATACTGAATAATTCATAGTAGACACTGAATAATTTATAGTAGATACTGAATAATTCATAGTAGATACTGAATAATTCATAGTAGGCACTGAATAATTTATAGCAGATACTGAATAATTCATAGTAGATACTAAATAATTCATAGTGGATCCTGAATAATTCATAGGAGATACTGAATAATTCATAGTAGATACTGAATAATTCATAGCAGATAATGAATAATTTATAGTAGATACTGAATAATTCATAGTAGACACTGAATAATTCATAGTAGACACTGAATAATTCATAGTAGATACTGAATAATTCATAGTGGATACTGAATAATTCATAGTGGATCCTGAATAATTCATAGTGGATCCTGAATAATTCATAGCAGGTACTGAATAATTCATGGTGGATGCTGAATAATTCATGGTGGATGCTGAATAATAAGTTCTGATAGTCACTGTTGCAGAGTAAGGGGTTAAGTTGTTCTAGACTCTGATACACTGATTTAGCCAAATGACTGAACTTGAACTGGCAAACACTTACTGAGGAATGAACATCATAACTCACAGTGTACGAGCCCCGCTCACTCACACTAAAGGACCTTGGGCAGCAGATCAGTCAGCTAGATCTGCAGCAGGAACAGCAAATCATGTGTCTGAACACAGCTGTGTCAACATACACACACCGTACACACGGAAACCAGAGCCGGGCGGAGGAGCGTAGCTCCATCACTCTCCATCACCACCACACACACTAACCTAGCGCTGCACACGGCGGCCTACACCCTGCTACACACTTCACTCTCCATCACACACACACACTAACCTACCGCTACACACACCGTACACACAGAAACCAGAGCCGGGCGGAGGAGCGTAGCTCCATCACTCTCCATCACCACCACACACACTAACCTAGCGCTGCACACGCCGGCCTACACCCCGCTACACACTTCACTCTCCATCACACACACACTAACCTGCCTCTACACACACCGTACACACGGAAACCAGAGCCGGGCGGAGGAGCGTAGCTCCATCACTCTCCATCACCACCACACACTAACCTAGCGCTGCACACGCCGGCCTACACCCCGCTACACACTTCACTCTCCATCACACACACACTAACCTACCTCTACACACACCGTACACACGGAAACCAGAGCCGGGCGGAGGAGCGTAGCTCCATCACTCTCCATCACACACACACTAACCTAGCGCTGCACACGCCGGCCTACACCCCGCTACACACTTCACTCTCCATCACACACACACTAAC
>JAMWET010003829.1:52500-67500 GCA_024036415.1 Prochilodus magdalenae
CACCTGAAGAAGTGGTGAAGTGCTGGGATGGTGATATGGTGAAGCGCTGGGATGGTGATATGGTGAGGTGCTGGGATGGTGATATGGTGAAGCGCTGGGATGGTGATATGGTGAAGTGCTGGGGTGGTGATATGGTGAAGTGCTGGGATGGTGATATGGTGAAGCGCTGGGATGGTGATATGGTGAAGTGCTGGGATGGTGATGTGGTAAAGTGCTGGGATGGTGATATGGTGATATGGTGAAGTGCTGGGATGGTGATATGGTGAAGCGCTGGGATGGTGATATGGTGAAGTGAAGTGCTGGGATGGTGATGTGGTAAAGTGCTGGGATGGTGATATGGTGATATGGTGAAGTGCTGGGATGGTGATATGGTGAAGCGCTGGGATGGTGATATGGTGAAGTGCTGGGATGGTGATATGGTGAAGCGCTGGGATGGTGATATGGTGAGGTGCTGGGATGGTGATATGGTGAAGTGCTGGGATGGTGATGTGGTGAGGTGCTGGGATGGTGATATGGTGAGGTGCTGGGATGGTGATATGGTGAGGTGCTGGGATGGTGATATGGTGAGGTGCTGGGATGGTGATATGGTGAGGTGCTGGGATGGTGATGTGGTGAGGTGCTGGGATGGTGATATGGTGAAGTGAAGTGCTGGGATGGTGATGTGGTGAAGTGAAGTGCTGGTATGGTGATGTGTTGAGGTGCTGGGATGGTGATATGGTGAAGTGAAGTGCTGGTATGGTGATGTGGTGAAGTGAGGTGCTGGGATGGTGATATGGTGAGGTGCTGGGATGGTGATATGGATGGTGAGGCTGGTGGATGGGATATGGTGAATGTGATGGTGATATGGTGAAGCGCTGGGATGGTGATATGGTGAAGTGCTGGGATGGTGATATGGTGAAGTGCTGGGATGGTGATGTGGTGAAGCGCTGGGATGGTGATATGGTGAAGCGCTGGGATGGTGATATGGTGAAGCGCTGGGATGGTGATATGGTGAAGCGCTGGGATGGTGATATGGTGAAGCGCTGGGATGGTGATGTGGTGAAGTGCTGGGATGGTGATATGGTGAAGCGCTGGGATGATGGTGATATGGTGAAGCGCTGGATTGGTGATATGGTGAAGTGCTGGGATGGTGATATGGTGAGGTGCTGGGATGGTGATGTGGTGAAGCGCTGGGATGGTGATATGGTGAAGTGCTGGGATGGTGATATGGTGAAGTGATGGGATGGTGATATGGTGATATGGTGAAGCGCTGGGATGGTGATATGGTGAAGCGCTGGGATGGTGATATGGTGAAGCGCTGGGATGGTGATATGGTGAAGTGCTGGGATGGTGATATGGTGAAGTTGTGGATGGTGATGAAGTGATGACAAGATGGTGATATGGTGAAGCGCTGGGATGGTGATATGGTGAAGCGCTGGGATGGTGATATGGTGAAGTGCTGGGATGGTGATATGTTGAAGTGAAGTGCTGGTATGGTGATATGGTGAAGTGCTGGGATGGTGATGTGGTGAAGCGCTGGGATGGTGATATGGTGAAGTGCTGGGATGGTGATATGGTGAAGCGCTGGGATGGTGATATGGTGATATGGTGAAGTGCTGGGATGGTGATATGGTGAAGCGCTGGGATGGTGATATGGTGAAGTGCTGGGATGGTGATATGGTGAAGCGCTGTGATGGTGATATGGTGAAGCGCTGGGATGGTGATATGGTGAGGTGCTGGGATGGTGATATGGTGAAGTGCTGGGATGGTGATATGGTGAGGTGCTGGGATGGTGATGTGGTGAAGTGCTGGGATGGCGATATGGTGAAGTGCTGGGATGGTGATGTGGTGAAGTGCTGAGATGGCGATATGGTGAAGCGCTGGGATGGTGATATGGTGAAGTGCTGGGATGGTGATATGGTGAAGTGCTGGGATGGTGATGTGGTAAAGTGCTGGGATGGTGATATGGTGATATGGTGACGTGCTGGGATCACCGGGGTTATATGGTGAAAGCGCTGGTGATGGTGATGTGGTGAAGTGCCTGGGGATGGTGATATGTGAAGTGAAGTCTGCTGGGATGGTGATGTGGTAAAGTGCTGGGATGGTGATATGGGTTGATATGGTGACGTGCTGGGATGGTGATATGGTGAAAGCGCTGGGGATGGTGATAATGGTGATAGTGCTGGGGATAGTTATATGGTGAAGCGCTGGGATGGTGATATGTGGTGACAAGCGCGTGGGATGGTGATATGGTGAGGTGCTGGGTGGTGCGGTGATATGGTGAAGTGCTGGATGGTGATGGCATATGGTGAAGGTGCTGGGATAGGTGATATGGTGAGGTACTGGGATGGTGACAGATGATGGTGAAGTTGCAGAAGTGCTGGATAGCGTGAAGATAGGTGTTGAGGTTGCTGGGGATGGTGATTATGGGTGAAGTGTATAGTGCTTGGATGGTGATGTGGTGAAGTGCGTGGGATGGTATAATGGTGAGATGCTGGGATGGTGGATATGGTTGCAAGATGCTGGTTTATGGTGATATGGTGAAGTGCTGGTATGGTGAAGTGAACGTCGTGGATGGTGATGATGGTTTAAGTGAAGTGATGGGATGGTTATATGGTGAGATGCTGGCGGCATGGTGATTATGGTGAAGATGCTGGTAGGATAGTTATAATGGTGAAGATGCTGGGATGGTGATATTGGTGTATTTAGTGCTATGGTATGGTGATATGGTGAAGTGCTGGTATGGTGATATGGTGAAGTGCTGGTATGGTGATATGGTGAAGCGCTGGGATGGTGATATGGTGAAGCGCTGGGATGGTGATATGGTGAAGCGCTGGGATGGTGATATGGTGAAGCGCTGGGATGGTGATGTGGTTAGGTGCTGGGATGGTGATATGGTGAAGCGCTGGGATGGTGATATGGTGAAGCGCTGGGATGGTGATGTGGTGAAGTGCTGGGATGGTGATGTGGTGAAGTGCTGGGATGGTGATATGGTGAAGTGCTGGTATGGTGATATGGTGAAGTGCTGGGATGGTGATGTGGTGAAGTGCTGGGATGGCGATATGATGAAGTGCTGGGATGGTGATATGGTAAAGCGTTGTGATGGTGATATGGTGAAGTCCTGGGATGGTGATATGGTGAGGTGCTGGGATGGTGATGTGGTGAAGTGCTGGGATGGCGATATGGTGAAGTGCTGGGATGGTGATATGGTAAAGCGTTGTGATGGTGATATGGTGAAGTCCTGGGATGGTGATATGGTGAGGTGCTGGGATGGTGATATGTTGAAGTGAAGTGCTGGTATGGTGATATGGTGAAGTGCTGGGATGGTGATCTGGTGAAGTGCTGGGATGGTGATATGGTGAAGCGCTGGGATGGTGATGTGGTTAGGTGCTGGGATGGTGATATGGTGAAGCGTTGTGATGGTGATATGGTGAAGCGCTGGGATGGTGATGTGGTGAAGTGCTGGGATGGTGATATGGTGAAGCGCTGGGATGGTGATATGGTGAAGCGCTGGGATGGTGATATGGTGAGGTGCTGGGATGGTGATATGGTGAAGTGCTGGGATGGTGATATGGTGAGGTACTGGGATGGTGATATGGTGAAGTGAAGTGCTGGGATGGTGATATGGTGAAGCGCTGGGATGGTGATATGGTGAGGTGCTGGGATGGTGATATGGTGAAGTGCTGGGATGGTGATATGGTGAGGTGCTGGGATGGTGATATGGTGAGGTGCTGGGATGGTGATGTGGTGAAGTGCTGGGATGGTGATATGGTGAGGTGCTGGGATGGTGATATGGTGAAGCGCTGGGATGGTGATATGGTGAGGTGCTGGTATGGTGATATGGTGAAGTGAAGTGCTGGGATGGTGATGTGGTGAAGTCCTGGGGTGGTGATATGGTGAAGCGCTGGGATGGCGATATGGTAAAGTCCTGGGATGGTGATATGGTGAAGTCCTGGGATGGTGATATGGTGAAGTCCTGGGATGGTGATATGGTGAAGTCCTGGGATGGTGATATGGTTAAGTGAAGTGCTGGGATGGTGATGTGGTGAAGTGCTGGGATGGTTATATGGTGAGATGCTGGGATGGTGATATGGTGAAGTGCTGGGATGGTTATATGGTGAGATGCTGGGATGGTGATATGGTGAAGTGCTGGTATGGTGATATGGTGAAGTGCTGGTATGGTGATATGGTGAAGCACTGGGATGGTGATATGGTGAAGCGCTGGGATGGTGATATGGTGAAGCGCTGGGATGGTGATATGGTGAAGCGCTGGGATGGTGATGTGGTGAAGTGCTGGGATGGTGATGTGGTGAAGTGCTGGGATGGTGATATGGTGAAGTGCTGGGATGGTGATATGGTGAAGCGCTGGAATGGTGATATGGTGAAGTCCTGGGATGGTGATATGGTGAGGTGCTGGGATGGTGATGTGGTGAAGTGCTGGGATGGCGATATGGTGAAGCGCTGAGATGGTGATATGGTGAAGCGCTGGAATGGTGATATGGTGAAGTCCTGGGATGGTGATGTGGTGAAGCGCTGGGATGGTGATGTGGTGAAGTGCTGGGATGGTGATGTGGTGAAGTGCTGGGATGGTGATATGGTGAAGTGCTGGGATGGTGATATGGTGAAGCGCTGGAATGGTGATATGGTGAAGTCCTGGGATGGTGATATGGTGAGGTGCTGGGATGGTGATGTGGTGAAGTGCTGGGATGGCGATATGGTGAAGCGCTGAGATGGCGATATGGTGAAGTGCTGGGATGGCGATATGGTGAAGTGCTGGGATGGTGATATGGTAAAGCATTGTGATGGTGATATGGTGAAGTCCTGGGATGGTGATGTGGTGAACTGAAGGTAATAAACATTTATATTATTATTAAATCTACATTTTAGGAGAAGATTTAGAAAAGGCTTCTATAGAGGTACAGGCAGCGCCCGCAGACTGTTCCGCACCTGTCTGTAATTTGGCAGCTTCTCTCCTCCACCTGCTCCCTCACTCATTCCCTTCGTTTTTCTTTGCGCTCCTTCACTTTGTTCCCAGTTTGTTGCCCGGTGCCGAGAGCAGTGTGTCTCTTTACACAACTCCAATTTAGAACAAACCACAAACCACATCAAACAGAGGGAGAGAGAGAGAGAGAGGGGTAGAGAGAGAGAGAGAGAAAGAGAGAGAGCACATCTGTTCCCCAGCCTGAGTGACACACAGCACCACCATCCATCTATCCATCAAACAGTGATGGAGAAAGAAAGAGTGAGCGACAGAGAGAGAGAGAGAGAGAGAGAGAGAGAGAGAGAGGGGGAAGGAGGTGAGTGATTCTGTTAAGAGAGTGATGCATCCAATTAGATTCAGTAATGAGCTCCATCACACCCTCCACCACTCACATTCTCCTTTAAAGCTAAAAATCACATTTAGACAACCCCCCCGAACCCCCGACCACACTTACCCCAGATGTAGAGCTTTTGGTGACCAAGTTTAGTTTGGCTTCTTTAGTGACAGAGCTACGAGGCTAATGTAGCTAAACCACTAGAAGTCAATAGTCACCCAAATCTTTTCAGTTTCCCCATATATTCTCTCAGTCTGCCCAAACCACCTCCAGCTTGTCATTAGTGGAGTGGAGACTTGCAGATGTGGTTTAGGACCAGGGTAATTATAGTTTTAAAACTTTCATCGGTTTTTAGCTTTAGTTTGGGTAAGTGTTTTAGTTTCAGTTACATTTAAAGGTGCAATAGTAGTTTAAGTTTTGGTTTTATTTTCTGAAAAGTTAGTTTTAGATGAGTTGTTATTGAGTTTTAGTTGTACATTTTTAGTATTATGACTCTTATTTCATGAACAATTCAGTAGACAGAGCCAAAGACAATACTGAAACACCCAAGAGATCTTTTACTCAGTAATTCTGTTTTGTTTTAGGTTAGTTTTGCAGTGGACACAATAGTTTTGATTTAGTTTCTGGTGTTTTAAAGTTTTGTGAATTTTAATCAGTTTCATAATCATTAATCAATTATTTTTTAATCCTTTTAATCGCAAACCAGTGATTAGTTACTTACATACTATATAGTGTATCCCAGATGCTCAACATCTGTCATTTAGCAAAACCACTGATGTTGGACACCACCATAACTTTAGCTTTTACCATATAACATACCCAAACCATCATAACACTACCAAACCATCATAACACTACCAAACCATCATAACACTACCTAACCATCATAACACTACCTAACCACCATAACACTACCTAACCACAATAACACTACCAAACCATCATAACACTACCAAACCATCATAACCCTACCTAAACCACCATAACACTACCAAACCACCATAACACTACCTAACCACCATAACACTACCTAACCATCATAACACTACCTAACCATCATAACACTACCTAACCATCATAACACTACCAAACCATCATAACACTACCTAACCATCATAACACTACCAAACCACCATAACACTACCAAACCATCATAACACTACCTAACCATCATAACACTACCAAACCACCATAACACTACCAAACCATCATAACACTACCTAACCATCATAACACTACCTAACCATCATAACACTACCTAAACCACCATAACACTACCAAACAATCATAACACTACCAAACCACCATAACACTACCTAACCGTCATAACACTACCAAACCACCATAACACTACCAAACCATCATAACACTACCAAACCACCATAACACTACCAAACCATCATAACACTACCTAAACCACCATAACACTACCAAGCCATCATAACAACACTACCTAAACCACCATAACACTACCAAACCATCATAACACTACCTAAACCACCATAACACTACCAAACAATCATAACACTACCAAACCACCGTAACACTACCAAACCATCATAACACTACCAAACCACCATAACACTACCAAACCATCATAACACTACCTAACCGTCATAACACTACCTAACCGTCATAACACTAGCAAACCAACATAACACTACCAAACCACCATAACACTACCAAACCACCATAACACTACCTAAACCACCATAACACTACCTAAACCACCATAACACTACCTAACCATCATAACACTACAAAACCATCATAACACTACCTAAACCACCATAACACTACCTAAACCACCATAACACTACCAAACCACCATAACACTACCAAACCATCATAACACTACCAAGCCATCATAACAACACTACCTAAACCACCATAACACTACCAAACCACCATAACACTACCAAACAATCATAACACTACCTAACCATCACAACACTACCTAAACCACCATAACACTACCAAACCACCATAACACTACCAAACAATCATAACACTACCAAACCACCATAACACTACCAAACCACCATAACACTACCTAAACCACCATAACACTACCAAACCATCATAACACTACCAAACCATCATAACACTACCTAAACCACCATAACACTACCAAACCATCATAACACTACCTAACCATCATAACACTACCTAAACCACCATAACACTACCAAACCATCATAACACTACCTAAACCACCATAACACTACCAAACCATCATAACACTACCTAAACCACCATAACACTACCAAACCATCATAACACTACCTAAACCATCATAACACTACCAAACCATCATAACACTACCAAACCACCATAACACTACCAAATCATCATAACACTACCAAACCACCATAACACTACCAAACCATCATAACACTACCAAACCACCATAACACTACCTAGCCATTATAACACTACCAAACCACCATAACACTACCAAACCATCATAACACTACCTAGCCATCATAACACTACCAAACCACCATAACACTACCAAACCATCATAACACTACCAAACCACCATAACACTACCAAACCATCATAACACTACCAAACCACCATAACACTACCAAACCATCATAACACTACCAAACCAACATAACACTACCTAACCACCATAACACTACCAAATCATCATAACACTACCAAACCACCATAACACTACCAAACCACCATAACACTACCTAACCACCATAACACTACCTAACCACCATAACACTACCTAACCACCATAACACTACCAAACCATCATAACACTACCTAGCCATCATAACACTACCAAACCATCATAACACTACCTAACCATCATAACACTACCTAACCATCATAACACTACCAAACCACCATAACACTACCAAATCATCATAACACTACCAAACCACCATAACACTACCAAACCATCATAACACTACCTAAACCACCATAACACTACCAAACCACCATAACACTACCAAACCATCATAACACTACCAAACCACCATAACACTACCTAAACCACCATAACACTACCAAACCATCATAACACTACCTAAACCACCATAACACTACCAAACCATCATAACACTACCTAAACCACCATAACACTACCAAACCATCATAACACTACCTAAACCACCATAACACTACCTAAACCACCATAACACTACCTAAACCACCATAACACTACCAAACCATCATAACACTACCTAAACCACCATAACACTACCAAACCATCATAACACTACCTAAACCACCATAACACTACCAAACCATCATAACACTACCAAACCACCATAACACTACCAAACCATCATAACACTACCTAAACCACCATAACACTACCAAGCCATCATAACAACACTACCTAAACCACCATAACACTACCAAACCACCATAACACTACCAAATCATCATAACACTACCAAACCATCATAACACTACCTAAACCACCATAACACTACCAAATCATCATAACACTACCAAACCATCATAACACTACCTAAGCCACCATAACACTACCAAACCATCATAACACTACCTAAACCACCATAACACTACCAAATCATCATAACACTACCAAACCATCATAACACTACCTAAACCACCATAACACTACCAAACCACCATAACACTACCAAACCACCATAACACTACCAAACCATCATAATACTACCTAACCACCATAACACTACCTAATCATTATAACACTACCAAACCACCATAACACTACCTAACCACCATAACACTACCAAATCATCATAACACTACCAAACCACCATAACACTACCTAACCACCATAACACTACCAAACCATCATAACACTACCAAACCATCATAACACTACCTAACCATCAGAACGTAACCACATCTACACAACTGATGGACATTAATATAGAGCTGAAAGCAGTTTAAAAGAAACACAGGGGGCGTATTTCTGGAAAAGGGTTTGTGTGACTACTGAGCTCCAGTGTTTTAAAGCTACATTAGTCCTGTAGCTCCAGTTTCTAAACTAGAGAAGTAAAGTCTGGTCACCAAACATGTCTCAGCTGACTGACTGCATCTGGTGCAAGGAGGGGAAACCGGGGGAATTCACAAGCATGCACACGCATATACACACGCACCCAATCAGTCAAGCTTTCCACGGTGCATCGCTAACATTTATTAATAATAAAAACAATATCACATGACATGTGCCATCCATATGGAACTCTCTCCAGTTACTGAAACTCAGTTTTAATTTCCGGGGGAATCTGATGGCGCACTGCACTCATTCCAGACAAATAAGACAAATTCAATAAGCCGGCATAAATCAGCCGCAACGTTCAATCAAAAACAAACACCAAACACACTTCGATTAGACGCGTCCAGCGTTTGATCTGCGGTGAAATATTCGGACCTCCGTTAGTATTTTTAGCACGGGTTTGTTCTCTTCCCAAAACCACAATCCAGAGAGCACCAGAAAGCAAATGTTCATGAAGCCAGTGGAAATGTTTGGACCAGACCATCCAGAATTCATCCTGCACCGAGCCAGCAGTTACAAAAGCACCTTTCCAGGAAACACCTTGAACTAGAACTGCAGTAGAACTTCTCAGAACATCCTGCACAGAGCTACGAGACCGAAACTGGCTTCAGGCACCAGAATGTAGCTGCAGTAGCATTTAGGACAGAATGGAAAATCTAAAGGTAGAGCTCAACAGGAACACAGTGTGGATAAGAGCAAATCAGGACAGAAGCTGCACCAACACAACAGAAAAGAAATCAGATCAAACAAAGAGAAGTGGGAAGTAAATACAGAGAAAACAGAGTAGAAACAAAAGTGTATCATCATCAGTTAGCAGCAAAGAACAGCCAGAAATGACGTCATTTTCGTAGGTCTATAGAATTTAACACTGACTAATCTCTGACGTTTTTACTCTCACCCTATAGCACTCTCAGATCTCAGGTTCAAAACAACAGTACAAAATTAATCGTTTTATTATTATAGTATAATGCAGATTAGAAATAATGGTTCCCATGATGTTCTGTATTGGTCATGACCGACTCATTTAAAAGTCGACAGAATAAAGTTTTCTAGGCTGAAAAAGCGACTTTTTTTTATGTTTAAAGTTTCTACATTAACATCGATCGCATTATTTGTATTTGCCAAGAATTTCTGCAGAAGGCTTAAACCATGCATATCTTTTCTGATTGTGAAAAAGAAATTCAACCATGTGGTTAAAACTTGTATATATTTTTTCATTTCTCTGTATGAAAATGCAACTCATTGTACATTGTAAAACCCAGAAATGCTTTACAATGGTAAATCTGATTTGTGAGACCTTTTTTTGCTTGGTTTTGCATGCGGTTCAGGAAGCGTTTCTGACCATCACACCTCCTGACTGACTAATATTCTCAGGAAATAACGTCCTTGTGCCCAAGATGTAGTATATAAAATTGTAGGTTTGGGTCTTCTTTTGCTTCTGTGGTATAAAGGCTTTTATGTTATGATATAAAGACAAAAGTCTTGATGCTTAAAATTTTCAGACTATATAAGGCTACTCTAGAATTTAATGAGTGCCTAGACAGAACACTTGTATTCATGGTGGAAATCTAATGGTTTTATTTATTTATTTAATTTGGTGTACTCTGTATCTCTACACTGAAATATACCAAAAACCTCAGATTTGCCTTTACATCTTAAATATTTAAAAATATATCTATTTTATAAACAAAGAGACTGAAAATAAAGATACCTTCCTCCACGTAACACACATTTAACACTTAGAAACACAGTATATCCACTTTTAATGTACTTGTATCTACGAAATACATTAAGATACAAGGCTGAATTTTTGCATGCTGGTTTTTGGGCATGATAACATTGTTTCCTGAAAAATTGAAACAAATCTGTAAATTGGAAACTGAAATCTGCCCTGTGGGTAAAGTCCTGGCTGATTACGATAGATCCATTCTACGGTCAATGCCAAACTTCTCTTTGTGCAAGCCAGGGAAGGACAGTGAGGTGTATCAGTGGAGGCGAAGTGGAAAGGTGGTTGTGTTCTAACCGTGTGAGGATCTCTGCCTCGGCCCTGGTAGGAGCCGTTCTGTGGATTTGCTGCATTAGACTTTACGAGTGTGATGAGTTCCAGCTCTTCTATGGTTGGTTTGCATTTACACAAACACACACGTTTCCCATTCGGGATTCGGGTTCACGCTTTGGTAAGAATGCACGGCGAAGCCCATGTTTCACAGCCTCACCTTCCAAATCCGGGGAAAAAAAAAAACCTTCTCTATGAACTTCATTCCAGACTCCGTCCAAACAGGGTCACCTTACACTCGCAAAGGTGTGTGCACGTCTTGAGTGTTCGCGTTAGTGCTGAGGACTCGACAGGTTCCAGCAGATTTCTCCATTACAGACATCAGTCATTCGCCAGAGCGCGACTCACTGATAGAAATACAATCAGGGCTGATCTCTCGCTCCCTCTCTCTCTCAGACATGCATGCGAGTGCAGGTCTAATCTGTGTGCGTTTTGTTGCGCCACATGGAGTCAATTATGTACAACTCGATATGATTCTCAGAGGACCATCACAAATACTTAATTGCACAGCCCAAAAACAAACACGCTAACGTTATCTTATTGAAAGGAGATTGCATTACACACATTGTGTTTGGCTGACGTCTGTAGCTGCTAAGTGCTTTCGTTCATCATTCGCTCTATTCAGCTGCTCCTCCTTTCTACATTCTGTCCATTCTGACGACTATCGTGCCCTTACCAAAACAACCACTTCTCCGGCTCTCACAGAACTGCTGAACAACACCGACTCTGTAACCGCACACTGAAAACGACTTCACCTTCAACTGTTCCCGTAATCCTACTACCATACCGTAACTCAGGTTCACACAAACTAAACACAACTTAACACAATCAGTACACTCAGGGAGCCTATTCAAACTCCACACGACACCGCTAACTCAAATACCACGCTGGCTTTACCAAACAACTCCACCGAACTCCACAGGGACATAACACTAACCCTACTCAGCTAACTCAACGATCACAGCGGCTATATAAACCGCACCCCGAGTAGCTCAGACTCCACTGAGCCCATCTCAACTTCCACACTACCTTAGTCAGAGCCCACTACGCCCGACCCCTTTAGCTCAACTCAAACTACGTAACTCCACCAAACACACAGACCAACATACATAACCCAACCGCTCACTGACTTAACACCACACCGGATTTCACCAAAAATGCCCAAAACTGGGAATCGTCTTTCTGTTCATACACACGTACTCTCACAAGCATCGTCATCATCGCCATCCAGCATTCACTTCATCTAGAAGCATTTATCCCACATACCAAACATGTACACCACCAGTCAGAAGTTTGTACAGTGGTACACTGAGCAGCTCCACCTGCTGAGAGTCTGACCCAGTCCATATCCTGATCCACCACATCTACTCCTGATGTAGACAGTATGATACTCCTCCATATCTCCACCTCTAATATATATTTAGTGGTGTAAAAACTTTGATCTCTTTTTCTGCACAGTGTAAAAGCTCTAGTTCTCCTTTCAGGTTAGTGAATATTCATGATGGACCGACCAATAGAATCGCTCCAAACCTGCTTAGTAATAAACCTTGTTCTATCAGCTCCACTGCAGGGTAAGGAAGCTGCTCCATCCTCCTGTACAGATCCACTCTGGAGGGGTTTAAGGTGGACTGGATAATTCCACTCTGGAGGGGTTTAAGGTGGACTGGAAAATTCCATTCTGGAGGGTTTAAGGTGGACTGTATAATCCCATTCTGGAGGGGTTTAAGGTGGACTGTAAAAAATCCATTCTGGAGGGTTTAAGGTGGACTGGATAATTCCACTCTTGAGGGGTTTAAGGTGGACTGTATAAATCCATTCTGAAGTGTTTTAAGGTGGACTGTATAATTCCATGAGTGGGTTTTTAAGGCGGACTGGATAATTCCATAAATGGGTTTTTAAGGTGGACTGGATAATTGCATGAGAGGGTTTTAAGGTGGGCTGGATAATTGCATGAGAGGGTTTTAAGGCAGACTGGATAATTCCATAAGAGGGGTTTAAGGTGGCCTGTATAATTCCATGAGAGGGCTTTAAGGTGGACTGGATAATTGCATGAGAGGGTTTTAAGGTGGACTGAATAATTACATGAGTGCTGGTTTAAAGTTTGGTATGTTCACTAAGTGTGGAAAGCCTTAATTTACAGTACTGCGGAGGCCTGTAAGACAAACAGAAGAGGACCTGTTATGGAAGGAGCTCTTTTACCTGTTATATTACAGTAGAACTGTAAGCTATGAGGAGGACCTGTTATGAGGAGAACCTGTTTTGAGGAGCGTCTCTAAATCTCTGACTGGTAGTGTAGGTGATGATACATGATGAGAAGATAAAAGCCCTAGTTAAAGGAGAGAACAAACAGATGCAGGATCTAGAAGAGCAAAGCAGCTTCACTCAAACAAGACACGGAGGCAGGAGCGGGACAAAGCACACGCAGTCCCCTCGTCCCGTCTGACAAACCGGAATATAAAGGGATGAAAAAGGGTAAATGAAAGAAGAGAAAGTCAAACGGTGAAAACACAGAGACAGCCACTTCCACACTAAGCCACAAACTAGGAATGACCCATCTCTGGCCACCACTGGGCTCCTGGGACTCCGGTTAGGGTCCCGGCTGGGTTGAGGCCCAGTAACTGCTGGAGCAGCTTCTCTTACCAGTTAGCTGCCCAGTGTGAACCGACTCAGCCCGGCTACAACACCTGAACGTTCTACCCTATGACTTTCCGAGCTGATTCCTGTGTGCAGCGGAATTAGGACTTCGCTCTGAGGAATCTAGAACATTCCAGTATCTAACAACCAGACCTCACATCCCCAACATCTGTGTGCTGCTGCTCTCCGGTTGGGCCACACTATGGGAGTCTGGTTTATGGAGCGAGGGCTTTATCGCCCCGAGCGCAGCAGCTGTCCCTCCTGACCCTGCCGTGACCTTCTGACCTCTGGCTGCTGCGTGCTCAGACGATGTCTGGGTCTGAGGTTCTGAGGCTCTTTTGAAGACTTCTAACTCCCAAACCTCAAAACCACACACACACAGACACCCACCCACACACACACACACACACACTGCACACACACACACACACACACACACACACACACACAGCACACATAGTGAGGTCACTCAGGGACAGCGGGTCTGTTCACTAACAATACAGACACCACTAACACACAGACTGCACACACTCACACACACACACACACACACACACACACACACCCACACACATACACACACACACACTCACACACACACACACACACACACACACACACACACACACACACACACACCCACACACATACACACACACACACTGCACACACACACACACACATACACACACACACACACTACGGCTGTACAGCACACAACACATTACTGCTGCTGATATTTTACTGCTACATAGAGATGACTGGTAAATACAAAATCTGACACTGACTGTAACATACACTCCTCATCATCAGGAGAACCGCTCCACCCAGGAGGAGGTGTGGGAGTGCGGTGGTGTTGGGAAGGAAGATAAAGGTGACCAGGATCAATAACTGATGATAAGTTTAGGCTGATATGATCAATATTTATTGAGCTACACATACAGAAGTCTGTCTCTCGGTATGGCGTCGGGCCGCCGTGTACGCTAACCCAACAC
>JAMWET010003830.1:0-32500 GCA_024036415.1 Prochilodus magdalenae
CAATCATAACCCACACACACACACACACACACTGACCCCACACCATACACACACACTGACCACAACCCACACAATGACCACACACACACATACACACCACATACACACACACACTGACCCACCCACACATACTACACACACTGGCCCACACACACACACACACTGACCACAAGACCCACCACAATGACCCCACACACACATACACACACAACACCTGACCCCACACACATACACAGCACCGCTGACTCACACAACACAATACACAACAACCTGAACCACAACACACATACATTCACACGAACCACACACACACACCTCAGACACACAACGCTGACAACCACACACATACACACAAACTGGACCACACACCACACAATGACCCACATACACATCTGACCACACCCAAACACACACACACACAGACCCACACACACCACACTGACATTACACAACATACACACCACACTGGACCACACATACATATTACACCACTGACCATAACCACACCACAGACCACACAACACACACTGACCACACCCACACACTGACCACACAGGCACAATGACCACACCCACACACACACAGAACACACAACATACACACACTGAACGCACACAGTGACCACACACACACAAAACGGCGACGTACAGTGCGGTCGTCTGCACAAAAATCCTCCTCTGCTGTGCAGCTTATTGAACGAGTGTCTGGATAATCCTGGTATCTGCACGAATGGAATGTGCATCAACACAGACGGCTCCTTCCGCTGCGGATGTTCCATTCGGCTACAACCTGGACTACACGGGGGTCAACTGTGTTGGTGAGTCCGCAAGGCATTTGCACCACCCGGACCAGAGTAACCGCACACACTTAGACAAAACGTGTATTGTGTTTGTAACGTACTCTGTGGTATATCAAAAGCCTCTTACGACAGTGCCGATAACCATCATCACAAACACGCCTTTCCTTTTTCATTTCCCCAGGGCGCAGATACGGACGATTGGTCTGTGTTCGATCGGGAAACCTTGTGCGGTAACGGCACCTGCACTAACGTGTGGGAGGGATTCGAGACTGTCCGGTCAGATGAGGGAGTTCGAACCCAGGGGGCCCATGATGACCTGCGAAAGGTAACCTTCAGTGTAGAGCAGGGGGTGGAGAACTGTGGGCTGGGTGTGAGGCTTACCATCCTGTGGTGCCTCACCAGCCAAACCCACTGTTGTTAGGTGATGAGTTGAACGCAAGGACAGCTTGAGCAGGTAAACCAGAGGGTGCCCATCACTCGGGCCTGAGGGCTGGTTGTTGTTCAGCCCCAGTTTGCTGAACACAATTAAGGAAGAAAACCGGGAATCCAGGACTGAAGTTGTGGCACCCACTGAGATAAAACTACACGCTGTGCAGGAATCCAGCCCTCTGAGTGGAGAAGAGCTTGTGACCTCACGAACGATTCTTTAGACCTAAACGATTCAGTGCATTGATTCAGTTGATTCATTTGATTCCGCTGAATCATGTTGTTTTGAATTTACAGACAAATTGATTGATAATCCTAAATTGTCCTCTCTCTCCTCTCCCCTCTCGTCGTTTCTCTCTCTATCTCTCTCTCCTTCTTTCTCTCTCCTTCTCTCTCTCTCTCTCTATCTCTCTCTCCCATCCGACCCGTCCTCTTCTTTATCTCTCTCTTTCTCTCTCTCTCTCTCTCCTCCTATCTCTCGGATCTCTCCTCTCCCTCGTCTCTCTCTCTCATTTCTTTCTTCTCTCTCTCTACGTCCCTCTCTCTCTCTCTTTCTCTCTCTCTCTCCCTCTCTCACTCTTTTCTTCTCTCTCCTCCTCTCTCGCTCTCATCTTCTTTTTTTTTCTCCCTTTCTCTTTGTTTTCCTCTCTCTCTCTCTCTCTTCTCTCTCTCTCCTCTTATCTCTCTCTTTCTCTCTCTCCCTATTTTACTCTCTCTCTCTCTCTCTCTCTCTCTCTAACTCTCCTGCTTTCTCTATACTGCTCTTACTCTCTCTCTACTTTCGTCTCTCTCTCTCTCCTCTCTCTCTATCAGCTCCGTCCTCTCTGATTCTCTCTCATCAGCTCTCTTTCTTCCTCTCCTCTCTCTCTCTTCCCTCTCTCTCTCCTCTCTCTCTCCTCTCTCTCTCTCTCTCTTCTAAGCTCCTCTCTCTCTCTCTCTTTCTTCTCTCTTCTCATCATCGATCATCTCTCTCATCTCTCTTATCTCTCATGACTCTACTATCGCTCTCCTCTCTCCTCTCTCTCTCTCTCTCTTCTCTCTCTCTCTCTCTCTCTAGACGTTTGGAATGAGTGTGCCCTGAACCCGCTGCTTGTGTGCGTTCCGCTGTGTGAACACGTTCGGCTCGTATGAGTGTATGTGTCCCTGCAGGATACGTGCTGAGAGAACGACCAGAGAGATGTGTCGAGGTGAGAAGCTGTATATAATATACACTGTTGTGAATTTTGATCTTTTTTAAACTGAAGGCCCTGTGATGGTAATAAGCTAAATATTACAAATATATATCAAAAATCTGATGAGATCTGTTTGACCCTGAACCCTGACATTTAAACTTGTGAAACTCTTTTAAACTTTTAAATAAAAAAAATGAATATACTGTCCCAAGGTTTTATGACACATAAAACACAAAGGATTTTACTCCATAGTTTAGTCATGTCAGTGTATTTTAGAGCAGGAAGTGAGGACTGCGTCCCCAATCTCACTGTCATGCAGATAATTTGTCTGAATATTAAATATGTGGTTCCAAAATGACTTCCAATTAAAAAACTTGTGTGTGAACGATTTTATGCGTCTCCTCTAAAGAATATGTGATTATTTAGTATATGATTATATTATTATTAATAAACAAGAGTGTAAAAAATCTCTCTCTCTGCTCTCTCTCTCTCTCTGTCACCGTGTAGATCAGGACGAGTGTGAGGAAGGTTAGATGACTGTGCCAGTAGAGAAATGGGTCTGTAAAAACCTCATTGGCACCTTCATGTGTATCTGCCCACCTGGCATGACCCGCCGACCCCGACGGAGAGGGCTGCATGGGTGAGTCTGTCTGTACACTCTCATATACAACACATACATGGATTACACATCCTCTGAAAACTCAACTGTGATTACCTCCATACATACAGCATACCAGCATACAGAGGCCGCGTGTGATAATTACAGAGACAGTGTGTAGTTGTATTACAGTGTGTGTGTGTATTACAGTGGCTTGTGTGGTGTATTAGAGTGTTGTGTATTACAGTGTGTGTCTTATTACAGTGTGTGTGTGTATTACAGTGTGTGTGTATTAGAGTGGTGTGGTAGTACAGTGTGTGTGTGTAGTACAGTGTGTGTGTATTACAAGTGTGCGTGTATTAGTGTGTGTGTAGTACAGTGTGTGTGTGTAGTACAGTGTGCGTGTAATAGTGGTGTGTGTATTAACAGTGTGTGTGTGTAGTACAGTGTGCGTGTATAGTAGTGTGTGTATTACAGTGTGTGTGTGTACGTACAGTGTGCGTGTATTAGTGTGTGTGTAGTACAGGGTGTATTAGTAATATATGATGTGTTACATAAGATTTACTCTCTTCTCTCTCTCTCTCTCCTCTCTCTCTCTCTCTTTCTCTCATTCTCTTTCTCTCTCTCTCTCTCTCTCTCTCTCTATGTTTCTCTTTCTATGACTTTTTCTGTTTCTTATTCCACTTTTCTTTTTTCTCCATTTTGCTTTTTACACCCTACCTCACTCTCTCTCCCTCCCTTTCTCTTTCTTTTGTCACTTGCTCTTATTTCCTCTTTCCTTTTCACCCACCTCATGTTCTCGACACTCTTTGGTCTTTTTTCCTTGTCATTTGCTGTTTTCCTTTTTCTTTCTCACCCACTCACTCTGACACTCCTTTCCTTCTATCCTCTACTGCTTTCTCCTTCTCCTCTCTTCTCCTTTCTCTCTTTCTAAACTCATCTCTTTCTCCTCTGCTTTTACCTCTCTCATGGTTCTCTTCCTCATCTCTCTCTGTCTCTCTGCCTTTCCCTCTCCATCTCTCTCTAACTCTCTTGCTTTCTCCTTTATCCCTCATCCTTTCTTTTCCAATCTCTCTTTCTCCTCTCTCTTACCTTTCTTTCTCTATTGCTTTCACAGTCTATGTCCCTCTCTGTCTGTACCTCTCCTTCTCTTCCTGCTCCCTCGCTCCCCTTTTTTATTTGTTTATTTGTTTTGTTCTATTTCACGTTTTTCTCACCCACTACCTCTTACTTTCTGTCACTTGTAGCTGGCTGTTTTTTCTCAACCACTCCCCACTCTCTCTCTCCTCTCCTCTTCTTCTTATTCCTGTTCTCTCTCCCTCCCTCGCTCTCCTCCTCTGCACGTCTCATCTTTGGCAGACCTGAACGAGTGCCGCACCAAGCATGGTATTTGTAAGAACGGCCGCTGTGTGAACACTGTGGGCAGTTACCGCTGCGAATGCAACGAGAGGTTTCGAGCCGAGCGAGCCTCCGGCACAGAATGCATCGGTGAGCCTGCAGGACACATCTGAAGGACTGGGGAGAGAGCGCCCAATCACGCAGAGCTCCACCGATATGCACAGTATACACAGTTCTCCACCAGTCTCTCACACATACGAGGCAGCAGTATGCTGTGGCATTCCCAGACACACTCAGTCACGACTACCACCCCCAAATAAGCCCCCTAACATACTAAACCTTGACTGACTATCATCCCCCCACCGTTAGACCTCTCTCAGTCACTCTCTGTCCCCCCCGTCCCCCCACAATCTCTCCTCTCCAGATAAACCGTCAGGGCGTTCTGTTTCACTGAGGTTCTGCAGGACCATGTGCCAGCAGAGCTCCAACAACCGCAACAGCGTCACCAAGTCTGAGTGCTGCTGTAACGGAGGCCGTGGCTGGGGCTCTCAGTGTGTGAGTTGTGTCCCACTGCCCGGCACAGTCCAGTACAAGAAGATGTGTTCCTCATGGTCCAGGATACAACCGAAGATGGAAGGGGTGAGTGGACTATTTATAAAATGAAGGTCTGTTGTTTCATTTTTAGTGCCCTGTAACGTTCATATGACCCACGCGGTCATTCTGCCGGCTGTAATGGCTTTGGATTTGTTTTCTTCCGACATCAATGAATGTCAGTTTGCTGCCTAACCTGTGGTAAGAAACGGCCAGTGCAATCAACAGCGTGGGACTTCCTTCCGCTGCCACTGCAACGCCGGGTACACGCCACGACTTCAGCGGAACATCCTGCGTCGGTATGGCTTCATTTCTTTTTCACTTGGAACACGCAAAAGCCTGAAAAGGAAAAAAAAAAAAATTGAATGGGCTAGGTTTCTGGCTGATGGTGTGCATCATCACGCCATCAAACTTCTTTCATTAAATGTCTCTGTGAATTTTGAGAAAATAAATGACCATAGAATTGTTGCCATCGTTTTTGCTGTCCAGGTGATTTAGGTCCTGGAATATTGAGGGCCGGGTACCTACTAGAAACAGTATACCGCAGCAGACTACACAAAACAGTAGCACCAATATATCTATATTTATAATTTTATTATATTGATATTAATATTAAATGTGAATATTAAATGATGTTTAATTATGTTTTATTGATGTTACCATTAATGAAATACCGATAATATATGGCAATGTTTTGGAGAAATATAGTGCAATATATTAAATAATACGATGTCATATATGGGAACACAAGTGCATAATTTTGCATATATTTATATTATGTACGCATATATATATATAGTGAAAATATATTACAATATATTGTTAATACAACATAAAGGAATTGCCCCCGCTTTTCATAGATTGTATGTATGGTGGTAAATAATAATATTTTACTTATATACTGTAATATATTTCATTTTATATTCTAATAGACATCATATGTATTCTTCCATATATGTTTGCTATATATATAATATATATATATAATTATAATGTTTTAATATAGGTGAGAAAACTTTTCATACTTACCTGTGGCAATAATCTTATATATATATAATTATATAATTATATATATATATATATATATATATAATATATAGTAATATATATATATATATGCAAAACACATATGGAGGAAATCATATACATATGTTCTTCACCATATAAAAAACTATATATATCATATATATATATATATATATATATATATATGCAAAACACATATGGAGAAAAACATATGATGTCTATTACATATAAAAAGGAAATATATTTTACAGTTTATAAAAGTTAAAAATAAATATAATTATACTACCATACATACCATATATGTGAAAAAGGGGGGGGCAATCCTTAAATGTTTTATACAATATACTGTAATTATTTTATCACTATAATAAATATATATGCAAAATATCTGCACTTGTTTCACATATATGACATTATATTAACTAAATATATTGCACTATATTTTCCCAATACATTGCCATATATTATCGTTTTTATAAGGGTAATGTTGATATTAAAATAATGGTTTAATATGTTATATATTGATAGTTACTGTTGATATTAAATGATGATTATCTATATTATATTGATATTAATTTTTGATATTTTGTCTTCATCCCCAAGTGCCTCCGATTTGGACGAGTGTTCTTCAGTCTCCTAAGCCGTGTAACTTCCTGTGTAAAGAAACACATAGGGCAAGTTACATTGTGCTCATTTGCCCGCGAGGATACATCCTGCAGACCGTATGGAAAGACCTGCAAAGGTGAGTCTTACCCGGATTACCTCCACCGGACCAAGTAATGCGCCCCCTGTGACCCCTCCAGGTAACCTCACAGGTGACAGCCCCCTGGTGAGCCACCACCATACCAGCCCCATCCAGGTAACCTCCACAGATTATCAAGAGGACTCAAATCTTAGTAAAAGCTAAACCTGCTTGTCCAGCAGCTCAAGTGCAGGCAACTGTGGCCTCAGATTCTGCTGCCACCTCAAACCAAAGAAACCGATTTACCAACTAATGACCCCACACCCCAGAACATTCCAGAGGGGACTACAAGTGCCCAGTTACCCACTGCTTCAGTCAATCTTGCTCAGTCTTACAGGAGTGCTATGTCCAGGTAGTATGCGGTGGCTGGTTGGTTTCTATCTCGGCACAAGCTAGCAAGCACTGACAGGGTAGAGCGTGTGTGCGGTGCTGGGGTTTCTATACAAGTCAGTGTCACTGCCTAGCTGAGGAGTGGAACAGGCACCCAGAAATATCCAGGGGTGCCCCCCCAAAAAAAAAAAAACCAAGCAGTCTGCACGTCGACCCTCGCAACTCGCCAGAAAATGCCTCACACAGACTGGTCAACAGCTGAGCTACGGTCTCTAAACTGTTACACAAGCAGGTGTTCTGGCTAACCAGAGTGGGGTTTCTGATAAAGTGGCCGGTGTAGTCCTGCTGTTGGTTCCTTCAGTACGGCCTGTCCTGATGTTCCTTTTTCTTTTCCTAACTCACAGACTTGGACGAATGTTCTCCAAGCAGGCATAACTGCCAGTTTGTCCTCTGCTTGAACACCATCGGAGGCGTCACCTGCAAGTGTCCTGCGGATTCACCCAACACCAGCCCAGCCTGCATCGGTAAGTGTGCATTTCACCGCCCTATCGCTGTCCACAAGCTATCACACAGTGTGGGGATTTAGCCGAACTCTGCTTACCCTATAGGACAAATCTGTAGGTGTACAGGGGTTCCAGACTGTAGTCCATCTGTTTCCCTCTAATATACTGTATTACCCTGTTTTCTTCAATGGTCAGAGGACCCCCACAGGACCACCACAGACAAGTATTATGTGGGTGGTGGATCCCATTCTCAGCACTGCAGTGACAACTGGGGGGGGGGACGTGGTGTGTGTGTTAGTGTGTGTGTGCTGGTGTTGAGGGGATCAGACACAGGCAGTGCTGCTCGGAGTGTTAGGACACTGTGTCCATTCACTGTCACAACTCTATTAGACAATCCTACCTTGCTGCCCCTCCTTGTAGATTGAACAGTCAGAGACGACAGCTCATCTGCTGCTGCCACATGTGCAGTGTTGGTCGTCCTCTAGGTCCTTCATCAGTTGTCACAGGACGCTGCCCACAGGACGCTGACCACTAAGGACGCTGCCACACAGCGACGCTGCCCCCAGGACGCTGTTGTGCTTGGTATAGTTTTGGTTGGGTGGACGAATTCTAGGTCCAGCAGTGACACTGAGGGTGTCCCAGCCAGCACTACGCTGTCTGATCCACTCACACCAGCACACCACACACTAGCAAATCACCACCACATCATGGTCCACTACACCGCTGAGACTGACCCACATAAATGTTGAACACCTGGTCCTGCATGTACCCTGAGCATCGTTATGAATGTTAAGATCTCGTCTGTAACATCTGAGTGTTTCTGGTTCTCATGGTTTCTGACTGAGGCTTCCTTTCTGATTCCTAGACAACAAACGAGTGTACCAACCAGCCCAGCGTGTGTGGAATCGCGGTCGTCCCGCCTCAACACCCCCGGAAGCTTCAACTGCGAGTGTCAAAAGGGATTTTCTTCTGGACACCACCGGAGTGGAGTTTAAAGAGGTGAATGCTAATGGGTGGGGTCAGGGAAAGGGTCAGTTGCTAGGGCAGCAACCGTCAGCACTTTTTACCTCCGGTATTAAATCTAAATATGTAAATTTCATCAAATAAACCAGCTAAAAATGTAACAAGAAGTGGGTTCATGATGACATCACTCGTCGCTCATGTCATGTATCATGTGTCTTATACGGTACAACTTGATGTACATTCTTCCTTGGGGTCAGAGAGAGGGCACCTGACTGATCATCAGTATCTATTTAAAGAACGGTTTGCTTCTGTCATCACTTTATATCTGAAGCTCAGCTCCACTGACCATACAGGACACTCCGTAGGTGTGCAGGTCCACAGAGAGAGCAGGAGCAGGAGTGTAGATATAAGGAGGTGTTCCTAATAAAGTGTCTGGGCAGTGTGTACACAGTACACAAGGTAGTGAAGACACCTGACTGCCCTACAGACGTGGTCAGCTGAGTAGGCGGAAAGGCGTTGGAAGTATCGGAACAGCTTCCAGCTTTTGTCCTGTAACAGGGTTTAGAGGTGTGGAAGTGAAGTGAAACTGAGCTGTGCTTTTCGTGCAGATGTGGACGAGTGCGGTGGCAACCACCGATGCCAGCATGGCTGCCAGGAAACCTGATGGGAGGCTTCCGCTTGCGGCTGCCCACAAGGTTACGTCCAGCACTATCCAGTGGAACCAGTGTGTGGGTGAGTTTTCGCTCTGATGTACTCCTCCTCCTCCTCCTCCCCCCTCCTCCTCCTTAACACAGCAAAGAATATGCCATCGCAGGCTTTCAAACTAAAGCTGCTATGCGGAGGCAAAGATGATTCTTCAGGTCGGCTTATGTGTGTTGTATTGAATGCTCTGAGCTCTTACGAGTGTATATTGTCTTGGCTTTGGATGGTGTGTACAGAATAGAGCTTTAACCTTATTGAGAAACTGAAATATTAGAAATGTATTATTGGAATAATTATTATTAATTTTATTTTTATTTTTATTATTATTAATAATAATAATATTAACAACAACAACAACAATAATAATAATAATAATAATAATGATAATAATAATAATAATTATGATAATAATAACAATAAATAATAATAATAATAATAATAACAATAATAAAAAATAATAAATATATGTATATTATATTACTATATATTTATAATATATAAAATAGTTATAAATAATAATAATAATAATTATTATTATTATCAATAATAATAATAATAATAATAATATATATTAATATTATATTATTATATATTTATAATAAATAAAAATAGTAGTGAATAATAATAATAATATAATTATAAAAATACAATATAATAATAATTATTATTAATAATAATAATAATAATAAACACAGTACTGTGAAAATGTCTTAGGCTCTCAAGAAGTTTGCTCAAAACTACTTTTCCCTGTAATAAGTGTGTTTTATAAGTGATATAAGTGATAACATAAACATACAAATACAAATTAACATAATAATAAACAAATAAACATTTAAATGGTAGGTAAGAGATTGTTTGTATGTAGAGGAACCACTACAGAGGTCCAGAGAAGTGTTAGAGACTTATTATTAATTATTATTTATTTTTATATATGTTCTAATATATGATCCTATATACAGTGTTGTATAGTACCATGGTTTATTACTATAACCAGAAAGCTTTAGTTTGCTCTGGACCGTGGATTTTCCCTCTGGGAAGATTTGCCTTTCCTGGAACACAACACTGAGGCATTTAGATGACAGGAACCTGAAGTCCCCGGAGCGTTTACTCGCCCCATGGTATACCCCGGCCCCGGTGTGGTTTGTATCTTGTGGAACTTAAGATCATATCCAGTGGGTCTCCTCTCTTCGACTGACCATCCAATCCAAGAACAACATACAGACACAACAGAGGCCACGAGGTTTTCATCATTTTCTGGGCTGTCATCTTATTTTATCCAGATTTATTCATCCTTGTGCGTCTGCAAGATACGTTTTCACTTTATCTTGAGGAGCAACCAAAATAATTCATAAGTTAGTTTAAAATGGTAGATAACAGCTCCAGAAATGAAAACTACCTCATGGCTCTTCTCTGTAGTGTTCCTCTAAGCAGCTTGTTTAAATTAAGAAATCTAAAAATAAATAAATAAAAATAAATAAATAAATAAATAAATAAATAAATAAATCTTAAAAATGTTCAAATAAAAATGTAAAAATTCTAAAAAATATATATAAAATAAAATAAAATAAAATAAATGTATACCTCAGACCAGGTATTTATCAATGACTAAAAATCATGCATAATATTACTCCTTTATTCATAAATATTATTCATATTATTCATATGTATTCTAGATATCTGTGTTTATTATGAGTCAGTAAACTGTCTAGATAACCAGCTTTTAACTTAAATATGTTGCAGGTGTCTGGAACTTTCTTACAGTACAGTGGTAGATCAGATATGAATAACTGATTAGATGGGTGATATTAATGATTATTAAAATTCTAAGGAAAAATAGTACTAGGACTAAAGAAGGTCTGTTGCCCCATGTTCGCTGTAAATCGCCTACTGACGGGAAATACCGTATTCATCATCGGAGATATGAATCGAACATAACTCTTGTATACTTTCCTCCTCTTTCTTTCCTCCCTCTGTCACCTCTCCAGACGAAGAATGAGTGTGCGGGTAACCAGCGTGTGTGCAGTAATACGAGACCTCTTGCTAACAAAACGTCTGGGGCAGCTATAAGTGCGTGTGATCCGTCACGGACACACGCACGTTATAGCTGCCCAGAGTGTTGTAGCAAGAGGCCGAACCGCACACCTGGTTACCCGCACACTCATTCTCGTCTGGAGAGGTGGACAGAGGGAGGAAAGAAAGAGGAGGAAAGTATACAGAGTTATGTTCGATCATATCTCCGATGATGAATACGGTATTTCCCGTCAGTAGGCGATTTACAGCGCATGCATACAGACCTCTTTAGTCCAGTACTAGGCCTTATAATTTTTAATAATCATTAATAATCCTCTAATCATTATTCATATCTGATCTACACTGTACTGTAGAAAAGTTCCAGACACCTGAACATATTTAAAAGCTGGTTATCTAGACAGTTTACTGACTCATAATAACACAGATATTAGAATAAATATGAATAATATGAATAATATTTATGAAATAAGGAGTAATATTATGCATGATTTGTAGTCATTGATCAATACCTGGTCTGAGGTATACATTTATTTTATTTTATTTTATTTTATATATATTTTTTATTTTTACATTTTTATTTGAACATTTTTAACATTTATTTATTTATTTATTTATTTATTTATTTATTTTTATTTATTTATTTTTAGATTTCTTAATTTAAACAAGCTGCTTAGAGGAACACTACAGAGAAGAGCCATGAGGTAGTTTTCATTTCTGGAGCTGTTATCTACATTTAACATAACTTATGAATTATTTGGTGCTCTCAAGATAACTTGAAAACGTATCTTGAGACCACAAGATGAATAAATCTGGATAAATAAGATGACAGCCCAGAAAATGATGACAACCTCGTGGCCTCTGTTGTGTCTGTCTGTTGTTCTTGGATGGATGTCAGTCGAAGAGAGGAGACCACTGGATATGATCTTAAGGTCCACAGATACAAACGACACAGGGGCCGGTATACCATGGCTGAGTAAACGCTCCGGGGACTCAGGTCCTGTCATAAATGCCTCAGTGTTGTGTTCCAGGAAGGCAAATCTTCCCAGAGGGAAATCCACGGTCAGAGGAAACTAAGCTTCTGGTATAGTATAAACCATGGTACTATACAACACTGTATATAAGATCATATATAGAACATATATAAAATAAATAATAATAATAATAAGTCTCTAACACTTCTCTGGACCTCTGTAGTGTTCCTCTACATACAAAAATACCTCTACCTACCATTTAAATGTTTATTTGTTTATTATTATGTTAATTTGTATTTGTATGTTTATGTTATCACTTATATCACTTATAAAACACACTTATTACAGGGAAAAGTAGTTTTGAGCAAACTTCTTGAGAGCCTAAGACATTTTCACAGTACTGTGTTTATTATTATTATTATTATTAATAATAATTATTATTATATTGTATTTTTATAATTATATTATTATTATTATTCACTACTATTTTTATTTATTATAAATATATAATAATATAAATTATAAATATATGTATTATTATAGTTTAATAATAATAATAATAGTATTATAATATTAATAACTATTTAATAATAATAATATATTATTATTATTATATATTTATTATTTTTTACTATTGTTATTTATTATATTATATATAATAATGTTATATATTATTATTTATTAATAACAAAAACAACAACAACAACAACAATAATAATAATAATAATAATAATAATAATAATAATAATAATAATAATAATTATTATTATTATTATTATTACTAATAATAATTCCAATAATACATTTCTAATATTTCAGTTTCTCAATAAGGTTAAAGCTCTATTCTGTACACACCATCCAAAGCCAAGACAATATACACTCGTAAGAGCTCAGAGCATTCAATACAACACACATAAGCCGACCTGAAGAATCATCTTTGCCTCCGCATAGCAGCTTTAGTTTGAAGCCTGCGAGGCGTTCTTGGCTGTGTTAAGGAGAAGGAGTTGGAGGAGGAGGAGGAGTACATCAGAGCGAAACTCACCCACACACTGGTTCCACTGGTAGTGCTGGACGTAACCTTGTGGGCAGCCGCAGCGGAAGCCTCCCAGCATGTTCTGGCAGCCATGCTGGCATCGGTGGTTGCCACCGCACTCGTCCACATCTGCACGAAAAGCACAGCTCAGTTTCACTTCACTTCCACACCTCTAAACCCTGTTACAGGACAAAAGCTGGAAGCTGTTAGATACTCCAGCGCCTTTCCGCCTACTCAGCTGACCACGTCTGTAGGGCAGTCAGGTGTCTTCACTACCTTGTGTACTGTGTACACACTGCCCAGACACTTTATTAGGAACACCTCCTTATATCTACACTCCTGCTCCTGCTCCAGACTGTCCATCTCTCTCTGTGGACCTGTTCCTCACCTACGGACCCTGTGTCCTGTGGTGGTCCTGTGGTGGCTGAGCTTCAGATATAAAGTGATGACAGAAGCAAACCGTTCTTTAAATAGATACTGATGATCAGTCAGGTGCCCTCTCTCTGACCCCAAGGAAGAATGTACATCAAGTTGTACCGTATAAGACACATGATACATGACATGAGAACGATTGATGTCATCATGAACCCACTTCTTGTTACATTTTAGCTGGTATTGATGAAATTTACATATTTAGATTTAATAACGGAGTAAAAAGTGCTGACGGTGCTGCTCTAGCACTGCCCTTTCCCTGACCCCACCCATTAGCATCACCTTCACACTCCACTCCGGTGGTGTCCAGAGAAAAGCCCTTTTGACACTCGCAGTTGAAGCTTCCGGGGGTGTTGAGGCAGGACGCCCGCGATCCACACACGCTGGGCTGGTTGGTACACTCGTTGTTGTCTAGGAATCAGAAAGAAGCCTCAGTCAGAACCATGATAACCAGAACACTCAGATGTACAGAGAGATCAACATTCATAACGCTGCTCAGGGTAATGCAGGACCAGGTGCTCAACATTTATGTGGTCAGTCTCAGCGGTGTAGTGACCCTGATGTGGTGGTGGTGTGCTAGTGTGTGGTGTGGTGGTGTGAGTGGATCAGACACAGTAGTGCTGCTGGACACCTCAGTGTCACTGCTGGACCTAGAATCGTCCACCAACCAAAACTATCCAGCACAACAGCGTCCTGGGGGCAGCGTCCTGTGGGCAGCGTCCTGTGGGCAGCGTCCTGTGGGCAGCGTCCTGTGACCCCTGATGAAGGACTAGAGGACGACCAACACTGCACTGTGCAGCAGCAGATGAGCTATCGTCTCTGACTGTCCATCTACAAGGTGGAGCAGCAAGGTAGGAGTGTCTAATAGAGTGGACAGTGAGTGGACACAGTGTCTAAACACTCCAGCAGCACTGCTGTGTCTGATCCACTCACACCAGCACCACACACACTAACACACCACCACCACGTCAGTGTCACTGCAGTGCTGAGAATGATCCACCACCCACATCATACCTGCTCTGTGGTGGTCCTGTGGGGGTCCTGACCATTGAAGAACAGGGTAATACAGTATACAGAGAAACAGATGGACTACAGTCTGGACCTGTACACCTACAGAGTGTCCTATAGGGTAAGCAGAGTTCGGCTAATCCACACTGTGTGATAGCTGTGGACAGCGAGGGCGGTGAAATGCACACTTACCGATGCAGGCTGTCTGGTGTTGGGTGAATCCAGCAGGACACTTGCAGGTGAAGCCTCCGATGGTGTTCACGCAGAGGAACTGGCAGTTATGCTGCTTGGTAGAACATTCGTCCAAGTCTGAGTTAGGAAAAGAAAAAGTAACATCAGGACAGGCGTACTGAAGGAACAACAGCAGACTACACTGGCCACTTTATCAGAAACCCCACTCTGGTAGCCCCACCCTGCTGGTGTACAGTTAGAGACCGTAGCTCAGCTGTGACACAGTCTGTGTGAGGCATCGTCTGGCGAGTTGCGAGGGTCTGACTGCAGAGCTGCTTGTTGCCTGGATATTTCTGGGTGCCTGTCCACTCTCAGCCTAGCAGTGACACTGACGTGTGTAGAAACCCCAGCACCGCACACACGCTCTACCCTGTCAGTGTTCCTGCTGTGCCGAGATAGAACCACCAGCCACCGCATACTACCTGGACATAGCAGTCCTGTAAGACTGAGCAATGATGAATGAAGCAGTGGGGTACTGGGCACTTGAGTCCCCTCTGGGATGTTCTGGGGTGGGGGGTCATTAGGTGGGAATCGGTTCTTTGGTTGAGGTGGCAGCAGATCTGAGCCACAGTGCCTGCACTGAGCTGCTGGACAAGCAGGTTTAGCTTTTACTAAGATTTGAGTCCTCTTGAAAATCTGTGAGGTTACCTGGAGGGGGCTGGAGGGGGGCTCACCAGGGGGCTCACCTGTGAGATTACCTGGAGGGGTCACAGGGGGCTCATTACTTGTCCGGTGGAGGTATCAGTGTAAGACTCACCTTTGCAGGTCTTTCCATCCGGCTGCAGGATGTATCCTCGCGGGCAAGAGCACAAGTAACTGCCCTCTGTGTTCTTACACAGGAAGTTACACGGCTTAGGAGACTGAGAACACTCGTCCAAATCTGAGGCACATTGATGAGACAAAATATCAACATTAATATCAATATAATATAATAATCATCATTTAATATCAACATTAATATCAATATAACATATTAAACATTATTTAATATCAACATTACCCTTATAAAAACGATAATATATGGCAATGTTTTGGAAAATATAGTGCAATATATTTAGTAATATAATGTCATATATGTGAAACAAGTGCATATATTTTGCATATATTTATATAGTGATAAATATATTACAATATATTGTATAATACATAAGGAATTGCCGCTTTTCACATATATTGTATGTATGGTAGTATAATATATATTTACTTATATACTGTAATATATTTCATTTTATATGTAATAGACATCATATGTATTTCTCCATATGTGTTTGCATATATATATATATATATATATATATATATATATATAGTTTTATATATGTGAGAATATATGTATATGTATTTCTCCATAGTGTTTGCATATATATATATATACATATATATATATATATATATATCATATATATATATATATATATATATATATATATAATATATTGCCACATGTAAGTATGAAAAGTTTCTCACATATATAAAACTATATATATATATATATATATATATATATATGCAAACATATATGGAGAAATACATATGATGTCTATTAGATATAAAATGAAATATATTACAGTATATAAGTAAATATATATTATACCACCATACATACAATATATGAAAAGCGGCAATTCCTTATGTATTATACAATATATTGTAATATATTTATCACTATATATATATATGCGTATAAATATAAATATATGCAAAATATATGCACTTGTTTCCCATATATGACATCGTATTATTTAATATATTGCACTATATTTTCCAAAACATTGCCATATATTATCGTTTTATAAGGGTAACATCAATATTACATAATAAACATCATTTAATATCAACATTAATATTAATATCAATATAATAAAATATAATATAACATATTGGTGCTACTGTTGTGTTAGTCTGCTGCGGTATACTGTTCTAGTAGGTACCCGGCCTCAATATCCCAGGACCTAAATCACCTGGACAACACAACTTGGCAAAATTCATGGTCATTTATTTTCTCAAAATTCACAGAGACATGATGAAAAGAAGTTTGATGGCATGATGATGCACACCATCAGCCAGAACCTAGCCGCCATTCATTCTCAAGCTTTTGGGTTGCCAAGTGAAAAGAAATGAAGCCATACCGACGCAGGATGTTCCGCTGAAGTCGTTGGTGTACCCCGCGTTGCAGTGGCAGCGGAAGGAGCCCACGCTGTTGATGCACTGGCCGTTTTTACACAGGTTAGGCAGCACCTGACATTCATTGATGTCTGCAGAAACAAATCCAAAGCCATTACAGTCCGGCAGAATGACCGCGTGGGTCATATGAACGTTACAGAGCACTGAAATGAAACAACAGACCTTCATTTATAAATAGTCCACTCACCCCTTCCATCGTGGTTGTATCCTGGACCATGAGGACACATCTTCTTGTACTGGACTGTGCCGGGCAGTGGACACAACTCACACTGAGAGCCCCAGCCACGGCCTCCGTTACAGCAGCACTCAGACTTGGTGACGCTGTTGCGGTTGGTGGAGCTCTGCTGGCACATGGTCTGCAGAACCTCAGTGAAACAGAAGCCCTGACGGTTATCTGGAGAGGAGAGATTGTGGGGGGACGGGGGGGACAGAGAGTTACAGAGAGGTCTAACGGTGGGGGATGATAGTCGTTCAAGGTTAGTATGTGTAGGGGTCTTATTTGGGGGTGTAGTCGTGACTGAGTGTGTCTGGGAATGCCACAGCATACTGCTGCCTCGTATGTGAGAGACTGTGGAGACATATGTGCAGCTCTGCGTGAGTGCACGCTCTCCCAGTCCTTCAGATGTGTCCTGCAGGCTCACCGATGCATTCTGTGCCGGAGTCGCTCGGCTCGAAACCTTCGTTGCATTCGCAGCGGTAACTGCCCACAGTGTTCACACAGCGGCCGTTCTTACAAATACCAGGCTTGGTGCGGCACTCGTTCAGGTCTGCCAAAGGAGACGTGCAGAGGAGGAGAGCGAGGGAGGGAGAGAGAACAGGAATAAGAAGAAGAGGAGAGGAGAGAGAGAGTGGGAGTGGGTGAGAAAAGCAGCCAGCACAAGTGACAGAAAGTAAGAGGTAGTGGGTGAGAAAACGTGAAATAGAACAAACAAATAAACAAATAAAAAAGGGGAGCGAGGGAGCAGGAGAGAAGGAGAGGTAGACAGAGAGGGACATAGACGTGAAAGCAATAGAGAAAGAAAGTAAGAGAGAGAGAAAGAGAGATTGGAAAGAAAGGATGAGGGATAAAGGAGAAAGCAAGAGAGTTAGAGAGAGATGGAGAGGGAAAGGCAGAGAGAGAGAGGAGAGAGAAAATGAGAGGTAGAGAGAGGAGAAAGCAGGAGGTAGAAAGAGAGAGAAAGAGAGATAGAAAGGAGAAAGCAGTAGAGGTAGAAGGAAAGAGTGTCAGAGTGAGTGGGTGAGAAAGAAAAAGGAAAACAGCAAATGACAAGGAAAAAAGACCAAAGAGTGTCGGAGAACATGAGTGGGTGAAAAGGAAAGAGGAAATAAGAGCAAGTGACAAAAGAAAGAGAAAGGGAGGGAGAGAGAGTGAGGTAGGGTGTAAAAAGCAAAATGGAGAAAAAAGAAAAGTGGAATAAGAAACAGAAAAAGTCATAGAAAGAGAAACATAGAGAGAGAGAGAGAGAGAGAGAGAGAGAGAAAGAGAGAAAGAGAGAGAGAGAGAGAGAGAGAGAGAGAGAGAGAAATTAATCTTATGTAACACATCATATATTACTAATACACACTGTACTACACACACACTAATACACGCACACTGTACTACACACACACACTGTAATACACACACACTAATACACGCACACTGTACTACACACACACACTGTAATACACACACACTAATACACGCACACTGTACTACACACACACACTGTACTACACACACACTAATACACGCACACTGTAATACACACACACTGTACTACACACACACACTGTACTACACACACTCTAATACACACACACTGTAATACACACACACACTGTAATATACACACACTGTAATACACACACACTCTAATACACACACACACTGTAATACACACACACACTGTAATACACACACACTGTCTCTGTAATATACACACGCGGCCTCTGTATGCTGGTATGCTGTATGTATGGAGGTAATCACAGTTGAGTTTCAGAGGATGTGTAATCCATGTAGTGGTAATGAGAGTGTACAGACAGACTCACCCATGCAGCCCTCTCCGTCGGGTCGGCGGGTCATGCCAGGTGGGCAGATACACATGAAGGTGCCAATGAGGTTTTTACAGACCATTTCTCTACTGGCACAGTCATCTAAACCTTCCTCACACTCGTCCTGATCTACACGGACAGAGAGAGAGAGAGAGAGAGAGAGAGAGATTTTTACACTTTGTTTATTAATAATAATATAATCATATACTAAATAATCACATATCTTTAGAGGAGACGCATAAAACGTTCACACACAAGTTTTAATGGAAGTCATTTTGGACCACATATTTAATATTCAGACAAATTATCTGCATGACAGTGAGATTGGGGACGCAGTCTCACTTCCTGCTCTAAAATACACTGACATGACTAAACTATGGAGTAAAATTCTTTGTGTTTATGTGTCATAAAACCTTGGGACAGTATATTCATTTTTTTATTTTAAAAGTTTAAAAGAGTTTCACAAGTTTAAATTCAGGGTTCAGGGTCAAACAGATCTATCAGATTTGATATATATTTGTATATTTAGCTTATTACCATCACAGGGCCTTCAGTTTAAAAAGATCAAAATTCACACAGTGTATATATATACAGCTTCTCACCTCGACACATCCTCTGGTCGTCTCTCAGCACGTATCCTGCAGGACACATACACTCATACGAGCCGAACGTGTTCACACAGCGGAACGCACACAGCAGCGGGTTCAGGGCACACTCATTCACGTCTAGAGAGAGAGAGAGAGAGAGAGAGAGAGAGAGAGAGAGAGAGAGAGAGAGAGAGAGAGAGAAAGAGAGAGAGAGAGAGAGAGCGAGAGAGAGAGAGAGAGAAAGAGAGAGAGAGAGAGAGAAGAGAAAGAGAGAGAGAGAGAGAGAGAGAGAGAGAGAGAGAGAGAGAGAGAGAGAGAGAGAGAGAGAGAGAGAGAGAGAGAGAGAGAGAGAGAGAGAGAGAGAGAGAGAGAGAGAGAGAGAGAGAGAGAGAGAGAGAGAAGAGAGAGAGAGAGGAGAGAGCGAGAGAGAGAGAGAAGAGAGAGGAGAGACAGAGAAAGAGAGAGAGACAGAGAGAGAGAAGAGAGAGAGAAGAGAGAGAAGGAGAGAAGAGAGAGAGAGAGAGAGAGAGAGAGAGAGAGAGAGAGAGAGAGAGAGAGAGAGGAAGAGAGAGAGAGAGAGGAAGAGAGAGAGAGAGAGAGAGAGAGAGAGAGAGAGGAAGAGAGAGAGAGAGAGAGAGAGAGAGAGAGAGAGAGAGAGAGAGAGAGAGAGAGAGAGAGAGAGAGAGAGAGAGAGAGAGAGAGAGAGAGAAAGAGAGAGAGAGAGAGAGAGAGAGAGAGCAAAAGAGAGAGAGAGAGAGAGAGAGAGAGAGAGAGAGAGAAAGAGAGAGAGAGAGAGAGAGAGAGAAAGAGAGAGAGGGAGAGAGAGAGAGAGAAATTAGGATTATAATCAATTTGTCTGTAAATTCAAAAACAACATGATTCAGCTGAATCAACTGAATCAATGCACTGAATCGTTTAGGTCTAAAGAGTCGTCGTGAGGTCACAGCTCTCCACTCAGAGGGCTGGATTCCTGCACAGCGTGTAGTTTTATCTCAGGGGTGCACAACTCCAGTCCTGGAGTCCCGGTTTTCCTTAATGTGTTCAGCAAACTGTGCTGAACACCAGCCCTCCAGGCCCGAGTGATGGGCACCTCTGGTTTACCTGCTCAAGCTGTCCTGAGTCAACTCATCACCTAACAAGCAGGTTTGGCTGGTGAGCCACAGGAGGTAAGCCGCACACCAGCCCACAGTTCTCCACCCCTGCTCTACACTGAAGGTTACCTTCGCAGGTCATCATGGGCCCGGGTTCGAATCCCTCCTGACAGGAACACTCGAATCCTCCCACCACGTTAGTGCAGGTGCCGTTACCGCACGGGTTCCCGATCGAACACTCATCCGTATCTGCGCCCGGGGAAATGAAAGGAAAGGCGTGTTTGTGATGATGGTTATCGGCACTGTCGTAAGAGGCTTTGATATACCACAGAGTACGTTACAAACACAATACAGCGTTGTCTAAGTGTGCGGTTACTCTGGTCCGGGTGTGAATGCCTGCGGACTCACCAACACAGTTGACCCCAGTGTAGTCCAGGTTGTAGCCGAATGGACACTCGCAGCGGAAGGAGCCGTCTGTGTTGATGCACATTCCATTCGTGCAGATACCAGGATTATCCAGACACTCGTTCATATCTGCACAGCAGAGGAGGATATTTAGCAGACCGCACACACGCCGTTTTGTGTGTGTGTGGTCACTGTGTGCGGTCAGTGTGTGTATGTGTGTGGTCTGTGTGTGTGTGGGTGTGGTCAGTGTGTGTGTGGTCAGTGTGTGGGTGTGGTCAGTGTGTGTGTGGTCTGTGTGTGGTTATGGTCAGTGTGTATATGTATGTGTGGTCAGTGTGTGTGTATGTGTGTATGGTCAGTGTGTGTGTGTGGGGTCTGTGTGTGTGTGTGTGTGGGTGTGGTCAGTGTGTATGTGGTCATTGTGTGTGTGTGGTCAGTGTGTGTGTATGTGTGTGTGGTCAGCGTGTGTGTATGAGTGTGTGTGTGTGGTCAGTGTGAATGTATGTGTGTGTGGTCAGTGTGTGTGTATGTGTGTGTGGTCAGCGTGTGTGTATGTGTGTGGGGTCAGTGTGTGTGTGTGTATGTGTGTGTGTGGTCATTGTGTGGGTGTGGTCAGTGTGTGTGTGTGTGGTCAGTGTGTGTGTATGTGTGTGGGGTCAGTGTGTGTGTGTGTGTGTGTATGTGTGTGTGTGGTCATTGTGTGGGTGTGGTCAGTGTGTGTGTATGTGTGTGGGGTCAGTGTGTGTGTGTGTGTGTGTGTGTGTATGTGTGTGTGTGGTCATTGTGTGGGTGTGGTCAGTGTGTGTGTGTGGTCTGTGTGTGTGTATGGTATGTGAACAGCAGGCCGTGGCGGACTCTCACCCTCTCGGCCCTCTCCGGGTCCAGGCAGGGCACCGTGACCGTAGGGACACAGAGTGTTGAATGCAGCTACAGGAGGACAGAACACAGACACCGTGAGCTCACAGGGAGCTGTAACAGTCACTGCCTACATTCATACCGGTTACTGAATAATTCATATTAATCACTGAATAAATATAAAAGATAAGGAATAATTCAGACTAATCACAGTATAATTCTTAGCTGTAGCTGAATATTCATCGAAGTACATCATTAGTAGCAGTTAATAAATAAATTATAGCAGTTAATAAATAAATCAGATGAATCACAATAATTAAAATGCTAAATAAATAATTTAAATTAATTACTCTATAAATGATAATTCATAGATTTTTCATATTAGTAGCTGAATAATTAATAGTTCATAAAAAATAACCAATTCATAACTAATAGTTCATGAAGAATTCACACATATTCATATATGGTGTTTCTGAATATTCTTTGTAGATAAGTCATTTCTAACAGGAAATTAATAATGTGTCATTGTTAACTAATAATTTCTGCTAGCTAATAAATAATTCTGACAAATTATTCTGAATAATTATTCTATAATTTGTAGTTGTTATTAAATATTCATAAAAGTTACTCATTAATTCCTAATAGTTAATAATTCAGACTAAATAATTCCTTGTTGATACTGAATCCTCACAGCAATTAAAAGTCATAGTACTACTGTAATACTATACACAGTATTACTGAGTCATTTCTTTAAGCTACGGAATCATTTGTAATTGTTAACTAATCATTTCTAGCAGCTAATTAGTAATTTTAATTATTTAATAATTGGAACTACTTACTAAAACAAGTATGGGGCGATACTAAATCAATTATAGTAGATACTGAGTAATTAATAGTGGAGACAGCAGGTAAATAATAATGTAAATAATAAAAATTTAAATAATAGTTGCCTAATAATAACCTGTAGGTGGCAGTAGTGGCAGTGAGTAACGAGCCCTGTGTAAAACCCAAATCATATTTATCTATTTGCAGATAAACTTATAAAACAGTGAAATTATGTTGTTATTTTATGTAATATATTATGTAAGTATTAAAGCTTATAATATTTATTTATTTATTTAATATTTATTTATATTTATAATATTTATATATATAACGTATGTGGCATTATTGCAGGTGGTTCTGCAGTGTTATGATTCTAAACAGCAGAGCACATCAGTATCACTGTCTCACCCTCGTTCTCGCGGGGGCAGAGTTCACAGGGGTCTCCCCAGCCTTCACCGGGCATCTTGCTGCAGCAGCACTTGGCCTTGGTGGTGTTCAGAGCTTTGGGAACCGTGCATTTACCGCCCTCGAAACGTGTGAAGCAGAAGCTCTCCCGCGTGTCTTAGTGGAGAGAAACAGGAAACGACCTTTAAACTCCGGCAGGACCACAGCACTCACGCTCCGGTAACACCGGAACGTGCTCCGAGACCAGCGGGTAGACAAACGCTACCTCACTTCCTGTAGCTTATCTAAGCTGTCTGATCATAACCTGGGTACTGATCAGGAGTGTTTGCTAAACTCACCAAAACAGCGGCGACCGTTATCGGACAGAACGAACCCAGGCTGGCAGATGCACTGGAAACTCCCCGGTGTGTTAATACAGGTGCCAAACTGACAGATGTTGGGCTCAACTTCACACTCATTAATGTCTGCAAACAAAGAGAGAGAGAGAGAGAGAGAGAGAGAGAGAGAGAGAGAGAGAGAGAGAGAGAAAGAGAAAGAGGGGGACAGTTTGAGGTTAAAGGTCAGGAACGTAACCCACAGGAGCCCAGTAACAGATGGGAAAGGTCACTGTGGGCCAACCATACGAGATGGTCAATGATGCATAAGGTGGCACAGTACCACTTTTCATTTTCTGATACCTGATGCCGGATACGATTCTATATTCTTACCTTACAAACAGAAAAGCTTTCAAGATATTTTTACTAAAGCACTAAGATGTAAATCTGCTCATTTTGGCCTAAAACCACCGAACCATATCTCATAAATCTTTAGTTTATGTTGGATCACAATGGCCCAACACTAATACTAGCATTTTCTACTAACATTGGGCAAACACTGGTACCAGCATTTTTACTTACATTGGCCCAACACTGATACCAGTATTTTCTACCTACATTGCCCCAACACTAATACCAGTATTTTGTACTTACATTGGCCCAACACTGATACCAGCATTTTCTACCTACATTGCCCCAACACTAATACCAGTATTTTGTACTTACATTGGCCCAACACTGATACCAGTATTTTCTACTTACACTGGCCCAACACTGATACCAGTATTTGCTATGTTGGCCCAACACTGATACCACCATTATTTTCTATTTATGTTGGCCCAACACTGATACCAGCATTTTCTACCTACATTGCCCCAACACTAATACCAGTATTTTGTACTTACATTGTCCCAACACTGATACCAGCATTTTGTACTTACATTGTCCCAACACTAATACCAGCCTTTTCTATGTTGGCCCAACACTGATACCAGCACTTTCTACTTACATTGGCCCAACACTGATACCAGCCTTTTCTATGTTGGCCCAACACTGATACCAGCATTTCTATGTTGGCCCAACACTGATACCAGCCTTTTCTACTTACATTGGCCCAACACTAATACCATTATTTTCTTTTTATGTTGGCCCAACAATGACATCAGCACTTTCTACTTATGTTGGCCCAACACTGATTTCAGCGTTTTCTACTTACACTGGCCCAACATTTATACCAGCAGTTTTTACTTACATTGTCCCAAAACTGATACCAGCCTTTTCTACTTACATTGGCCCAACACTGATACCAGCCTTTTCTACTTACATTGGCCCAACACTGATACCAGCCTTTTCTACTTACATTGGCCCAACACTGATACCAGCATTTTCTATGTTGGCCCAACACTGATACCAGCCTTTTCTACTTACATTGGCCCAACACTGATACCAGCCTTTTCTACTTACATTGGCCCAACACTGATACCAGCATTTTCTATGTTGGCCCAACACTGATACCAGCCTTTTCTACTTACATTGGCCCAACACTGATACCAGCCTTTTCTACTTACATTGGCCCAACACTGATACCAGCCTTTTCTACTTACATTGGCCCAACACTGATACCAGCATTTTCTCTTTATGTTGGCCCAACCCAGGACAGTGATGATATTCCACTAACGCTGAGCCGGTACAGTACCTGATACAGCTGTCGTGTTTTTTCTACGACACAAGCCCCTCAGACAGACTCACCAATGCACTGGTCATTCTGCACAGCGTAGCCAGGAGGACAAATGCAGCGGAATGACCCATCCAGATTCTGACAGGTGCCCGGAGAACAGGTGCCAGGGAACGTCACACACTCGTTTATATCTGAAGGGAGGATAAGACATTTCAGTTCAGCAGAGGGTAAGTGGTGGCACAGACATGCACATCAGGGTGAGGTACGGAGAGCGGGGTGTCCTTTTGCTGGAGGCTGTATAAGTATATATAGTATCGCAGGCTGTGGAGGTGTAACGGTGTCTTACCCACGCAGTTCTTGTTATCGGGGGTTAGCTCGTAGCCCTCCTGGCACAGGCACTGGAAGGAGCCCAAGCTGTTGATGCACTGACCATGCCTGCAAACCTGACCAACGAGTGTACTGCACTCGTCCACATCTACACAAACATAAAGAGCCATGTGAGACACACAGATACAAAACCACCACTCAGACATCAACAGAGATGTTTACTATGTTGGAATTGTTGTTGAAACCTGGCCAAAAATAAATAAATAAATAAAAATAAAAAAGATTTATTGATTTATTTTTATTTAATGACTTGAATTGAATTGTCTTGATAAATTTGACTTTAATGTTGTTTTTTCTGAAATTGTTAATATAATACATAATTGATAATATAATATATAATTGATAATATAATTGATTAAATTGATAATATAGTTGATTATAAAATTGATATAACTGATAATATAATTGTATATGATACATAATTGAACCAGTTCCACACAGACGCCTCCACACTCTCAGTAAGCTGCTGTGAGTGAACGGCAAGACCGCTTCCTACAGGCCCGGCGACTCACCCATGCAGTCGTTGTTGTGCGTGAGCTCGAAGCCAGGGAAGCAGAGACAGTTGTAGGACCCCACGGTGTTCTTGCATGTCCCGTTTCCACACGGCTGCCTCTCGCACTCATCGATATCTGCCGGCGAGAGAGACGCAGAGAGACCTTAACTAACCCTGTTCTATGTAGGAACGTGCTGTATTTGAGACACGGACATGTGCTCACCCATGCACATGGTCTGATCGGCCGTGGCCTTGAAGCCGTTATGGCAGAGACAGCGGTAGCTGCCCTGTGTGTCGATGCACTCTCCGTGGCTGCAGACGTTGGGTTTTTCCACACACTCATTACGATCTACGAAAAAAGAGTCACACCGTTAGCGTTCTGTCTAGAGAGTAACCAACATTCACCTTACAGAGCAAACAATAAACCGTTCCGTATCAACGTAATTCACACTCAGACAGCTCTACCGCCACATTCTGTTCATTTCCCCATGAGCAATGTACACATGCATGCCTGGCAACTGCCCTGGGGGCAGATTTGATTTAACCAAAGGGGAATTCCAAGTTTAAAATTTTCTGCATATGAAACTCAGAGTGCTTTGATGTGGTGGTGATACCAGCCAGGGGTGAAAGACAATATCAGTATACCTGGGTATCACAATATTATGTTTTAGCAGTTCCCCAAACACACGGTATTGATTATTAATTGATTAATAATTGATTAATGAGTTTAATGTCAAGTTTGGTGGTTCATTTAGTGTTGCGTTTAAACATCCGGCCACTAGAGGGCAGTGTTCTAATCTGTTCTCAACCATTAGACTCTTCCACTTCAATGTAGTCTAAGGGCACAACGTTAGCATTAGTAAACCTATGGTGATGTCTTATTAAATATTGCAAAAAAAAAATTATGGTGGGTTCAGTTTTGCCTTTCAACACCCTTCATGTTCCATCTTGGACACCAGGTGTTTAATTCGTAACCATTATGCGTAATAACTTTCTATGAAAAAGTTTAATGATTTCATTATGCAACAATTCAATGCAATTATGAAAAATCTGTGGAATTCCTCTTTAATGTAATCAATGGCCAGATTTTCTGCTTCCCCCCTTTAATTTGTCTGAGATGGTGCATCCCTGGCAGCTTTAGAAGGCTGGACTCACCCACGCAGGCCCCGCTGGGGGAGAGCTTATAGCCCGGAGAACACTCGCAGCGGTAGCTCCCGGGAATGTTGATGCAGTTGGCGTTCCGCTGACACAGGTTATCCCCGCTGTTACACTCATCGATATCTGGATGAAGAAACAAAGACAGAGGGGGAAAGAAAGAACGAATAAACACACAGGAAGTGGTGCAATCAGTCAAGAGAGCTGTAAACGTCTAGTGGAAAAGCACTGAGAGGTAATGGATCAGCTGCTGAAGTCTAATCCAACAGCAGCCCGGAGCTTAAACAGCTAATGAAAGGAGTCTGATAAGACCTGTGTGTGTGTGTGTGTGTGTGTGTGTGTGTGCACACTGCCAACACAAAACCTGTGGGCATCCATATGCCCTAAAAAGTTGGTTGGCAATAACCGCCCGTAGAAAAGTCTAATCAGATTGACTTATATATTTGACTTGGCTATATTATTTAATTAGACTTAAAATATGACTTTATATCTGTATATAATATTTTATCTTATTTCAAAAAATTTGCTCAAAGCATTCATTTATTGAAATGAATGCTTTGATGTCATAGGTCCCCGTGTCTGGTGTCATAGGTCCCCGTGTCTGGTGTCATAGGTCCCCATGTCTGAGGAGCTGGGTCCCCAAGGAGCTGGTCGATATGATACTACGTATTATTATCATGATTAATATTGTTACGATACATATTTCATGGATATCGTGAATATAGTGTATAGCCAGTTCTTAAGCTAAATACAGCTGTTCCAGTTGTTTGAATGATGAAGGTGAAGAACAGGGTTATAGCTGCACCAGTAGAAGTTTTCCATACACAGACCACTCCTAATGTTGTGCTGTACCTTCACAGATGAGCAGGATGTTGTTGTAGCTGAAGCCCATTGGGCACTCGCAGCGGAAGCTGCCGATCTGATTGATACACACTCCGTTGGCACAGATTCCAGGGATCTCGCGGCACTCGTCGATATCTGAATCATCACAGACACATTTCAGTTCACTCGCCCAAAGAAGAGGAATCACACCTGTACAGAAGCTCGGATCAATGCAGAGTGATGCATGTCTTACCGATGGGTTTCCCAGTGTGGATATCAATGATGAAGCCCGGGGCCTGATTTCCACAGAGGAGCAGATACTCAGCTGGACAAAACACAAACAGCCGTTAATCCCAGTAACCCAGCAAAGTCCCATTAGTCCCTCACAACACGCTACGCTAATTTCTCTTTCTTTTCCCTGGCACGCTTGGTCCGATAACTAGTCCCACATTTTGATTGTCTGATTGGGAATGCCGTACTCATATCCAGCTTTTTGATCCGACATACGGTTTTCCTAAAAACTTGGGCTGAATGACCTGGGGTGGAAAGGGCACGCCCATCTACTGCACTTCTGCTCAGCCGACAGACACAGCTTAACATACCCAGCTTAGCATTTCAGGGCAGATCCACAAGCACGACTTCAATGTTGGTCTGACCCACACTCGTCTGTTTGTCCTTCCCCATCACTTTTTCCCGCCCATAGAGGCCCATTCATTTTCACCACCATTCAAACCCTACTGTGTCCTTTAACCTACAGCCACCACACTGCATGTACTCACTCAGGACAGATCCCCAAACTCTAATCCATTGCACTCCTCTATGTGTCATTAATTCATCCCTTGTTTCTCCCATAGACTGCCATCCATTTTTAATGACATCTTGACACTGTGGTCACTCAACATGCTTTACATGTTAAAGTTTGGATTATTATTTATTATTTATTATTTATTTATTATTTATTATTATTATCTCATTGTATTATTATCTCATTGTATTATTACCATTACTATTATTTATTGGTATAATATTATATATTGTAATAATAATAATAATAATAATAATAATAATAATAATAATAATGATAATAATAATTATTATTATTATTTAATTACAATTACATTATTATTTAATTGTATTATTACTATTACTATTATTTATTGTTATAATAGTATATGATGCAATAATAATAATAATAATAATAATAATAATAATAATAATAATAATAATAATAATTTATTTTGTCATTATTATTATTATTATTATTATTATTATTATTATTATTAATAATAATAATATTATTACAGGAAATAAGTGTTGTAGAGCTAAGAGTATGCTGAAAGCTAATCAAACTGGACTGTTTTCAGCCTGAGGTTTAGGCTTTAGTCCCCAGACTCTTCTTAAGGTCTCTGGTTCCATTGAAGAGCAACATAATAGCCGCACACTGCTTCTGCATGTTCAGCCTTTACTTTAGTCAGTACTAACTGACCAGTTCCTAATGATCTCAGGGTTAGGCTCAGCTCACAGCATAACGGATGAAGGTCCTACACTGGCTAAAGCTCACTCCGTAATGTACTGGTATCCAGAATGGGGTGATGTGTTCCCGTTACTCCCAGTGAAACTCTGGCAGCTGGATTTTGAATCAGCTGATTGTTTGGTTCTCCAAGTCAGTAGATCATTACATCGATCGAGCCTGCTAGTAATGAAGGTGTGGAGGAGTTTCTCCAGGTCTTGTGATGCTCTTAATGTGCTGACGTAGTAACTGCTTTAGCTTGACCGTTAAAAGCGAAAGTCCCTCACTCCACCAACGTTACGTGTGGGCTCTCGAACCCAGAACTGCGTCTAGCCTACGTCTCTCATTAAGGGACACTAGGAGAGGGCGCGTGTGCGAGACACTTACAGGTAGCCGGAGTCGGACAGGCTTCACACGGCTTGTTCCAGGCCTTTCCCACGTTATAAGAGCAGCAGCACATTTTCTTTGTCATGTTGAAGGACAGCTCGTTCTCGCACGTGTCATTAAAGTTGCGGTAGCACACGCTCTTCCTCATGTCTGGAAAAGACAGGAATGTTAAAGCAACGGTGAGATACGACACACGTACACATGTACCTTATGGATATGAATGGACGTGGCATACTGGGACTGAGACCCCAAACAAGCTCCATGGTGATGCAGTTGCTGCACCGACCCCAGGAGATCTTCATATGAGCATGCTGTGCTGCAGTAGACGTGCTTTACCCATGCAGTTGTTTCCTCCGTTGACCTGCATGTACTCCGGAGGACAGACGCAGGTGTAGTTGCCCAGGGTGTTGTAGCAGGTTCCCGGGCCGCAGATACCGATGTGGGCTGTGCACTCGTCAATATCTGGAGGAGCAGAGCAGCACAGAGTAACGTTTAAAGCCCTGAGACTTCCAAACCGGAGGAGATCCCTGTCCGGAACCACTACACAGCTGACGGAGAGAGTTTCCTTGGTGTTAATGAGTTGTGTGGGTGGAGAACTCAGAAAGAACTCAAAGCTATTATCTTCATCAGAATGGTGTTGGTTTTGAGATCACTGTGACCTGAACACTGAGCTGGGCCTTCTTTACTGACCTGCACGTGTGACGTTAATAAGTACATGTATAAAAAACCTGACATGGGCTACAGTACTGTATCAGGCACGTCTCCTGTAAATGAAGGTGACATTATAGCGTCGCTGTGCCAGTCCTTGTGCCAGTCCCTGTGCCAGTTGGCTGGTGTTCTCACCTTCACAGATGCGCGTCTCCTCGTTCAGGTAATATCCTGCCGGACACTCGCACTGAAAACTGCCAAAGGTGTTCACACAGTTACCGCCCTGACACAAGCCAGGCAACTCCTGACACTCGTCTATATCTGCTCGGGGGGACAGAGAGAAGAGAGAGAGAGAGAGAGAGAGAGAGAGAGAGAGAGAGAGAGAGAGAGAGATGGGTCGTTAATGCACACATTGGAGCATAAAGCACAAAACCATCAGACATCAACAACAGTCCCAGCCACGGCAAGGACACCAAACACACACACACACACACACCACACACACAGAGACACACACACACACACACACACACACACACACACACACACACACACCACACACACACACATAGACATACCCACCCACCACACACACACACACACACAAACAAATGTACTAATGTGGCAGGGACAACATAAGGACACACACACACACACACACACGCATACACACACACACGCATACACACACACACGCATACACACACACACACACACACACACACACACACACACACACACATACACACACACACACACACACACACACACACACACATACACACACACACGCATACACACACACACACGCATACACACACACATACACACACACACACACACACACACACACACACACACACACACATACACACACACACGCATACACATACACACACACACACACACAGACATACACACACACACACATATACACACACAGACATACACACACACACACAGACATACACACACACACACACACGCGCATACACACACACACACACACACACACACACACGCATACACACACACACACACACATATACACACACAGACACACACACACACACACACACACACACACACACACACACACACACACACACACACACACACATACACACACACACACACACACAGACATACACACACACACACACACATATACACACACACACACACACATACACACACAGACACACACACACGTACACACACACACACACACACACACACACAGACACACACACGTACACACACACACAGACACACGCATGGTATCTCACCCTCCAGTATTACTGTGATGGGGTTAGGTCTGAATCCCTCTCCTCCAGGACACAGAGTTTTATACTCCGCTACAAACAGAATCCACCAGATCATCAGTTATTATTCACATCACAGTGAGAGAGAGAGAGAGAGAGAGAGAGAGAGAGAGAGAGAGAGAGAGAGAGAGAGAGAAAGAGAGGGAGAGAGGAGAGCGACAGAAAGACAGATAGAGAGACAGAGAGAGAGAAAGAGAGAGAGATAGAGGAGAGAGAGAGAGAGGGAGAGAGGAGAGAGGGAGAGAGACAGATAGAGAGACAGAGAGAGAGAGAGAGAGAGAGAGAGAGAGAGACAGATAGAGAGACAGAGAGAGAGAGAGAGAGAGAGAGAGAGAGAGAGGGAGAGAGACAGAGAGAGAGAGAAGGCTACATTAAGCTACACACCGGAATGCTGCCTAGACCAAGCCCAGGGCTTCAGCCAGGGTCAAACACAATCAACACTATTAGCCAACTGGTCAGTATCTAGAGGTCACAGTGATATGTAAAGGACATACTGGAG
>JAMWET010003830.1:37500-92500 GCA_024036415.1 Prochilodus magdalenae
GTGTACCTTCGCAGGACGATCCCTCAGGACTGAGCTGGTGACCGATCCCCCGTTCCACATTGAATCGCACTCTTACTGCCAGAGTCCCCACGGCAGCGGTTCATGCACGAATAGTTCACCTCCACGACAATCCGCAGGGGGTCTCTCAAAACCACATTCATCAACTTTGTCCTGAGAGAGGAGAGAGAGAGAGACTAGAAGACTAAGAGATCAGAGGGAGAGACAGGATGAGAGAAAGCGAAGATCAGCAGAGAGTCCTTTCGACCAGAGAGAGCAAGAGAGTCGAGAAGACTACAGAGAGAGAGAGTGGTGTAGGAGAAAACAGGAACAGAGAAGAGAGGTGAGAGACAGACAGAGGAGAATAGAGCGAGTGGAGTAGAGAGATAGTGGGAGAGAGGAGAGGGAGCGCGAAGAGAGGACAGAGACAGAACGAGATCTAGACAAGACAGAACGAAAAGAGAGAGAGCTACACCAGTTAGAGGAGAGAGAGAACAACAAGAAGACAGAGAAACAGTGAGAAAGACAGAGTACAGAGCGATCGTTAGAGATTTTTACTGTGGGAAGAAGAGATCTCCAGACAGAGGAAATCTGAGAGATTTGGTAATAAAGAAAGAGAGATCCTCGTGAGAGCTCTATTAGACGAAATAGTACAGATATAACCGGGGAAGATGGTAGCCAGAGAGAAAATGAGGACAGATTTAACTGTAGAGATAGAGTACCATCGTCAAAACTGTGGTGAAAACAACAGAGGGACAGGAGGGAGAAAGTGGGAGAGAGATTTAAATGAGAGAGTAGAGTAGAGAGAGAGGAGGAGAGAGACAAGTAGAGAGAAGAGTAGAGAGGGTGAGGAGAGAGAAAGAGTCATTGCTCTGATAGAGAGTGAAAGAGAGAGAGAGAAGAAAAGATACATTCGAAGCAGAGCGAGAACTAAGGAACCGATAGACAGACTTATTTTTACGTATAAGAGTAGAGATATAGGCGAGATAAGACAATAGTATAGATATATATTTATAGATAGAGAGAGTTTAGAGAGAGAATATCTAGATGTATAATTAAGAGGGATCAGAGAGAATATACAGAGAAGATGAGAAGTAGAGGAGAAAATGATGTAAACAAACTACTAAGCTAAATCTATATTTAATATTTATCCTTACAGAGAAAGAGAGGGATAGATATTTTCAGAGCCTCTCCCGCATAAGGGAGCGAGCAGAGAGAGAGGGAGCGAGGAGAGAGAGAGCAGTAGAATAGAGAGACAGAAAGTAGATATGGAGGATAGAGGAGAAAGATAAGGAGAGAGATAATATATAGAGATGAAGGAAAAGAGATATAGAGAAAGAGAGATAGAGTGAAGAGAGAGAGAACATGAGAGGAGATAGAGGAAGAGAGAAGAGTATATGGAGGAGTAATATATGAGAAGAGAGAGATAGATTGTAGAGGGAGATTAGAGTAGAGATAGAGCACATAGAAGAGAGTAGAGAGAGAAAGAGAGGAGAGGGTAGAAGCAGTTTAGAGAGAAAGAGAGAGAGAGAGAAAGGGAGAGAGAGAGAGAGAGAGAGAGAGAGAGAGAGAGAGAGAGAGAGAGAGATGTTTTTTCTTTCTCCTGTTCTCATCTGGAGATCTGAGGTTTTGTTGCTGCAGCAGTGATACGCACTCTTGCCTGTATATGATCCATATGGAATATTATTATTGCGTATGGCTCTGCCTGAGACTCACCCATGCAGTTCTTCATCATCATGAAGCCGCTCTCGTAGCCTTCAAAGCACTCGCACTCAAAGCTGCCAGGTGTGTTCACACACGCACCCTGACCACACAGGTCCGGAGAGATAGCGCACTCGTCAATGTCTAGGAGGAGAAAGAGGAAGAGTGTCGGTCAGTGCTTCTGATTAACACAACAGCGGCTTCCAGAGCGTGTTGGACCTGCTCTGGATCAGTATCAGGTGTGGGGTTTGGATGTGAACTGTGTTGAGTTCAGAACCATTGACCACCACGTTTAATCCATCTTTGCTGCTCACCTGTGCAGTTCCTCTCCTCCATGGTGAGGGCGAAGCCGCTGTTGCAGCGACACTTGAAGCTGCCGATGGTGTTCCTGCACGAACCATGTGTGCAAAGGCCCTTGAACACCTTACATTCATTCACGTCTGAGGAGGAGAGACAGAGAGACACGTTACCAAACAGCTGACCCCTGACCCCACACATGCTCCAGACACACACTCGTCTTTTATTGCTCATCGGAAGATGAAAAGGTCAGTGTACAGATCTATTAGTCCCAGGTGAGTCTCTCTTTACCCTTACCGAGTTAATGGCTGTCCTCCGGCTTCCTGCTACCCGCCCACCTCTGACTAGCTGTCTACCTGCCCAGCCAGACACTAAAGAAAGACTGACCAGGCTTCCATGTTACCTGCCTCAAACCAGCTGCTTACCTGCCCACCCTATCACTGGTGAAGGACTAACCAGGCTTTCCCACTCCAGACTCATTTTTCCGCCCACCTGCCTGCACACATTCCCGTTTCCACTGACCGTGTGGAAACCGCCGCAGTAGTTTTGTACTGCAGTGTAGACCATCATGTTTGTCATGTACCTTTGTAGAAGGGTCTGCCAGTGAGGATATCCCCTCGGTTGGCGAATCCAGGCCCCCTGGGGCAGATGGTCCGGTATTCCGGCGTTCCGAGTTTGGGACAGGCCTCGCACTCCACCCCCCAGGCGGCCCCCACCGAACAGCAACACATGTCCACCCTGTAGCGGCCCGGCAGCGGCTCTCCGCACTCATCCTCATCCCACTTCATGTAGCACTGCTCACTGCGCACATCTGAAAGGGAAGCGAGAGGAATTTTTTAGCATTGGGAAAACTGGAGTACCGTGGGCATCTGTGCGGCTCTGTGGGTGGGCAAACCTCAGATTTCTGGGCTTTATCGTTTCATTTCATATCTAAATGAACCCACCCAGCAGAGGAATCACGCCCAGCAAGCTTCGAGTGTAATGCTGGAACTACCGAGATCTGGCACTGCAGGTTCACACCTGATGGTTCTGCACGGCTGATATTGGCAAAAAATTTAATATAGCATCTATGTATATATATATATATATATATATATATATATATATATATATATATATATATATATATATATATATATATATATTTTTTTTTTTTTTTTTTTAATTATTTTTATTTATTTATTTATTTTTTTTCAGGCATCTCATTATGTGGATCAGGGAATAAACCTGCATGTTAAAAATACTATCAATATATGAAAATCATGATTTTTATATTAATTGAATAAATTATATGAATTTAAATTAAATTAAATTAAATTAAATTAAATTAAATTAAATTAAATTAAATTTTATTTTATTTTATTTTATTTTATTTTATTTTATTTTATATATAGTTTTTTAATTATATGTATTAATACGTATTTTATTATTAAAATAAACTATTCCCACCAATTATAGGCAGACTTATAAGCAGACAAAGGTAGTTATTGTGTTTGAAGTCCACATTCCAAACATACTGGTAACACCTTATTTCAAAGTCTTAATTATCAACACATGTTTCAAAGTATTCTTAATTATCAATACATAACTGTTATTAAATACTTATAAATGACCTGGAAATATTTTACAAATGCGAGCAACATCTATAACATACTTACTAATGAATTTGCACGACAGTTATAAAGAGTTTATACCGCTTGAAGCACTTGAACTTTAGCTCCCACACTTTTTTACAAATATAAAATCAAATACTGCAATTTAACACAACCTTGTTATTATAAACATCTACAAAAAGTTGTAACTGTAAGATTACAGTATCCTAGTGTCCATAATTAATCGATTCATTGAAGCTTAGAAATGTGATGTTTTTATTTATTACGGCTTTATTAATTACTTACTAACAGTTAATAAGGGGTCAGGAAGTAAACCTTGGGAAGTGTTAACCTCATATTTGCTTTATTAATTATTTTGTGACATGGAAAGTGAGCAAAAACAGGTCAGGCTCATCAATACTGAGTAATTAAATACGGGAGTGCCAATGTAGTTACATATTAATTACACGCCGTCACGTTCTTACCTACGCAGGTGCGTCCACCCTCATCCAGCGTGAGCCCTTCGGAGCATTCGCAGCGGAACGAGCCATGTGTGTTCACACAGAGACCGTTGACACACACACCCGGGAACACCTCACACTCGTTGATGTCTGACGAGGAAAACGATGCACATAACCGAAACGTAAACAAACAGCTGGTTGGATAGAATTACAGGTGTGTATGAATATTACAGGTGTGGGATGCTTCACTGCAGGGAGGTGTTCATAAGGCTACATAACACCTTCATAGACCATTAATTACAGCTGACATAACCTACATCTGTACACTTATACAGATATCATTCACTGTATTTGTCAGCTATGGTGTCAAGTGGACATAACAACCATGTCAGGTGACCAGTTAGTGTCACAGTGACTCAATGCTGATATCATCACAGGTCACTTCATCAGCACTGCATCACCGTGACACACTAATCCACTATGTCTGCTGTTATAACAGCTTATAACACAACCCACATTCAGACAGACTGATGTGTAAACCGATGTCTCGTGTTTTCCCGGCCATAATAGTGTAAAACAAGTGGGAAGGTTTTTGCTACAAAGCTTGTGTACGGGCAGTACCTTCACATACGAGACCCTTCATCCGTGCAAGACCACGTGGGCAGGCAGTGTCTGGAGAGAGGGAGAGGGGTGAAAGGTCATAAATCAACATATTGCTATAATATAAAACACATAAATAACATTTTATTGTATGTCTCATTAAACAGGTCCCAATGAGTTAGTGTAGTAAACTAGTGTGTGTGTGTGCGCGTATGAACATGTGTGTGCACGAGATTTTTGTATGTAGTGTTATGCATGTCCCAATGTGTGTGTGCCTGCACGTGTGTGTCAATGGGAGCGCATGTATGAGAGTGTGTGTGTGCACAATTGTGTTTGTATGTGTGTGTACGTGTGTGTGTGCACACATGTGTATGTGTAAGCATGTGTGTGTGTGTGCCAACATGTGTGTGTGTATGCACGTGTGTCTATGTGTGTGCATGTGTACATGTGTATGTGTGCATATGTTTGTGTGTGTGTGTGTATGTGTGTGTGTTTGCGCGCACAAGTGTGTGTACGTGTGTGTGTGTGTATGTGTGTGCATGCATGTGTGTCTGTTTGTGCGTGTGTACATGTGTGTGTGTGTGCACACGTGTGTGTATGTGTGTGTGTTCGTACTTGTGTGTGTGTGTGTGCATATGTTTGTGTGTACGTGTGTGTATGTGTGTGTGCGCACACAAGTGTGTGTGTATGTGTGTGTGTGTGTGTGCATGCATGTGTGTCTGTGTGTGCATGTACATGTATGTGTGTGTGTGTGTGCGTGTGTGTGTGTGTGCACACGTGTGTGTATGTGTGTGTGTTTGTACTTGTGTGTGTGTGTGTGTATGTGTGTGTGTGTGTGTGCACACATGTGTGTGTGTTTGTACTTGTGTGTGTGTGTGTGTGCATATGTTTGTGTGTACGTGTGTGTCTGTGTGTCTTTCCTTACCAAGTTCGCAGCGTTCGCACGGGCTGCCCCACGCCGCACCCAGAGTGGAGCAGCACTCTGATTTGAGAGTGGCACCGTTAATGTTCACCTCACAGCGGCCGTCCTGGATATTCAGCCAGCAGGTGCCTTTCATGCTGTCTGTATGAGAGAGAGAGAGAGCGAGAGAGAGAGAGAGAGAGAGAGGGAGAGAGTCTGTTTGCCTGATGCTCATATTTTAGTTGTGAGGCCACTAAAACACACTGCCCGCAAACCAATCGCCAGCAACCACTGACCTGGAAAGAAAACAGGGCCTTGCTGAGAGACAGAAGGACTACAGCACGTTCACAGTAACTCCAGATACAGGACTTCCGCTAGAAGGTTGACGAGCACAGCAGGAATCTATTCACGGACCCCTGCATGGCTGCTCAGAGCCACACTGTGCGCTCAGGTGTAGGTAAATGAGAAAATAATGATCACTTACCAAACACACAATAACACCTCATTCACATCGCCCGGCGGGTGACCTATACCCTGGGGTCAGTGTAATGGAGGCCCTTATGGAGGAGGCTGGAGTTTGATTACCCTGTGGTCACAATAGCAGGCCTCAGAGCCACAAGTGCCCAGTCATTTTCTATGGGGGTACGGGATGTGCTCCTGTACGGCAGAGCAACTACTCGCGTACTAAATAGTGCACCTGTAGTGCACATAAGCTACACGGATAATTGAGCCAAAGGAAATGGCGGCGGGTAACACTGGGGAGCTAAACGCAGCCCACTCTGAGTATAAATGTGGGTGTAGTGATTGTAGTGGGGTGTGTGTTTATCAGAATGAACCTCAGAAAGTTAAATATACAGGTCTGAAGATTAATAAAAGATGAACTGGCTTTAGAGGATCAGTTTTAGAGTGAAATAGCCGAGGGGAGCTAACAGCTAGGCTAACCGTAGCTCAGGTGAACTGAGCAGCGTTAGCAGCAGCTAGCTCTAAACAGTGGATACAGTAATAACAGCTCTGAGGTAAATGTGAGGTAACTGGTCATGTGACTGTATTAGTATACTACACTGTAGGTCAGAACCTGTTACGGTACTGTATACCACACACAGGGGACGTATACAGTGTGCAGTACATACTACTGTTTTACTTGATGTTTCTTTGTACATCTACATATGAAGAAAAATGAAGTGTGAAGGAAAGTAGTGGATATTGTTGGTGTCTCTGGGGAGTTAGGTCACTCAATAGCTAGCTAGGTTAGCTAGCATGCTAACCAGCCAATGAAGCTAGTCACCACCACTGTAAAGAATCTAGGGTTTGGTAAGCGTCTCTGCAGTGAACTAATCCACTTCACATCACAGGAACCCAGAGACATGCTCCAAGTACTTAGGTGGTGGGAATCATGAAGTTCAGCTTGCCAGGCCGGCAGGTGCTTACCCACGCAGATGGTGTTGGTGGAGTCCAGCTTGCTGCCATGAGAGCACTCACAGGTGAAGGAGCCAGCCAGGTTTCGGCAGATTCCGTTAATGCACGGACTGGATTCACACTCGTTAATATCTGGAAGACATGGAAGACAAAGAGGCGGTCAGGAAAACTTCTGACAGAGAAAAGGACATCGGATTGTAGGGAAGACTCCGGGAATCTTACTCACTGATATACATGCACATGAGTATGATTTATTGATATCTTCCCAAAGTCTAATAAATGTCTGCTATATTTCAGCGCTATCACGTCCCTCTCCATCTTACCTGGGGCTCCTAAAGGTGGTAAAGCTGCCATCACATTCGATCTGACCAGTCACAAAGCGTCTGAGCAGCCTAGCAAGCTAAAGCTAACTGTATTAGCATCTTAGAAAGCTAGCTGTCCAGCTATCTATCTGTCTAACGTTATGCCAGCAATCCTCGTGAGCGTGTGCGGGCATTCCCTGGATGCTCATCCAGCTATAAAGTGGATGAAAGCTTTGCCTTCTTTAAGGTACCAACATGCTAGCGCATCATGGAATCATGGAACGTGGTTGGTGTAGATCAGCCGATAACACCACTTCCTGCCAGGGAGTCACCACCACATGTGGGAGGCTGGGGTTTGAATCCCGGTCTGGGTGACTATGCTGTGCTATACTAATAAGCAAGACTCCTAACCCTACACTGGCCCACCTGTAATATGGTTAACCTTGTAAGTCGCTCTGGAGAAGAGTGTCACCTAAAGGTAAATGGAATCAGTGGCATTGTCCACAAGACCCATTGTACAGGGGACAGCCACAGAAGAACTGAGCCTCATTCATTCATCTCCTAAACTGCTTAATGGGCAGAAGGCAGGCTGGCACACCTAGGGGTGCAATTTAGCATCTCCAGTTCATGTGACTGCATGTCTTTGGACCTATGGAAGGAAACCAGAACACCGGGAGAACATGCAAACTCCACCCAATAAAGAAGAACCTGGCTGTCCGATCAGAGAACCGAACCCATGTCCTTCTTGCTGTGAGGCGACAGTGCTACAGACTGCGCCACCCGGCTCTACATCGGCTAGAAACCCTCCTTAACCGACAGAACCTTCCACTGTGACCAGTCTAGCCAGCCTAAACAGGATGCCAGCTTAAGGAACCATGGACGGCCTGTTGGAAAAGTTGGAAACTCACCTTCGCATGTCTCCGAGTCGGGCTTGAAGACGAATCCCTTGGGGCAGGAGCAGGTGAAGCTGCCTGGTGTGTTCCTGCACAGGCCGTTATCACACAGCAGTCGGTTCACCAAGCACTCGTTAATGTCTGAAACAGACAGAAGTCCACACCCAGTGAATATCAACCAGCACAAATAAGGCCTCACAGCTGAACTGGGAGAGCAGAAACTAGGCTGAGGGTCTATACGCCACTCCATCTCCTCCCCTGTAGCTCCTTCATGTGTGGTTTAGTCTGTGAGGTTGATCACGTGTGGGGTGTGTGTACAGTAAGACAAGCTTCCTCCACATGTAGTGAAACTGCGTGTGAGTTCGGGGGACTGAAGGAATCTGGACCCCCGTCTGTACGCACCCACGCAGTTCTTGCCGCTGGAGTCAGACTCGTAGCCGATGTTGCAGATGCAGCGGTAACTTCCCCGCAGGTTCTCACACATTCCGTTCTGACAGATATCCGGGTCCAGAGCACACTCGTTAATGTCTGGGAACCAAAGCAGAACGTACACCGTCAGAACCAGACAAAGTGACCTGAGGGCAGCAATAAACCTGCCTGTATGTTCATGTGTGTAAACGCTCACCTCTTCCATCTGTCGTGATGCCGATCCCACTGCTGCACACGGCCTGGAACTCAGCTGGGGAGACAAACATTCAGTCTGAGACAAAATCCCTCACACTCTAGGTTTCATTCTGTCCAGTATGTCAAACTCAGTAAGTCCACAGTGACGTTTTAACAGGATGTGTTATAATGGTCAGTCATCCTAAACTTCACGTTCTGATAAAACTTTACGAATTGTATGAAGCATGAATGCCCTTTAAACCTTAATGTACAACATTAATTATATTATTATTGTTCATTTCTTATTACTTTTTCAATTATTACCAAAATTAATGATTCCCAAATATTAATTCAAGGTTTTGAATGCAGTGTATGAAAGCTTCTCCTTATCTTCTCCTTTAATATTTTTAATATCTGTAAAATACATCTATCTAGAATATTTACTTAGTATTTAGATTCAACACTAGAAAGCTATATAATTACAGTTAATGAAAGTATATGTTATGTATAAACATAGTATATAAAAATAAGTATATATACATATGTATATATATGCAGTATTTATATCTATATCTAAGATATCTAAGATATATATATATATATTGCTGATAAGTTATCTATGCAATAAATAAATAAAATATATATTTATTTATTAGTTTATTTATTACATTTATTATTTAATAGTATAGATAAATTCACTATATATATATACACACACAAACACACAGTATATACACCATATGTACATAAAGGCATTTGTCTATCTATCTATCTGTCCGTCTATCTATCTGTCCGTCTATCTATCTCTATGTCTAGCTATCTCTGTCTATCTGTCTGTCTATCTGTCTGTCTGCCTATCTATCTGTCCGTCTATCTATCTATCTGTCTATATGTCTGTATATAATATACTATTTATATTTTATATTTTATTTATTTGTGTATATATACTGTATATATATATATATATACACACAAACACACAGTATATACACCATATGTACATAAAGGCATTTGTCTATCTATCTATCTGTCTGTCTATCTATCTGTCTGTCTATCTATCTATGTCTAGCTATCTCTGTCTATCTGTCTGTCTATCTGTCTATCTATCTGTCTATCTGTCTGTCTGCCCATCTATCTGTCCGTCTATCTATCTATCTATCTATCTGTCTATCTATCTGTCTGTCTATCTGTCTATCTATCTATCTATCTATCTATCTATCTATCTATCTATCTATCTATCTATCTATCGATCTATCTATAGTATAAATAGTATATAATATACTATTTCTATTTTATATTTTATCTATTTGTGTATATATATACAGTATATATATATATATATACACACAAACACACAGTATATACACCATATGTACATAAAGACATTTGTCTATATATATATCTACAGTATATATACACTTGTGTTTATACACTATACACTTTCCTACACTCATGTTGTGGGGATCAAATCATAAGGTGTTAAGGTGAGGTGTGTTTTGGGGTCAGGGTTAGATTCAGAATTAGCCTGGTGCTAGTCCTAGTTAAGGTTTGGGTAAGTCTCCAGTAAGTGAATGGAAGTCCATGTTATGTCCCCACTAAGAGCACATGTGTGTGTGTGTGTGTGTGTGTCAGTTCAGTATACAGTAAAGGCTGTTACCGGAGTTGCGGGCGGGGCACGGTTGGCAGGGCTGGCCGAAGCCGTTTTCAGGGTTGGCGCAGCAGCACTCGGACTTGGTCACAGCTCCAGGAAACGGCCGGGAGCAGGTGCCCATCTTAATGGCCCCGTAGCAGGTGGTGCGCATGTGTGTGTCCACACATACCCGTCCGTCCACGTCGATGGCCAGGCCCGGAGGACACTCGCAGCGGAAGGAGCCCTCGGAGTTGATGCAGCGTCCATTCATGCAGATACCCGGCGTCAGGCATTCATCGATGTCTGAAGGTGTAATGAAGGAGGCAGAGTTAATGAGCTGGATCATATACCAGAGGAAAAGCCCAGTCAGTCTCAGTCAGGACCTGCGGCTGAGCTACACACACGGGTGCGGCTATTCAAACAGGCTGGTTTAAGTTCGGTACATGTATGGGGCGCTCCTGGTCACAGGACATGCTTCTATAGGGGAAAATAAGTTCTGCACAATTACTGCTTCTTTTCTGGATTTAACACATGAAATATGGAAAATTATTTTCCCCTAGGGAATTAATATTGACCAGGGGTATCCAAAGTTCCGCATGCGGCCGTAGTTTGAAAGGACTTGGAATTTTGTGGAGTTTTAATTTGAAAGTGAGTTTGTTAGCAAGTTTTCTAAGTTATCTAGCACAAAGAATTCCCACTCGGAATCGAATGTCAAATTCCCAGACTTCCACTGACTGAAAAGTTTAATTTCCATAATCACATACAACAAAAACAGAAAAACAGGCTGCATCTGTGCACGAGCAGACAAATACCAGCCCAAGTAGTTTAAACCCCCCCACCCATTCCCGAGCTGTATTACTATTCCAAGTGATGGGTCTGGAAAAATCAAGTATCCATAAAAACCACTCACAATATATATATACAGGATATATAATGTTTTGACCAACTGCAGCTAAAAAAGGTAAAGATGCTTCAAATAAATTCACCAATTTCATCAAATCTTTTAAATTTCCATGTCTGGAGTAACCTTTTTAAAATTCCAAGAAATTCCAGAAATTCCACAACCTGTGAAAACCCGGAATGAATCCCGGTAGCCAGCGGACAGATATTCATATTCATTTACTTATGTCTTTTTTGCAGTCTACATCGTGTTTCCTCAAATGTCTGCAATGGGAGTTCATATTCCGAGTTCATATTCCGAGCTACACCGGTAGCACATAGGCTGAATTTGGACCCCGGAGAACCGGACTGGCTGTAAAAGCTCTACACAACACGTGAGAGCTACTGGAGGAGGCCAGCGGAGACCGAACCAAACGACGATTCCCTTCATAGTGGCTGCTGGTCCTACGCCACAGGGTCTTTCCCACAACTGGAATTCTCCTGATTCCGCATGTTAAGGTTTTGGGAGTTGGCTCGTCTCTGTGCTGCTGATCCTGCAGGTCAGCCCAGGTTGAAGGATGACGGAGGTATGACCAAGCTGTGAACTGACCGCACTGAAATAGCGTTAACTGTACCAGCAGGTAACTGCTTACCGGTACAGTAGCGTCCGTTTGGTGCCAGAGCAAAGCCGTGTTTACAGATGCACTTGAAGCTGCCGTCTTCGTTGATGCACATGCCGTTGAGACACATGTTGGTGGTGGCACATTCATCGTGATCTACACAGGAAGGACAGAAAGCATGGGGTTAAGCATCTCCTGCAGATTAATGAGAGCATGATGTATGTTCACCTAACTGGAGCTGCCCACTGCTCCAGCAAGTGTGCCCACTGCCCCCTAGTGTGTGTTCACTAGTGTGTGTGCCTTGTGACTGGGAGTCGCCCATTGGATTCCCTGAACCTTGAAAAAAGGCACCTAACCCCCAACAGGTGGTTTGGGTGGTGTGGATAGGGCTACCCACCACTCCAGCAAGTGTGCCCATTGCCCCGTAGTGTGTATAGGGCTACCCACCGCTCCAGCAAGTAGATCCACTGCCCCCTAGTGTGTGTGTGTGACCAGAGGGTCACTGGTGCAAAGGTCACGGTGTGGATAGGGCTACCCACCACTCCAGCAAGCGTGCCCACTGCCCCCTAGTGTGTGTGTGCGCCTGCCTTGTGACCAGAGGGTCACTGATTCGAGGGTCACAGTGTGGATAGGGCAGCCCACCAGCCCATCAAGTGTTTTCACTGCCCCCTAGTGTCTGTTCACTAGTGTGTGTGTGTGTGTGCATGTGTGACCAGAGGGTTGCCCGTGTAATTCCCTGAACCGAGAGTAATGACTGAAGTGCCCTTGAACAAGGCACCTAACCCACAACAGGTCCTCTGGGCTGCCAACCACTCCATCAAGTGTGCCCACTGCCCCCTAGTGTGTGTGTGTGTGACAGTGAGGGTCACTGGTTCGAAGGTTGCTGAATAGGGCTACCCTGAACAGGGGCCTGAACAAGGCACCTAACCCCTAACTGCTCCTGTCCGTGGGCTGTCCACCGCTCCAGCAAGTGTGCCCACTGCCCACTAGTGTGTGTGTGACCAGAGGGTCACTGGTGCGAAGGTCACGGTGTGGTTAGGGCTACCCACCACTCCAGCAAGTGTGCCCACTGCCCCCTAGTGTGTATGTGTGCCTGCCTTGTGACCAGAGGTTCACTGGTTCAAGGATCACAGTGTGGATAGGGCAGCCCACCACCCTCAGCAAGTGTTCTTACTGCCCTCTAGTGTCTGTTTCATTAGTGTGTGTATATGTGTGCATGTGTCTTGTGACCGGAGGGTCGCCTGTTTAATTCCCTGAACCTAGAGTAATGACTGAAGTACCCCCAACCGGTCCTCTGCGCTGCCAACCACTCCACCAAGTGTGCCCACTGCCCTCTAGAGTGTGTTTGAGACCAGAGGGTCACTGGTTCGATGGTTGCTGAATAGGCCTGCCCTGAACAGGGGTCTGAACAAGGCACCTAAACCCCAATTGGTGCGGTCCGCGGGCTGTCCACCGCTCCAGCAAGTGTGCTCACTGCCCACTAGTGTCTGTGCCTTGTGTGTGAACACACTGCCCCCTAGTGTATGTATGTGCCTTATGACTAAAGGGTTGCCCATTTGATTCCCTCAACTGACCGTTATGACTGAGGGGCCCCTGAGCAAGGCACCTAACCCCAACAGCTCCCCTGGGTGGTGTGGATAGGGCTGTTCACTAGAGTGTGTAGATGGTGCTTGAGTAAAGTGTTTGTTTGACCTATGAGCTGAAATTATGCTGCTGTTAATTAACACACGCTATATGACGAGGTTTCCACGTATACACAGACTCTGCTTGATGAATGGAAAAGTGTGGCGTGATTAAATTAAGCTCGTGGAATGATTTATGGTTATGAATGTAATGACTTCCCATGAAAGGAACGTCAGGAGTCTGAATGCTCACCTATGCAGTTTTTCCCATCAGGGCTGATCTCAAAGCCAGCGTTGCAGATGCACTGGAAGCTTCCGTCGGTGTTCACGCAGCGGCCGTTACGACACATGACTCCATTCACAATGCACTCGTCGATATCTGGAAACCAGCAGGAACAGGTCATGGTGAGATCAGAATAATACGGTCGAATAATCGATCAGTGACGGAAACGAATCATCGATTATTCGGTTTACGAATCCTTTGTAGCTGGCAGCTTTTAAATTTAGTTTCAGGATGTTTTATGCTTTTCCCAACTTACAATAAAGGCGATAAAGACGAATCTCTTATTGAAAAATGTAACGAACTTTAATGAAAATTTAATGAACTTTACTGCTAATATGAAATATAAATAAATACAACTCCAACATCTTTTTCTTACCAAAAATTTGAACTAAGGAAGTGCAAAATAGCAGCAGGAAAAACTAAATCAGTTTCCCTGTTAATTAAGTAAATAACAAAATATCAATCAAAAAATAAAAACAGAATTTGAATTCTGTAACTAAATTCTAAAGTCTTAACTGAAATGGAGGATTGTCAGCCTGTGACATCGTTAACTAATCGACTACTGAATTAGTTGTCGGTCAATTTGATTGTGGATATTAGTCGACTAAATCAATTAACCATACACAATGCACTCCTCAATATCTGGAAACCAGCAGAAACGGTCAATGTAACGATGCACGCATTTCACAAAGGGTCATTTTGAAAGTCGAATAATCGATCAGTGACGGATACGAATCATTGATTATTCGGTTTACGGATCATTCAGGCATCAAACAACTCCTTTGTAGCTGGCAGCTTTTAAATTTCATATGCATAAAGTTTTAGGCATTTGCCAACTAACAATGAAGGCGATAAAGATGAATCTCTTATTCAAAAATTCACTGTTTTAACGAACTTTACTGCTAATATGAAATATAAATAAATAAAATTCCAATGTTTTTTCTTACCAAAAATTTGAACTAAGGAAGTGCAAAGTAGCAGCAGCAAAAACTAAATCAGTTTTCCTGTTTATTAGGTAAATTTAAAAACTCAATCAAAAAATTAAATTTTAATTCATTTCAATTTTCTGTTACTAAATTCTACAATCTGACGTCTTAACTGAAATGTAGGATTGTCAGCCTGTGACATCACCAACTAGTCGACTACTGAATTAGTTGTCAACAAATCTGATTGATTTTAGTCGATGAAATTAATTAACCATACACAATCCACTCACAACCAGCAGAAACAGATCGGTCATGGTAACGATGGACGGATTTCACAAAGGGTGATTTAGATAACCGAATAATCGATCGGTTACTGAAACCATTAAACGATTAATCAGATTCTTCAGTGAAATGGAGGAAAATCCTGCATCTCAGCATGCCGACATGCTGTGAGGTCACCAACTAATTGACACACTGACGTAGTTTCCAACCGAGTCGGTAGCCGATTTCAATCGACTAATCAAGTAACCGCTCCACCTCTACAGGGCAAGGTAAAAACCTATTTCTACTTGAATGGGACTTAAAGGAACCACATTTTTACAACTGGCCTGTTCATTCTGAAATATTAATGCAGTGTATAAATGGTATTTTCACAGTTTCACCATAAACTAATGATGATACAAGGTTTTTGAAATTTCCATGGGTATTAATGCATATATGAATATGAGTAGGGAGATCATGTTTTATTGTAGACATGCCAGTTTTAGACTTCAACTCAAATATCTTACACTGGCGAAGGGTTTATTATTTTATATGAATTATTTTTCATCCATAGTTCACTGAAACAGATATTCTGGAGTTAGTATTGTATGTACAATATGTATTGTAATTTTTTTCTAATATTTCCATGTTTTGTAGATGTTTCCTGACTTTGAAACAAACTGAAACGTGAATATAATAAATAAAATGTAATTTATATTTAAAAAAATTGTAAATCTTGTAAATCTTGTGTAAATCTGTGTAAAGAACTTGCATTGTATGTAATTTTGGAGGCCTATTTATCATGTGTTCACATTAAAATCATCTGCTGAGCTCAAATTATGCCGAAAACTGCAGACAAACGGTTCAGTAATATGACAGTGATAACTCCGGACTTCTGAGGGCTAAGAAAGAGCAATTGTCAGCAGTTTCTGATCCCTGCAATAATGCTGCAGTTTGCTGAAACGCTAAACTGACATGGGAAGTGTAAGACGATCCATCTGGACTACTCCTATTAGTCCATTCATCATGTAGAGTAAAGAGCAGCTGTGACAGTGATGATCGATGAGCCGAGGCATTCTATAACTACTACATATCAGTGAGTGTATTACCAATGCAGGCCTGTTTGGTGGCGGTGCCCTGGTAGCCCTCATGGCATTTGCAGTGGTACGATCCCTGAGTGTTAACACAGTCTCCGTTCACACAGGGGTTACTGATACACTCGTCCACATCTGAAAGAGGAAGAGGAGGAACATCATCTTAATCGCTGCTCAATCCCTCCACAGTTATTACCGTCAGACTGTAAACACTACACACGCTGCAGATTCATACTGGATTATAATCCCTCCACAGTTATTACCGTCAGACTGTACACACTACACACGCTGCAGATTCATACTGGATTATAATCCCTCCACAATTATTACTGTCAGACTGTAAACACTACACACGCTGCAGATTCATACTGGATTATAATCACTCCACAGTTATTACCATCAGACTGTAAACACTACACACGCTGCAGATTCATACTGGATTATAATCCCTCCACAGTTATTACCGTCAGACCGTAAACACTACACACGCTGCAGATTCATACCGGATTATAATCCCTCCACAGTTATTACCATCAGACTGTAAACACTACACACGCTGCAGATTCATACTGGATTATAATCCCTCCACAGTTATTACCGTCAGACCGTAAACACTACACACTCTGCAGATTCATACCGGATTATAATCACTCCATAGTTATTACTGTCAGATTGAGCCCAGCAAGGAGGCTAAGCAGTACCAAGAGTGGCCTACAGATGGCAGCAGAGGAGAGGCTGCGCTCCCTGGTCATTGAGTTCTGTCCCGCAGAGAAAAGCTGATTCACAGGAAACTTTAACCCAGCAAAACAAATATTTATACTCTCTATCTGCTGCACTGTTATAGTTAACAAAATACCAGCAACAATGAAAAGAAACAGAACAGCGCTAGTCAATCAAATCAGCCTGCAATGTCAGCCTGCCACGAGCCAATTCAGAACTTTGGGTGGATTTCCACTTCAGGCAGCTTTGATTTTACATAAACAATCACTGGTGAAAATCTGAAACATATGCTTTAACATATGAAAGCACTCACTACATTATATACACTGCCTGTCAAAAGTTTGGGGACACCGTTCCCAAATGGTTTTAATACGGTAAAATATGCACATTGGCAACAACGGGCCGAGACAGAAATACAGGAGTTTAGAGTTCTGCCAGAACCCCCCTGGTAATGACACTGAAGCGAACCCATTTGTTCTGATGTCAGCGCTCATCAGCTCTCAGATCTTTCAGGGGCTTAAAGCTTTGTTGATAAAAAGTTTCAGCATCCATGACCCGCTCTGCATACCAAGCAAACACAAAGCTGAGCATGACCAACACACGCCATCAGATCAGAGCCGCTTTAGGAGCACTAACCTTCCACAGGGACTCCGTCTCAGACCCACTGAGAACCAACCCTGACAATAAACCTCCCAGACCTCAGCCTGGCCGTGTACAGAGCGTCAGGGTTAGATTATAGATTATAGAGGGTTCTGACTAGAGAGGGTTCTGTCTATAGAAGGTTCTCACTAGAGAGGGTTCTGTAAATCTACTATAGAGGTTTCTGACCATTGAAGGTTTTAAATATAAAAGGTTCTGACTATAGAAGGTAGTGACTACAGGAGGTCCTGACTATAGAAGGTCCTGACTATAAAGGGTCCTGATTATAGAAGGTTCTGACTATAGAAGGTCCCGACTACAGAAGGTCCTGACTACAGGAGGTTCTGACTATAGAAGGTTTTGACTATAGAAGGTTCTGACTATAGAAGGTTCTGACTATAGAAGGTCCTGACTACAGAAGGTCCTGACTACAGGAGGTTCTGACTATAGAAGGTCCTGACTATAGAAGGTTCTGACTATAGAAGGTTCTGACTATAGAAGGTCCTGACTACAGAAGGTCCTGACTACAGGAGGTTCTGACTATAGAAGGTTTTGACTATAGAAGGTTCTGACTATAGAAGGTTCTGACTATAGAAGGTCCTGACTACAGAAGGTCCTGACTATAGAAGGTCCTGACTACAGAAGGTCCTGACTATAGAGGGTCCCTACTATAGAAGGTTCTGACTATAGAAGGTCCTGACTACAGAAGGTCCTGACTATAGAAGGTCCTGACTACAGAAGGTCCTGACTACAGAAGGTCCTGACTATAGAGGGTCCCTACTATAGAAGGTTCTGACTATAGATGGTCCTGACTACAGAAGGTCCTGACTATAGAAGGTCCTGACTACAGAAGGTCCTGACTACAGAAGGTCCTGACTATAGAAGGTTCTGACTACAGAAGGTCCTGACTATAGAAGGTTCTGACTACAGAAGGTCCTGACTATAGAAGGTTCTGACTACAGAAGGTCCTGGCTATAGAGGGTCCCTACTATAGAAGGTTCTGACTACAGAAGGTCCTGACTACAGAAGGTCCTGGCTATAGAGGGTCCCTACTATAGAAGGTCCTGACTATAGAAGGTTCTGACTACAGAAGGTCCTGGCTATAGAGGGTCCCTACTATAGAAGGTTCTGACTACAGAAGGTCCTGACTATAGAAGGTCCCTACTATAAAAGGTCCTGACTACAGAAGGTCCTGACTATAGAAGGTTCTGACTACAGAAGGTCCTGACTATAGAAGGTCCTGACTACAGAAGGTCCTGACTATAGAGGGTCCCTACTATAGAAAGGTTCTGACTACAGAAGGTCCTGACTATAGAGGGTCCCTACTATAAAAGGTCCGGACTACAGAAGGTCCTGACAATAGAAGGTCCTGACTATAGAAGGTCCTGACTACAGAAGGTCCTGACTGTAGACTTTTCCGGTTCCGTGTGTGTGTGTGTGTGATTTACCGATACACTCCCCGCGCACGTCCTGCTTGTAGCCCATGTTACATTCACAGCGGTAGCTGCTGGCGGTGGGGATGCAGCGGCCGTTCAGACACAGGTTGGTAAAATGTTTGCACACGTCGATGGCACTGTCGTTCTTAGACAGCGGACCTGAGAACACACACCAGGAGAGAGTAAGGAATCTAAAACGTCCCTATATGATTCCACCCACTCTGACTCCTGAATTACAAGCATGCAGAACAGGCTCTGTTCTAGATAGCGTCATTCACAGTGGTGGTGAAGGTAACCAGACGTCCACCTCTAAAAGCTCCCTCACAGAAAGTTACTTCACGAAGTGGCTATGGTTACGCTGCCTGATGTCTGTCACATTGTTTTATTATAGTCTGGGCTAACATTCGTTTATGGTGGAGGGATACATGCAGGGTGTGATGTGGCAAAAAGTAGTCCCCAAAGAAAACTAGTATTTCCAGGTTTTCTAGATTTCCCATCATTCCACATAAACACTCAGAAGACACGTGTAGGTTAACTGGTGGTTTAGATAGTCAGTAAAGTGTCTATATGTGTGTTATGGCCACGGAGAACCCTGGTTCCCATCACCACCACTGTAAAGAACCTCTAAACCATCTCACGCCAAACCCACTCTGAATCATCTGGTTTACTTTCCACTGACTTATCTGCAGATATATTGGCTATACCTCAGTGCATGCTCTGAAGCTACACACATAATTTAATGTGGTTCTCTTTAACGTTATCTAGAACGTGTAACGGAACGCTAAAGCGGTCCTATGGCACAAACTTACCGATGGGAGAAGGGCCACCACCGCCATTCCCATTCTCGATCCTGACCCCACTGATTCCGGGAATATGGTCGCCGTTTCCGTTTTGTCCGGGCCACTTGAAGCCGAAGTGATTGCCGTTACCTCCGCCTCCGTTGCCAGTTCCAAACGGAATTCCCTCAATGCACAGTCTCCGGTATTCATCTGTACACAGAGAGGGGACAACGTCACACCCGTGCTCTCACTGATGCAGGATGCCGAGCAGGTCTGTGTGCTTTGGGTTTACAGGTGCAGTGTTTGACCCCTAGCAGTGTGTGACCCCCAGCAGTGAGGTTACACATGGTAACCTACTGGACCACCCAAACCCACTGCACCCCACCCCACTTCCCTCGGGAACTACAGTCCGGCCGTCAGGTTTTCCGCTGATCCCTCAGTGTCTGTCCTGAGGTCGTGCCTTTCTTTACTTCTACTTGTGCACTAAGTTTGATCCTCTGTTTGTCAAAATATGGGTTCTCAAACTTCTCACAGCAAACAATGGTTCTCCAGTACCAGTGTTCTAGCTAATCTACTCATGGAGCAGCCCCACCCACACAGTACAGCACAGTTAATCCTACGTCCCCCTGATCAGATGATTTAGACCAGCAGAGCGTCCTCACGATCGTCTCAACACTGGGAAAAATTTTCCAGTAAGGACACTCGCCAGTCTCTTAGGCAGTCGTGGGCTGGAGGTTAGGGAACCAGCCTGGTGACCGGAGGGTCGCCGGTTTGATTCCCTGAACTGACAGTAACGACTGAAGTGCCCTTGAGCAAGGCACCTAACCCCCAACTGCTCCCAGGGTGCCGTGGATAGGGCTGCCCACCGCTCCGGGTAAGTGTGCTCACTGCCCCCTAGTGTGTGTGTTCACTAGTGAGTGTGTATGTGGGTGTTTCACTTCACGGATGGGTTAAATGCGGAAGTCAAATTCCTCTGTGTGAAAATCAAAAATCCACTTAAGGTGGACCAGCAGACATTTCAACAAGGGCTCTACTTCCTTCTGTCTTCCAGTCGTTCCTATAGCACCACCTACTCCACTCTCTAGAGCCAGCGTGTGGTTTGTCTGTAGAAACATGGCGGTGGAAATGTGTATGGGACTGTCTGCTGGGTAAGCCGGGGTTAAATCCATGTGGGCGGAGGCTTTACATACTTGTATGATAGTTTGGATGGGTAGAGTACGTGTGTGTATAAGCAGAAGCCCATTAGCACCGGCGCAGAACGTCTGGCCCTGTGCGTGCGTGCTCGGTGTTCTATAGGAAAGCAGCAGTGCTCTGGTGGAGATGGAGACGAAGCAGAAGACGGAGGGCTATCACAGGCTTTGGCAAACACTCAGACCCTGCATTCCTGTGGATCATACACACACACTCTCTCACACTCCCGGCCAAGGAGACGGCTAGCACGTGAGTGCGGAGAGGAGGTGCTGAGAGCTGGAGACACTGGGGTTTGATAGAGTCTGTAAACCTCCGGCTTTATTACCCCATACGTCTCCATAAGGAGTTAACCCTATCAGAGCTGGGATCTGGCTGGGATCCAGTCCCCAGTGACGTTGAACCGTGACTGAATATTAGTGAGGTCAGGTACTGATGTTGGAACATTGCTGTGAGAGTTTGATTGAGCATAAGTAAGGTCAGGTACTGATGTTCAAACATTGCTGTGAGGATTTGATTGAGCATTGGTGAGGTCAGGTACTGATGTAGGAAAATTGCTGTGAGGATTCGATTGAGCATTAGTGAGGTCAGGTACTGATTTTGGAACTTTGCTGTGAGAATTTGATTGAGCATTAGTGAGGTCACGTACTGATGTTGGAACATTGCTGTGAGGATTTGATTGAGCATTAGTGAGGTCACGTACTGATGTTGGAACATTGCTGTGAGGATTTGATTAAGCATTAGTGAGGTCAGGTTCTGATGTTGGAAGATTGCTGTGAGGATTTGATAGAGCATTAGTGAGGTCAGGTACTGATGTTGGAACATTGCTGTGAGGATTTGATTGAGCATTAGTGAGGTCACGTACTGATGTTGGAACATTGCTGTGAGGATTTGATTGAGCATTAGTGAGGTCAGGTACTAATGTTGGAAGATTGCTGTGAGGATTTGATTGAGCATTAGTGAGGTCACGTACTGATGTTTGAACATTGCTGTGAGGATTGATTGAGCATTAGTGAGGTCAGACACTGATGTTGGAAAATTGCTGTGAGGATTTGATTGAGCATTAGTGAGGTCAGGTACTAATGTTGGAAGATTGCTGTAAGGATTTGATTGAGCATTAGTGAGGTCAGGTACTGATGTTGGAAAATTACTGTGAGGATTTGATTGAGCATTAGTGAGGTCACGTACTGATGTTGGAAGATTGCTGTGAGGATTTGATTGAGCATTAGTGCGATCAGATACTGATGCTGGAAAATTGCTGTGAGGATTTGATTGAGCATTAGTAAGGTCAGGTACTGATGTTGGAACATTGCTGTGAGGATTTGATAGAGCATTAGTGACGTCAGGTACTGATGTTGGAACATTACTGTGAGGATTTGATTGAGCATTAGTGAGGTCAGGTACTAATGTTGGAAGATTGCTGTGAGGATTTGATTGAGCATTAGTGAGGTCAGGTACTAATGCTGGGTAATCTGGATGGAGCTCCATCACTCCAGAGAACCCAGTTCCATTGTGCTCAGCCCAGTGCTCTGGGCAGGGTCATGTGCAGCTGTTCCATTATACTGGCCAGCGCTTTTCCATGGTGGTTACAGACAGTCCACTTAGATGCAGACTGTCCACAGCAGTTTGACCTGTCTTAAATCACACTCACCGGATCCACGGACAGGACACATCTCTGGAATGTGGCCGAGAGCCCAGCAGCGTCCCATTTCACAGCAACACTGCATCTTGGTGAACTGACCGGTTAACTCTGCAGCACAGCGACCATTAGCCAGAGCGGAGAAACACGTCCCAACACGCTGGTCTGATAGAGAGAGAGAGAGAGAGAGAGAGAGAGGAATGAGGAATGGGAGATGTCATAAATTTCACAAACAGCAACTTCTCAGAAAGCCAGAGCTTAATGGAGGAAGTTTTTCCCACCAGAGTGAGGCACTGGACAATGAGGCGAGTAAAACACACTTCCGGGCCTGATATAGAGCTGCCAGTGTGTGTGTGTGTGTGTGTGTGTGTGTGTGTGTGTGTGTGTGTGTGTGTGTGTGTGTGTCAGGTTTATGCCACATTATGGGGACCCGTGCTCATTCTTTCCCTGTGGGGACCTTGTTGGAAACCACAAATATAAATCATTACAGATCTAATACATTATCATATATCATATCATATATACACTGAGCAGCCACTGACCGAGCGCTCGGTAGTTCTACAGGTACAGACTGTAGTCCATCTGTTTCTCTGTATACTGTATGTCCCTGTTCTTCAGGACCCCCACAGGACCACCAGAGAGCAGGTATGATATGGTGGTGGGGTGTTAGTGTGTGTTGTGCTGGTGTGAGTGTCTCAGACTCAGTAGTGCTGCTAAAGTGGAACTGAAGTGAACTGAAATCTACAGAACTGATCTGAACTTAAATAAACCGAATTAAAACGTACCGAGATAATCAGAATTTAATTCAGCTAAAATAAACTGGACCGAACTAAAGAAAAATGAACTCGACCGGACCGAACTAAAATGAATAGAACCAAATTGAAAAAAAGAACTGAACTGAGCAAAAATAAAACCTGACCTAAGGTGAATTTAAACAAATAACATAGAACTGAACTTAACAGAACCAAGTCAAACTGAACTGAGCAAAAATGAATCAAACAGAACTGACCAGAACAGAACAGAACAGAACAGAACAGAACAGAACAGAACAGAACAGAACTGATTTAAACAGAACAGAACAGAACAGAACTGATTTAAACAGAACAGAACAGAACTGATTTAAACTGAGCTGAACTGAATTGAACCGAACAGAACAGAACAGAACTGATTTAAACTGAGCTGAACTGAATTGAACAGAACAGAACAGAACTGAACTGAACTGAACTGAACTGAACTGAACCGAACAGAACAGAACAGAACAGAACAGAACAGAACAGAACAGAACAGAACAGAACTGAACTGAACTGAACTGAACTGAACTGAACTGAACTGATTTAAACTGAGCTGAACTGAATTGAACAGAACAGAACAGAACAGAACAGAACAGAACAGAACTGAACTGAACTGAACTGAACTGAACTGAACTGAACTGAACTGAACTTGTCTCAACCGAACCAAACAAAAATAAAATGATCTAAACTGAAGAGAAATGAACTGAATTTAATAAAATCAAACTTATACGGGTTTCTGACACATTCCATGCAGGGGTCCGGGGGTCCGATAGTTAAGTGAACTGAACTGAAACTGAGAGGAAGCGAGAACGAGAGCCAAACAGTGAATAACCATCCAGAAAGAAAGAGTGAAAGACACAGATGTAATGAAACGGTCAGTAAGTCAAGACCGTGACTCATCCCCCGCCAGACTGACTCATGCACACACCTCCCCAAAATGTGATTCAGCCTTCGGATGCCGAGCTCATGTGCTTACAGGTAACAGATCTTCCGAGCAGTGTTGTTCACCCGAGGGCACGGGCAGGTAGTGAGATCAGTGTGGCTCATTCTTTCATACTTCAGCACTTTACATCTATAATTAACTTCAGAGCCTGACCTCAGGCCGATGGTTTCATGATGTTGGCGATGGGCTAGCCAAGGATCGGGGGGCTCAGAGAGAAATATGAATCATGCTGTTAGCTAGGATTAAAAGGAGCCAGTTGAGCTGGTTTGGGAATCTGATTCGGATGCCCCCAAACCCCTCCTGTTGGAGGTTTACCAGGCAGGGAAAAGTGGGAAGCGGCCCAGAGGTCATCCCAGGACCCATTGGAGGGCCTATATCTCCAAGCTGGTCTGGAAACAACTTGGAATCCCCAAGAACGAGATGGAGGAAGTTGCGGGGGACATGGCCCATCTGGGCTTCGATGGAGGCTGGATTAAGGGGTATAAGAAAATGGATGGATGGATGGATGGATGAATGGATGGATGGATGAACGAATGGGTGGTTGGATGGCAGTTAGCTGGTTATTGAAATCATTACACTAGATCATTTCCAGTATATAAAGGTTCACAGAGAAATCTAATTTGCCCACTTTACCCGTAATCAGAACAAATCCTGCCCTCACTTCCTGCTCGGGCAGTCCCGCTTACGACTTTGGAGGTTGATGTAATTCAGGTTGAATGGTTTCGTTCGGAAACGGGACAGATGTGCTGTAGATAATGCTGTTTATGTTTGTTATTCTTTCGTTAAAGAGTCTACATCGCATTACTGCCGAGGATACTTATGAGATGAGTAATGCTTTCATCCAGTTAGATGCAAAACATGTGCTCTCGCAGTGTGTGCATTTTCACGTGTGGATGATTCCAGCCTGCTGTGTTCATGTGTGGCTGCTGAATAATTGCAATACAGACAGTTTACAATGCAACTATAAGCAGCTGTTGTGGCTTTTTGGCTAACACACCTCCCACAACTCAGAAACCAGGGGCTAGTTGAAAAAAGGTTTCTTGCTAGTAAATGGTGGTGTTATACGTTTATTCATCTTGTAAATACAATTTTCATACATAAGACTTTGTTCTTTAGTTTTTGGCTATGGAGAAATGAGCCAAGTCATGTCCAACCTAGTACACCAAATATATTGTGGCTGATTAGCTATGTTTAGAGTGGGGGAGCCTGAACTGTGCTGCCTCGTGGCAAACTGTATTCCAGCCCAAAGGGGCCTACATATACAAAACTCATGTGGCCCATCTGTCCCAAAACAGATCAGGTCCATTTCAGGCATAGATGTGGAAGTGCTGCCTCATGGAAACGGCATGTGAGCCAAAAGTGGCCCACGTATATAAAACCCATGTGGCCCACATGCTCCAAAACAGATCTGGTCCACTTCAGGCATAGATTTGGAAGTGCTGCCTTGTGGGAATCAGCATGTGAGCCAAAGTTGGCCCACCTATACAAAAACTCACGTGACTCAAATGTTCCAGATCTGGCCCACTTCTGGCACAGATATGGCAGTGCTGTCCTGGGACAATGTGCACATGAGCCAAAGGTGGCCCATATATATATATATATATATATATATATATATATATATATGTTCTAAAAAGATCTGGTCCACTTCTGGCACAGATACAGCAGTGCCACCTTGGGCTAAACTGCATGTGAGCCAAAAGTAGCCCAGGTACTGAATACAAAAACCTATATGACTCACATGTTCCAAAACAGATCTGGTCCAATTGTGGAACAGATACGGCAGAGTGGCCTACTTTTGGCTGATACAGCCCCAATCGGGTGTGGATGTGGCCCAGATCTTGCAACCGGGAGTCGCCCACCAAAGTGGCATCAGTCCATGTGGCAAGTGGGCCAGATGAAACATTTCCAGAACAATTTTACAATCTGGAGCTGGGTTAGATGTGGGCTATAAGGTGAAATGCCATCTCACCATACTTCATAAAGTTTTGCAGCACTAGATCCAATTAAGACCCGGACTAATCACACCCTATTAGCAATTAAGCTCGCAGACAGTCAGTACTGACGGCAGTATCAGTAAATACAGTCCTATCGCCCAGCTCTATGTGAACTCATGAGGGCAGTGTTCACATTAGCTCATGATTGGACCATAGGATTGGTTCTGCATGTCAAGGGCCTGTAAAAATTGGCCCTGTGTTGTTATGCTGGGCACCGTACATGCTAGCAACAGCAACCGTTCCACGGTTCTGGCATAACGACACACGGTTGAACTGAATTGAATAGAATTTGTTTGAGATCAGCTTATTGACTCAAGAGTTTCTCTTGGTCAAGGTCAACAAGGCGGGTGAAAGGACAGAAAGAGAGAGGACGCAGAGGGGTGGTGCATGTCGATTAGCCTGGCTAATGAGGCAGTGTTCTGGAATTAATCAGTTCCATGTGGAGCAATCCCGGCCAATTACGTTGGACATAAGCAGTGGTCCGTCTGGAGGCTGAAACTACACACTCTAAACCCTACCGGCCGGCCCACAGGGGGACACGCTGGGGGAGAGAGAGAGAGAGAGCGAGAAGGAGAAAATGGAGCGCAGGAGTGGGGTATTTTTTCTGCAGGAGATGATGGCTATAATTGAAACCAGACCTTTTCTTTTCTTTGCACACAAACGCTGCCTTTCTTTTTTCTTCCCACTTTTTTTTTTTTTTTTTTTCGCTTTTCCAGACTGGGTTTTCATGGTGTGATGGGGCGTTAAGCATGATTACTGTCGACCTCAACAGTTTCGGTGTGCTGAACGAAGCACCAGCCTCAATAGGCTTCAGCCCCAGAAGGTTCTACAGCCCCATCTGAATGTTCTGCAACCTCGAAATGTTCTACAGGCCCCATCGGACTGATCTTGAGGCCTATCAGGACACTGTAGAGCCTGGGAATCCTCTGCACCAGTGGTCTACTAACCCACAACACTCGTCCTTTCCAGGACGCTCTACAGTCTCACCAAAGCTTCCCTCAGCCATTCCAGAACGTTCTACAACCCCATTTGAATGTTCTGCAACCTCGAAATGTTCTACAGGCCCCATCAAATTGACCTCAGGGCCTATCTGAACACTCTACAGCCTGGGAATCCTCTGCACCTTGTTCTACATACTCCAGTGGTCTACTAACCCACAACACTCGTCCTTTCCAGGGGACTCGTCCTTTTTGCGGGATGCTTTCGTCTCACCAAAGCATCCCGCAGCCGTGCCAGAACGTTCTACAACCCCAAAGAACTCTACGACCCCAGCAAAGTGTTCCACAGTCCTAGATCGCTGGATAGCCCCACTAGAACACTCCATAGCCCACCCAGGACACTTTACCGCCCACCCAGAACATTGCTGAATAATTCATAGTAGTGTCTGAATGTTAAGTCTTGTGACTGAACACTGGACAATAAGGCTGCTGTGTAAGGGGTTAATCCCAAAAGTGGGTCAGGCCTGTTAGAGGAGGGGTAGAAAGGGGGGCTCGGAGGGTCTCTGCCAGAGGTAACGTCACTGCACAGTAATCAGAGTTACTGTGAATGTATAATAGAGTGTATGGCAGCAGTAGCAGCGCAGAACCACAGAACCTGCAGGCCACCAGCAGCACAGACAGTCTCACAAGAACATTCCATAACACCACCAGAACAACCTACTGGCCTGCCAGAGCAGTCTATAGTCCCACCCGAGCACTCTACAGTCCCACTGGAACACTCTACAGGCCCAGCAGAACACTTTACAATCCATCAAGAACATTCTATAAGCCCACCAGAACACTCTACAGTCAACCTAGAATGTTCTACAGCCCCACCTGGAGGTTCTACAGGCCCACAAGAATTAGACAGACGCACCCGAGCTCTCTACAGACCCACTGGAACACTCTATAGGTCCACCAGAATATTCTACAGGCCCAGCAGAACACTTCACAATCCATCAAGAACATTCTATAAGCCCAACAGAACACTCTACAGCCAACCTAGAACGTTCTACAGCCCCACCTGGAGGTTCTACAGGCCCACAAGAAAACTTCATAGACCCACTGGAACACTCTACAGGTCCACCAGAATATTCTACAGGCCCAGCAGAACACTTTACAATCCATCAAGAACGTTCTATAAGCCCAACAGTTCTACAGCCCCACCTGGAGGTTATACAGGCCCACAGGAAACTTGATAGACCCACCAGAACATCTTTACAGTCCCAGAACAACACATGATCAACCCTCCAGGAAACTTTACAGGCCCACCAGAACACTCTACAGACCCACAAGAACACTTGGTAGACCCACCTGAACATTATCCAAGCCCGTAAGAATATGCTATAGTCCCACTGGAACATCTGATAGACCCACCAGAACACTCTACGGCCCCAAAAGAACACTCTTTAAACCCACCAGGCCAACCATAGCATTTACCAGCCCCACCAAAACACTCTACACTCCCACTGGAACACTCTATAGGCCCACCAGAACACTCTATAGTCTATAAGAACACTCTACACTCCCACTAGAACACTCTATAGGCCCACCAGAACACTCTATAGTCCCATAAGAACACTCTTTAGTCCCACTGGAACACTCTATAGACCTACCAGAACACTCTGTAGTCCATAAAAACACTCTTTCGTCCACTTGGAACACTCCATAGTCCCATAAGAACACTTTTTAGTCCCACTGGAACACTCTATAGCCCATAAGAACACTTTTTAGTCCCACTGGAACACTCTATAGCCCATAAGAACACTCTATAGGCCCATTGGAACACTCTAAAGCCCATAAGAACACTCTATAGGCCCACTGTAACACTCTATAGGCCCACTGGAACACTCTTTAGTCGCACTGGAACACTCTGTAGGCCCACCAGAACAGTCTATAGTCCATAAGAACTCTCTTTAGACCCATCAGGACACACCCACTACAGGTTCCTCACCCTTTCGCCCCTTACTGATTAGCAGCTCAACAACACTTCACACTCAGAGAGACAGCCATGTTTAACTCTCTGAGTCAGAGCAGGCCGAACAGCCACTAGGGGGCTCAGCGGGAAGAGGCTAACCAGGATGTTGGGTAAACTATGAATGTATTTTGTATGAGTTTTAATAAATGGGCCCAGTCCAGAAACGAGGGTCAGTTTTTGGCGCTTTTAGGAGCCGATTGTTTTCATTAACACCTGTTAGTGTTTCACAGCAGATGTGCGGCTGAGTCATGCACACGCTCGCACGTGCCAGAGCTGGCTGAGGGTGACCACAAGGCGAAAGGCCAAATGACTCATCCGGGCCAGAGAAAGAAAAAACGGCCAGATGTCAGACAGGTGTGTGTTAACAGCAAGGTTTACATATCTGAACTCATCTGTGCTGGTGATGTAGCTCAGCGACAGGTGTGTTTGGTCGCGTTTAGAGTGTGTTGGTGTGAGCGTGGATATACAGGAACAATTCTGGGAATGTTTTATTTATCTGGACAGTGAGTGTTCGTCTGCTGAAGACCAACAGAATGTATAAGCTCATCAGACACCTCCACAAGCCCGAATTTGGCATGTCCTGGACAAGTTTCTGAATGTAGGACACATCAGTGTTCAGACACTTTTACACCAAAGAGTTGGGCAGTTGGTCCAGATTTGGTGGATGCCTGCCCTGGCACAATTCCGAGGAGAATTCCCTGTAGACTGGGATTTTAGCCACTGCTGGCAGACCTGTATGACCGTACGCTTCCATACACCTGCAGATTCAGCTACTTCCTTCACACTATGGTCTTTGGCCACGCCCACATACAGTCACTCTTTTTAGCCAATCAGTAACATCTGAGCTAATTTCCACACATGGAACGAGACATTCCCTGCACTGTACCACCTCTTCCCAATCTATGGATCCCGTCACTCACACCCCGCAGGTATTTATAGCCCCCCAAGGAAGCTTAGCATGATCTGTAGTCTAAGGGTTTAGCTGTATTAGCTAATCAGTACTGCAATAATTTGAACCAGGTGATGGATGTGAGAGTCAGAGACTTCCAAAAAAAATCTGGACCCAACATTTGTCCTTCAAACTAGCTCACAAGATATCCACCACTTCTTCAGACATTCTGTTAGGGTATTTATGTTTACTTGCCGTGATCCTAATGGAATATGGTATATTCATAGGCAAAAGCCACTTATTGCCAAGATAAATGGTGTTTATCCTGCAGCCTGGCTCAAGCCCAAGCCTAAATACATGTGGTTACTATCCGTCAATCCAGCTACTAGTCACACCAAGGCGCCATCTGGACTCTTGTGCTGCTGATGTAGCCCCGGAGAGCAGGTGTGTCCGATCACGAGGAGAGGCTGTATGCGAGTTTGATTCCTTACCTACACATCTGGACCCGTCTGCGCTGGTGATGTAGCCGCGGGGACACGTGCAGACGAAGCTGCCTGCGGTGTTAGTGCACTCTCCACCGTTACACACTCCAGGCATGGTGTAGCACTCGTCAATGTCTGAAACACACATATCAAACGTCACGTTAGGCAGTTTACCCCGAGCGCAGTACATCAGCCAGGGCATGTTCAGAGTCTGCTGGCTAGGTTTTAGTTTTGTACAGTCGTTTTTTGGGGGACACAGATTTCAGTGTGGGATTTGAAAAGCCTGGCCACTTGACTCCAATACACTAGAGGGCGCCAGCAGGTACTACTAGTACTACTCCGCGCAGATTGATTGGCATTAGTGCTATTTAGTGCCCATTGGTTGGCATTACTGCTACTGAGAGCTGATTGGTTGGCATTACTGCTACTGAGGGCTGACTGGTTAGCATTACAGGCACTGAGTGCTGATTGGCTGGCCTTACTGCTACTGAGAGCTGATTGGTTGGCATTACTGCTACTGAGGGCTGACTGGTTAGCATTACAGGCACTGAGTGCTGATTGGCTGGCCTTACTGCTACTGAGTGCTGATTGGTTGGCATTGCTGCTACTGATGACTGACTGATTAGCATTACAGGCACTGAGTGCTGATTGGTTGGCATTACTGCTACTGAGTGCTGATTGGTTGGCATTACTGCTACTGAGTGCTGATTCGTTGGCATTACTGCTACTGAGAGTTAATTGGTTGGCATTACTGCTACTGAGTGCCGATTGGTTGGCATTACCGCTAGTGAGAACTGATTGGTTGGCATTACTGCTACTGAGAGCTGATTGGTTGGCATTACTGCTACTGAGAGCTGATTGGTTGGCATTACTGCTACTGAGAGCTGATTGGTTGGCATTACTGCTACTGAGTGCTGATTGGTTGGTATTACTGCTAGTGAGAGCTGATTGGTTGGTATTACTGCTACTGAGTGCTGATTGGTTGGCATTACTGCTACTGAGAGCTGATTGGTTGGCATTACTGCTACTGAGAGCTGATTGGTTGGCATTACTGCTACTGAGAGCTGATTGGTTGGTATTACTGCTACTGAGTGCTGATTGGTTGGCATTACTGCTACTGAGAGCTGATTGGTTGGCATTACTGCTACTGAGAGCTGATTGGTTGGCATTACTGCTACTGAGTGCTGATTGGTTGGCATTACTGCTACTGAGAGCTGATTGGTTGGCATTACTGCTACTGAGAGCTGATTGGTTGGCATTACTGCTACTGAGTGCTGATTGGTTGGTATTACTGCTACTGAGTGCTGATTGGTTGGCATTACTGCTACTGAGAGCTGATTGGTTGGCATTACTGCTACTGAGAGCTGATTGGTTGGCATTACTGCTACTGAGAGCTGATTGGTTGGCATTACTGCTACTGAGAGCTGATTGGTTGGCATTATGGCTACTAAGTACTTACTGGTTGGCACTACAACTAATGAGTGCTGATTGGTCGGCATTACTGCTATTGATTGCTGATTGGCTGGCATTATTGCCACTGTGTGCTAATTGGTCAGCATTACTGCCATCGAGCAATAACTGGTTAGCAGTACCAATCGTGAGTACTGATTAATTGGCATCACTGCTACTGAGAGCTGATTGGCTGGCATTTCTGTAGTTCCAAAACACTGAAAAATACAACACCAAGGTTTAGATATGGCATGCTGGTCTGTTTTAAGAACATTAGTGGATTTTATAAAAATGATGACACATTTCTAAACTCCTACCTCTTGAAAGTTGTATTTGACACCCTGGAACACGTTACTGCCCGGCAGTTCTAAACTTCCACCGCTCCTGTGACGTTGTAGCCACATTAGCTTCATGTATTCACAGCAAAACTAAAGAAGCAAGCTTTGTAAAACCTCCTAGCACTGCCGCGCAACATTTGCTGACGTAGCCGTTTGGCCGAACGGCTAATGCATGTGTGTGAAGTGAGCCAAGCAACCGCAATCACTCCATCTCACGCTGACTATTGTCAAACAATGATGGTTAGGAAGGCCGTTCTGGAGTGATAAAAGTCCAGCTAAATAAACGCAGGAGGAGCACGTTCCTGTGAACCGGCCCAGACTTTAAACTAGCCAGAGAAGACGTTGTATGCTAAAGGAAATGACCGCCACCTGGACAAACAGTTAGTGCTAAGTAACAGGAGTGGACGTACGTGTCTGTGCTTTTCTCTCAGTCTGAGCCTTTGACGCTACACATATGGAAAGATTCCCCTGCCACACACAGCACGTGTTTCAGTATGGGCCAATATATCCACTGACAGGCCGATACGCTGAAATCCATGCACATATGTAGGTTAATAAATGTAACTCTCATGTTTTAATACTTACGTTTTTATTTATGTGCCTAACACATATGACGATATACTCAAAATGTGATATACATTTTCAGAACGCCTGGCAATGGCAAAGCTACGTTAGCTTTGTAGCTCCAGGGATGCAGTATGTGCATTCCTCCTCATGGGAAGGACGGCATGACATGAGATAGGGACTTGTTTGTGTGCATCTCCAAGCTATCTTACCAGACATGGCAGTGGCCTCTGGAACTGTGTTCCTTCAACATTGTATAACTGGGTTAAAGGTCACCATCTGGGAATCTACTAGGCTTCTGGCCTTATATACAGCCACATTTTTAGGTATACCTTTTCATATCTAGGTATCTATTTAATCAGCTCCACTGACCCTACAGGACACTCTGTAGATCTACAGGTCCAGACTGTAGTCCATCTGTTTCTCTGTAAACTGTATTACCCTGTTCTTCTATGGACAGGACCCCCACAGGACCACCACAGAGCAGGTATGATGTGGGTGGTGGATCACTCTCAGCACTGCAGTGTTGTTGACTGGTGGGGGTGTGTTAGTGTGTGTTGTGCTGGTGTGAGGACTAGAGGATGACCAACACTGCACTGTGCAGCAGCAGATGAGCTATCGTCTCCGACTGTCCATCTACAAGGTGGAGCAGCAAGGTAGGAGTGTCTAATAGAGTGGACAGTGAGTGGACACAGTGTCTAAACACTCCAGCAGCACTGCTGTGTCTGATCCACTCACACCAGCACCACACACACTAACACACCACCACCACGTCAGTGTAACTGCAGTGCTGAGAATGATCCACCACCCACATACTACCTGCTCTGTGGTGGTCCTGTGGGGGTCCTGCCCATTGTAGAACAGGGTAATACAGTATACAGAGAAACAGATGGACTACAGTCTGGACCTGTACACCTACAGAGTGTCCTGTAGGGTCAGTGGAGCTGATAGCTACAAGGTGGTGTACTTAGTGAAGTGGCTGGTTTCTCTTAGGCATGCTGCGCTGAATTACCCCACAATGCAGACTGGAAAACCAAAGTCATGGGAAACTCCGGCTGGAGTCTGTTTGTGCTCTTTGCCGTTCCACATGTAAAAGCTTCTTTGTTCAAATGCGAACAGCTGGCCTGTTGCCAGCATCCTGTATGTTCTGGAGAATAAGAGACTAAACCAGAAAAGGCTAATGCTAAAACACCAACCCGTTTTGCACCCTCACCGGTTTAGCGAAACACGGCTGGATAGAAACGCACTCCTTCCTCATGCGTTCTAAATTCTCCCTAACTCCTCTCCAACAGGCCTCGCATTAAACTTTCAGCACTCCCTGCTTTGCACTGCATCGCGAAGCAACACGCTCATTAATGGCTGTGAAATCCAGCGCTCTTTTAGCCGCTACTGGCAGTAAACGAGCGTTTCCTCTCTAAACGTGCCCTTGTAGGCAGTAAAAGGGCTTAGAGGTATAACCTGGAGCCACAAGCAGTTCACCATTGTCTTGTAATTAGCTCAGCTGTTCCACGTAAGCACACACCCCCCTCCACCTCCGCATGAACCACCTGGGCTTTCTCACCCTAAAGAGGACATGGCAAACCACAAGGCCTTCTGGTTTCAACAAAACGCAGACCAACCTTCTTTTAACCCCTTACACTTTAAGGGCATGTTTCCCAGGCCCACCTCAAGCCTAAACTTGAATCACCATTCGCACGGCTGTATAGCCCAGTGCTAGGCCTAATCCATGTCCCTGAAGGTCCAGTCTCTAGCCAGGAGCCCCCAGCACACACTGGGCTCCACTACCTCACAAGAGTGCACTTTAACTTTAACCCATAAGAGCCCAGAGCCGTGTCCCCTTAAGGGAAAATAATGAAGGATCAGTTATAAGATCATAGAAGATCAGTCTTACTGTGACAAAGAGGTCACATGACGTCTTCTGTATGTATCATAGAGTCATAATACTGGTAGCACATGTCACAACAACCACAATTTCATAACTGGTATTCCATCATGGTGTTCTAGAAATGGCTTCAGAATGTAATATAGAATATGGGTATGTGTAATATAGATTACGGGTATATGTAATATACAATATGGGTGTATGTAATAAAGAATATGGGTATGTGTAATATAGATTACGGGTATATGTAATATACAATATGGGTGTATGTAATATAGAATATGGGTTTATGTAATATAGATATGGGTATATGTTATATAGAATATGGGTATGTGTAATATAGAATATGGGTGTATGTAATATAGGATATGGGTGTATGTAATATAGAATATGGGTTTATGTAATATAGATATGGGTATATGTTATATAGAATATGGGTATGTGTAATATAGAATATGGGTATATGTTATATAGAATATGGGTATGTGTAATATAGAATATGGGCATGTGTAATATAGAATATGGGTATATGTAATATAGAATATGGGTATATGTACTATAGAATGTGGGTATATGTAATATAGAATATGGGTATGTGTAATATAGAATATGGGTATATGTACTATAGAATGTGGGTATATGTAATATAGAATATGGGTATATGTACTATAGAATGTGGGTATATGTAATATAGAATATGGGTATGTGTAATATAGAATACGGGTATATGTTATATAGAATATGGGTATATGTAATATAGAGTATGGTATATGAACATTAGAGCCCTTAAATGGGTCGGAACCTTACAGGTATAAAACCCAGACTGTAAAATGAGCTGGTTTCGTCTACAACTGCACTAACCAATCACATCGCCATTTTCTAAATGAGGTCATATGTTCACCAACTGTCATGTGACTGCATCCATGGTTCTGTATAGGTCACTCAGGGACCGTGTTTAGGTGAAGGGTAAAGCTGTATACAGAACTTTACACACTTTTAAATGGTTTGTGACACGTACGTCCCTGGGGGCTCTTATGGGTTAACCTGTATACTTGAACATCCAGCTGTGTTTATTTATCTATATTTATTTATCTACTGAACATCTGTGCTAGGCAATTTAGATGTTACCTGAACATTAAGCTGCTCTACTACCTGCACTGTACACTTTATATATCTATACTGTTTACAACCACATACACAACTGATATTACTGTATATATTCTTATACTGCTGGAGGAGGAGCCTGACTGTGTTTCTCTATACTGTACAACCCTGTATTGGTATAATGATAATAAAGTTGAATTGAATTGAATTTGCGTGTGTCCCATGCACATATATTTGCTCATAACTCATTCCTATAACTTGGAGATTAGTAACCCAGACGGTTTGTGTTAGGGTACTAAAGCAAGAAGCCCCCCCCACCTCTCCGCCCTTCACCTCCACCCGACCTTGATAAACCAGCTGACTCCACCAAGACAAGAGCTGGATTCTTCTGGAGCCTCTGGTCAGTCAGCAGCAAATCATCAGGACGGTGCTCAGGCCTGTTAAGGGTCAACCTAATCACACCGACAGCAGCGGAAATTCCTTGAGGTCGCTGACTGCAGTAGGCAATCTTTGGAGCACTAAGGCTAAGGCAACTAAAGCTTATCAGGCTAGCACAAGGCTAACGGCAAGCCTAGATCATCTAGGTTGGCCACTCGTCCGGTTTTTAGGCCGGACAGTTGTTTTTTCAACTCCCAGTCCTCCGTCCAGCGCAATACCTGGACGGAGCAACACCTGAACTACTAAAAATGTTAGCATTGTAGCATAAAGCACATAGACATACACTTGACCATGTGGGCCGTTCCTTGTTAGCTACATTAGCCTCCTAGCTACTTCAGGAAGCACACTTTACACACAGAGAATTCCTTGGCTGATAGTTTGATGTTTAGATTGTTCGTCAAGCTCTGTGTAACCCATGTGAAGGCACAGCTGCACTCTTAGTCTCCGCCTCCATTTCCCAATTGCCCTATGGTCTTCTGCTCCCCCGCAAATCAACCTGCCTGTTTGTTTTCACTCTCGTTGTTTAAATTCCACCACAGTAAAGTTAGACAGAGCACAATCAGACCCAGAGTGAGGCAGCCCCGGGCCTATTGGCCGAGCACGCTTCACATCCGCCAGACAAGGCCCAGCGAAACAAACCCGTGTTTGCTAGATACCCCACTGGGACAAACACGTGCACGTCAACCGGGAAGGTGCTTTGGAAAAAGCCGAAGATAAGCAGATGACTCCTTTTTTCCCGTTGCGCAGCAGAGGCCATCCGCGTCACGTTGCTTTTCGTGTCGGTTTTTGTAAATACTGAATTTAATACCGAGGAGGAAATCTGTGGCAACTTAAACACTTCGGCAAACACGCATTCCTCCGTTCTGCTAACTGTCATCTCTCACTAGTGCAGAGAAGCTGACCTGATCAGCCGTATGGACATTACCACACCTTCAAGCTTTGGTGTGCGAACGCTATCAGGCTCCCGACTGTCCGGTGAGGTCTTACAGTGATAGCATTTAGCTGGTGCTCTTATCCAGAGCAACTTACAGGGTTAGTCGTATTACAGATTGACCCATCTGGCGTTAGGAGCCCTTGCCCAAAAACTCTTATTGGCATAACATGGCATAGTCATCTAGACCGGGAATCAAACCCCAGCCACCCACATGGCATGGCAGCTTACTGGCAGGAAGTGGTGTTTTCCATTGCACTACACCAACCACAGCCTTAATGGTCCCAGTGGTGTCTGTTGCTGGGGGTTTGTGCTGTGTAAGGCCTGAATCATGTGAATTATAGTGCTGCTGGTTTAAAGGAGATGTAAACTCTGACAGCCAGTAAGGGGCAGTTAGGGCCTGGAGGTTAGGGGACCAGTCTTGTGACTGGAGGCTGGCTGGTCTGATGCTCTGAACTGGCCAAAGACAACTGAAGTGATCCTGAGCAAAGCACCTAACCCCTATCGTCTCTATAGGTATGAGCGCTGGGCTGGGGTTGCCAGGTAGTGCACTTTTCCTTTTTACGTCTGTGTATTGATCTCTCTAGCTATCAGCCCTCGCTGATATATCAGCTATCAGTGTTCATTTGTACGTTCGTTCGTTCGTTCGTTCGTTCATTCGTTCGTTCGTTCATTCGTTCATTCGTTCGTTTGTTCATTCGTCCTCTAAGCCCTTTTTCTTTCTGGATCTGGTGGGGCGGGTGCTGAAGCCTGTCTCAGTGCTGATTGGGCGGAAGACAGAAATCCATCACAAGGCATATACCCTTACACATTCACACCTAGTGGGCAATTTAGCATCTCTAACACTAAACAAGGTTCTCCGAGGGTTCTTTAGGAAAGGCAATAGTTGTATGGTAGAACCATGATTTCTATACAGAACCCTATGCATGGCCAAATGGTTCCTTGCATGGTTCAATGGTTCTCCAGGTTGATGGAGAGCATGTTGTATATGGTTCTTCTGTATAAAGAACCTTTTTGAAAGTGGTTCTACATCATAACAACAGCTGAACCAATTTGGTGCCATATAGAACCGTATACAACACTTTCTCCATCAATAGAAGAACCCTCCCCCCCCTACAGGGAACGAACTGGTTTAAGCACTGATGTATATAATGGTTTCATATAGAACTCAAGGTTCTTTGCCTTTACTAAAGAACCCTTGAAGAACATTTCTGGTGCATTATTTGCCAGATGCAGATTCCTGCTGATTCCGGCCTCAATATCGACCGTATCGGCTGTATATCGTATCACCCAAACGATATATCGGTCAGGCATTAGTGTGAGTCAGTGCATGCCCACGGCTCACCTTCACATTTCTGGTTGGTCTCGCTTTGCCGATGGCCTGCAGGACACTTGCATTCGTATGAACCCACGGTGTTAATACAGTTCCCACCAGCGCAGAGCCCGGGAATCGCCTGGCACTCGTCCACATCTAACAGAGAGAGAGAGAGAGAGAGAGAGAGAGAGAGAGAGAGAGAGAGAGAGAGAGAGAGAGAGAGAGGAAGAGGAGGAGAGAGAGAAACAGGGTTAGCACAAAGGCAGACAGAGGATGCACAACATCTGTCCTAGAGTTTGGGCTGGAGTAACTGCCTTTCCGCTAGATGTTGGGAACATTGCTGTGAAGATTTGATTGCATTCAGTATGCACAGGAGCATCCGTGATGTACTGATGCTGGACGATTCGTTCTGGACCACCCATCCCAGAAGTTCCGGATGGAGCTCCATCACTCCAGAGAGCGCAGCCCCACGGTACACCCCAGATGTCCGCCTCTAGAGGCTCCCTCACAGTGTTACTGCCTGGCGTCTGAGATGTTTTGCCCTGAGATATATTTTTCCCAGTGGAGGGAATTTCGGATTTCGGAATATTTTACCATCACCAACATTCCGTATAAGAACTCAGAAGGCATGTGGAGGTTTACAGGTGGTTCTAGATAGTACATAAAGCGCCAACTGGCTCTGAATCACTCTGTTCACAGCTCTGCCGCTACATTATAGAGGAACCCTGGAAAGTTAGCGGTGCTCTCCGGTAATGCCTGCCCTGCCAGGAAAGGCTTTGTGAGTTGAATTCTATCCTGGATACGGATAAAGGCTAGCTCACACGGAGACGCTGCTCTCACCACCGTGTTATAGCGCTGAGTGGCACTAAGAGCTCTTCCGTGTCGACTGAGCAGATCTTATCACTTCACGCTCGACAGTGAGGAACCGTGAACTCACAAACGGGGTTCCATTCATAAGAGCCTTTATCGTGAATCTCCTCTCAGCTAAAGAACACAGCTGCAGCCACAACAAGATTTCCCTGTTCTGAGTGTAATTCCTGGGATTTGTTTTTTTTCTTTATCCGACGACTTGAGTACGGAAAAAACCTGGAAAGCCTGGAAATCCTGGCACCGGACCACTCTCACCAGAGTAGAGGGCTTGTTCAGAGAGGAAATGCTCTCACGGCTGCTGCAGCCTCCATTTTCCCTCAGAGTGGACCGGCCAGCAGGGCGGAGAGGAGCACTGACCTGATCAGGGTGGAACTCTCCAGCGCTCTATCACTCTCTCTCTCTCTCTCTCTCTCTCTCTCTCTCTCACTCTCTCTCTCACTCTCTCTCTCACTCTCCCTCTCTCTCTCTCTCTCTTTCTCTCTCTCTCTCTCTCTCTCCCTCTCACTCTCTCTCTCTCATTCTCACTCTCCATCTTACTCTCTCAACTCCTCTTTCTCCCTCTTGACCTCACTCACTCTCAACCTTTCTCTTCCTCTACCTTTCTCTCTCTCTCCCTCTCACTCTGTCTCTCCCTCTCCCTCTCCCTCTTTCTCTCTCTCTCTCTCTCTCTCCCTCTCCCTCTCCCTCTCTCCCTCTCTCGCTCTCTCTCTCTCTCTCTCTCTCACTCTCTCTCAACATTTCTCTTCCTCTCCCTTTCTCTCTCTCACTCTTTCACTCTCTCTCAACATTTCTCTTCCTCTCCCTTTCTCTCTCTCACTCTTTCACTCTCTCTCAAGTCCTCACACACTTTTCTCTCTCCCTCTCTTAACCTCGTTCTTTTTTAACCTCTCTCCCCCTCTCAAGTTCTCACTTTCCTTCTTTCTCTCTCTTAAGCTGTCTGTCTCTCTCTCAACTCTCAAGCCTTACTGTCATGTCCCAACTCTCTCTCTCTCTCTCTCTCTCTCTCTCTCTCTCTCTCTCTCTCTCTCTACCCCGCTCTCTGTCATGCTCACTTTTTGCTCTCTTTCTTTCTCTCTCTGTTTCTGTCTTTATCACTCTCTCCTTTCCCCATTTTCTTTGTATCTCTGTTTGCTATTGTTCTATCTTCTCTCTTCTTATTCTCTTTCTCCATTTCTCTCTCTACTTCTTGCTCTCCCATCATTCTCCCATCCTAAGTCCTTTTACTCTCTCTCACCAACATCCTCCCTCTCTCTTTCTCTTTTCTCTCTCTTTCCCCTTTAGGTCTATCACACCTGCATTCTCTGCATTCTCTTTCCCATCTATCCTTTCTTCTTTCTCTTTTATTACTTCCTTTTCTCACTCTGTCTGTCTCTTCCTCCCTATCTCTTTATCTCTCAGCTTCCCTCCCTCGCTTAGTTTCTCCCTCTCTCACTCCTTTCTTTCATACTGGTTATAATTGTCTCTGTCTCTCTCTCTCTCTCTTGCTCGCTCACTCGCTCTTCTATTGCTGGTTTGTTGTACGTCTGTAAACTCTGGGATTAAAGTCATTCAGCCTGTTTTCAATCAAACACCCCCCCCCACCCCCCCACTTCTCTCTTATATTCTATCCCCCCACGTCTCTCATTCTATCTCTCTCTCTCTCTCTCTCTCACTCACACACACACATGTGCATGCACAATGTACTAAAATAGCTGCAGTCATTAAATTCTGTGCCCCACAGAGAGAGAGAGAGAGAGAGTGAGAGAGAGAGAGAGAGAGGGAGAGAGAGAGAGAGAGAGAGAGAGAGAGAGAGAGAGAGAGAGGGCAAATCCTGACTGAGTGATCCTCCAGCTCAGAGAGCACATGTGCGTGTGTGCTTTGTAACCGGGCCAGTCCGTCTCCTCCTGGGTTTAGGGCCAGGCTCCGAGCGCTGTCTCTGCAGACTGATACCGAGCGGTAAGGAGCCACTGGAATCTGACTGGCTGTGAAGGAGCACTCCAGGGTTTTCTACCCAGCCTCTATCTGCCGCACACAGTCGGTGGGTCTCCGCACACGTAGACAACTCCCTGACTTAAAGCGCACTTCCAACAGAGTCTAATAGGCAGCTATTGAATTCTGCACATGAACATCCTCACACAGTTCCTGCAGATGGTGCGGTACCAACATCTAGTACTGTTACTTTCCCTACTTAAGTACATCCGAAGGTATATACTTTAGTACTGGTACTCTCCATACTTAAGTACATCTGAAGGTACATACTTTAGTACCGGTACTCTCCATACTTAACTACATCTGAAGGTACATACTTTAGTACTGGTACTCTCCAAACTTAAGTACATCTGAAGGTACATACTTTAGTACTGTTACTCTCCATACTTAAGTACATCTGAAGGTACATACTTTAGTACCGGTACTCTCCATACTTAACTACATCTGAAGGTACATACTTTAGTACTGGTACTCTCCAAACTTAAGTACATCTGAAGGTACATACTTTAGTACTGTTACTCTCCATACTTAACTACATCTGAAGGTACATACTTTAGTACCGGTACTCTCCATACTTAACTACATCTGAAGGTACATACTTTAGTACTGGTACTCTCCAAACTTAAGTACATCTGAAGGTACATACTTTAGTACTGTTACTCTCCATACTTAAGTACATCTGAAGGTACATACTTTAGTACTGTTACTCTCCATACTTAACTACATCTGAAGGTACATACTTTAGTACTGTTACTCTCCATACTTAAGTACATCTGAAGGTACATACTTTAGTACCGGTACTCTCCATACTTAACTACATCTGAAGGTACATACTTTAGTACTGTTACTCTCCATACTTAAGAACATCTGAAGGGACATACTTTAGTACCGGTACTCTCCATACTTAAGAACATCTGAAGGTACATACTTTAGTACTGTTACTCTCCATACTTAAGTACATCTGAAGGTACATACTTTAGTACCGGTACTCTCCATACTTAACTACATCTGAAGGTACATACTTTAGTACTGGTACTCTCCAAACTTAATTACATCTGAAGGTACATACTTTAGTACTGTTACTCTCCATACTTAACTACATCTGAAGGTACATACTTTAGTACCGGTACTCTCCATACTTAACTACATCTGAAGGTACATACTTTAGTACTGGTACTCTCCAAACTTAAGTACATCTGAAGGTACATACTTTAGTACTGTTACTCTCCATACTTAACTACATCTGAAGGTACATACTTTAGTACCGGTACTCTCCATACTTAACTACATCTGAAGGTACATACTTTAGTACTGTTACTCTCCATACTTAAGAACATCTGAAGGTACATACTTTAGTACTGGTACTCTCCATACTTAAGTACATCTGAAGGTACATACTTTAGTACTGTTACTCCAGTGGAGGTCTAAAGGGGGGGACTTCTACTGACACTGGAGGAGTATTCTACCTCGAGGATCTCTACTTTAACTCTACCACTGCATAAAAAGGGAATTTCGGCAACCGCCCAATGACCTCTCTCATCAGCTTCTACCGTAACTATGTTTCCTCCATGGCAGTCAGCGGAGCGATCCTGATACGGGCAGTATTCCGGTCTCTAGGGTCTGATACTGAGCGGTCAGGTTTGAGTTAAAAAGAAGCCACTTGGAAACAGGCGGACTTGAAAGGCATTTTTTCTCGCCACTTTGCAGGGGGACCTCATGGAGCCTCAGAGTGGTTTTTTATGAACTCTGTCAGGAAGTTGGGAAATCAGCCAAGCCTGCCCGAAGCAGTGACGTGGAAATAAAAAAGCTCTGAGGGCGAGCTGAAGGAGCCGAAGCCAAAGGAATGGCAGGTTATCTCCTCGTTTGATCGCTTCTCTCCATCCAAATCCCCCAAATTGGCCCCAAGTGATGGAGGCTTTTGTCATTTTGCTGCGTCATTCATGCGCAAACTCTAGCCTTCAGGGCACGAGTCCAACATGTCCATACAAACGCTTCCCTATCAGTCCCCATTAGCACGTTTCAGCTTAACGTCTCCTAGCCTCAGGCTGGACACCTCATGGAGGTTATCTGAGCTCTAGGGACGGGCTGCTTAAGCATTTCTGCAAGTCAAATATCCACAGTTCAATTGCTCACTTGCTTGCAAGAGATGGTCCACACATGTTTGTTTGGTTGATTTCATGATTCATATATACATATATACATATTTATACATATATATATATATATATATATATACATATAAATATATATATATATATGTGTGTGTGTGTTGAAAACCTTACCTTGCCTGTTTAAGGTGGTAGTACCTTCAGGCTCCAGCAGATGGCGCAGCATAAGGAAGATGGGGCTATAAATCCCTGTGGGGTGTGAGTGACGGGATCCATAGATTGGGAAGAGGTGCTACAGTGCAGGGAATGTCTCGTTCCATGTGTGGAAAATGGCTCCAGAGCAGATGTTAAAGACTGGCTAAAAGGAGGGACTGAGCATGTGGGCGTGGCCAAAGACCATAGTGTGAAGGAAGTAGCTGAATCTGCAGGTGTATGGAAGCGTACGGTCATACGGGTCTACCAGCAGTGGATAAAATCCCAGCCTACAGGGAATTCTCCTCAGAACTGTGCCAGGGAAGGCCTCCCCCAAATCTGGACCACCTGACCAATTCTTTGATGTGAGAGTGTCTGAAATGAGCTTATTAATTTACATACATCAAAATGATATTTTTAAGTCTAATCGAGTTTGTTTTGAGAATATTGTGAGACGTTCCATCTATTTCTAGATTTCTAGATCCAGAAACCATCGGAAAGAGGGAAATAGCTCTGGCCGGGCACAGGAGTGCCTGTTTACCTTAGAGAGGTCACAGCAATGTGGAGTGTCATATATTGATACTACTCCTCTGCTTAGTCTGGCTGGTCATGGGGCCAGACAACGAGGAAGAGAGGCGGCTATTTGCTCAGACGCAGCCTGGAATGTTGATGTGGCCGAGGTGAAACTCAGTTCACATCTCTTTCTCTCTCTTTCTCTGTCTGTAGGTCTTTATCTCGCACCCTCTTTGGCTTTTGAGAGTTTTCCATTCGGAGGATTTAAGCCTGGTTTATAGCGCGCCTTACGAGGTGTCATTGTGGACCACTGCTGTTGTTTGCTGTAGCAACTTCCTGCCGTGTGACACTCATTAGAACACGCTCATGCAGGCTGTCAGTGAAAGAATGCGACAACAAAATGCACGGGGTTCTGCGCCACGCATGCCTGGTGAGGTTGAGGCACTTTCAGCAGCTGCTCTATACTGCTTCATATCAGCATAAGCTCCACAGTCCTGCTGAGAGACACTACTTCTGTCCCCTGTGACTGAAGCGTACCAACTAGCATGCAACACCTCCACCAGCACCAGTAACAGCTGTGATTGAATTGGGCATCTACTGGGCAAGGTTCTGAATGTAGCCACATCGGTGTTCAGACACTCAAACATCAAAGAATTGGTCAGTTGGTCCAGATGTGGTGGAGGCCTTCCCTGGCACAGTTCCGAGGAGAATTCCCTGTAGACTGGGATTGTATCCACTGCTGGTAGACCCATATGACCGTACGCTTCCATACACCTGCAGATTCAGCTACTTCCTTCACACTATGGTCTTTGGCCACGCCCACATGCAGTCCCTCCTTTTAGCCAATCATTAACATCTGCTCTGGAGCGTTTTCCACACATGGAACGAGACATTCCCTGCACTGTAGCACCTCTTCCCAATCTATGGATCCCATCACTCACACCCCACAGGGAGTTATAGCCCCATCATCCTTGTGGGGTGCCATCTGCAGGAGCCTGAATTTACTACCACCTTAACCACTGAAGGTGAATTGCATTTTGTCATAGGTGACTTCCATGGGATGCAGAACCATTAGGCTAAAAGACCACCTCAACCCATGCATGTGCACGTTCTCCACTTTAACCAAAGTCAACCAAACCTGAATATATTTGAAACCCACTCTGTTCAGATATGGATATTCAACTAACCTTGGCAGGCTCCGCTCCGGATGTTGGGGATGAATCCTCGTCGGCAGGGATGCGGCTGGGCAGGACACATCTCGCATGGATGACCCCAGGCTCGGCCAATGGTGGCGCAGCACAGCGTCTTGGTGCACACGATGCCGCTCAGCTGGCCCTGGCACATCTGGTTGTTGACCTGAGTGAAGCACGGTCCTGTGCGATAGTCTGTGACAGAGAGAAGGATGGAGAAGGAATCAGGGCATGCTGGCAACTTCAACTGCAGGCCTACTATCAAGGCCTATCATTCAGTAACCACTAGGAAGTAGAACAGTGTGTTTACTGAACATATTGCAGACTCATTGCGCAGCTTAGGCTTACTGCTAGCCAGTTGCTAAGCTGTTGCTAAAAAAATGAATGTGAGTCTATTGGAAGAACGAGGGATGAATAAACAACACATAGAGGAGTGCAGGTCAGTATGGCTGTGGATTAGAGTTTGGGGATCTGCCCTGAGTCAGTACATGCAGTTTGGCAACTGATGGTTAAAGGAACCAATAGGGGTTGGGTAGGCTCAAAAATGAATGGGGCTCTATGGTAGAAACGAGGGATGGAGAAAAAAAGGACAAGCAAACGAGTCAGACTAACGCTGAATTTGTGCTTGGGGTCTGCCCTGGTGTCTGTCAGCCGAGCAAAGGACGAGTAGATGGCTGTGCAGTATTCCTGCCAATTCATTTTTAATGGGAAAGCCGAATCCATATACAAGCACACCATTCCCAGTCACACTGAACATTCCGGAGTGGGAACGCAGCATGGATGCCTCAGAGAAGATGACAAGTGAGGAGCCTGGAAATTTTAGGATCTACATCTCCCGTTTCCTTAAGGCTAGCAGTGCCATTCAGGGTTTGTTGGAAACGGCACACCACACCCTCAGCAAATAGTTGAAGCTGACTCTAAACAACCGTTACACAGCTGGTAAAATCTGAAATCATGCAACCCCTAGTCCCCAAACTATGAAACATGGGTAGTGCTAATACTGGTCATAACGAATAGAAGCTAGCAAGGGTTCAGTGTTAGCAGTTAGCGTATCTAGTTTCCACTCATTGCTAGCATTTTATTCCAATTACTATATGAACACTGATCCCAAATCTAGAGCTTGAAGCTGTTTGAACTGAAATGGGTCTTCTGTTTTTTATTTTCACCCCAGTTTTCCCCCAGTTTAGCTGAAGCTAGGCCTAGCTAGCATGTTATACTACAACCCAGTCTGGAGGGTAAAGGCTAGAACACGCTTCCCCTGAGACACATTAAGCCGAGCAGCTCTCAGAGGAAAGCTATCATCCCTTCGACGCTTGGTCAGATGTTTGTGGCATCACTGGCGATCGAACTTGAGCAAGATTCATTTTCCCAGTACATACCAAAATCTCCAACGGACAAAAGTAGCAGTGATCCAATACCGTGATTCACAATCACACATCAGTGGCATACGTCAGATGAGCACAGAGATCTTAACGAAGTGAAGGACTGCGATGTTCCTCCTTCCCCACCACACTGCCTCTTTGTTTGTCTTATTGGTGCATGTGTGCAGTCCGGTGTGGGTCTCCTAGAGGCTCCTATAATGGGATAACTATATAATGGCTATGAAATTACCGTCTACTGTCACTAACGGCTTTTCCATGACAAACATGCTCAGCCACGGTCGAGGTTTAAACAGACGGGGAGCTGTGGAAGTATCGTGGCTAATCTGACATGGAGGAATTCAATGGACAACGAATGGAGCACCAGGAAAAACATCACCTGAGCGCACCTTGATTTGTTGGCATGCAAAAAATCTAGATGGGTTCGTATGAAACACTAACATACTGTTGAACGGCACCGGTCAAAACTTCAGACACAGCTACTCATAGAAGGTTCTCCTTCAGTTTATTATAAAGCATTACTGTAGAATAAAAGCAAAAACGTGAAACTATAAAATAACACTCATGGAATTATCCAGTCCACCTTAAACCCCTCCAGAGTGGAGCGGTACAGGAGGATGGAGCAGCTTCCTTACCCTGCAGTGAAGCTGATAGAACAAGGTTTATTACTAAGCAGGTTTGGAGCGATTCTATTGGTCGGTCAATCATGAATATTCACGAACCTGAAAGGAGAGCTAGAGCTTTTACACTGTGCAGAAAAAGAGATCAAAGTTTCTACACCACTAAATATATATTAGAGGTGGAGATATGGAGGAGTATCATAGTGTGTACATCAGGAGTAGATGTGGTGTATCAGGATATGGACTGGTTCAGACTCTCATCAGGTGGAGCTGTTCAGTGTACCACTGTAGAGTCTTTAAGACCACCAACCAGTTTGTGTCCAAGCTAGACTGTAGTACTGTTTCGACCGGTACTGTATGATCTACATACTGTAGGTTATGCACTGGGCTAATATGTTCCAGGTGTCAGTGGCTCCACCCACACATACACTGGAACATCTGAAATCTATCCTAAGCTAAGCTAGACTAAATGGGATATTATCAGTTTCATTCTGACTGACTCTCCGCACGCCCATGTAAGCGCACTTCCGTGCAGTTTGGTTTAGTCAACCTGACATCAAACACACATTTGCAAGCAGTTACACGCTCCACATGACTCAGGGGTGGGGGGTGGGGCTTGGGTCCCCTTACAGGGAAGCACCGGATTTTTGACCCTCTGATAGACGCCAATACTAACTTCACAGAGTATCTGTTGTGGTATGGGGCTGGATCCGTAATCAACCAACAGGAATGAACAAGGTTTAACATCATGAGACATGTGACTGGTTCAGGTTTCAGGATTGGACGCACATGTTACGAAATCAAGGACGGGCCTTATCTCTGTACCTCACTGACCCAACAGCCAAGACTGTGTACAGTGGTGCCTCCATGAGTCATCCTGTTAGTGCAGCACCATTGGAGACGGCTGCACCACGCAGGACTACATGCACACAGACTGTTACCACGACTGTCCTTAACACCACGTCACCGTCACCAAAGACTGCAGTGGTGTCGTACCAGACTGTCAGAATGGCAGTGGGTCATCTTCAGTGACGAGTCCCGCTTTAGTCTTGGTGGAGACGCCCAACGAATCCGTGTGTGGAAGCACCGTGGTCAGGGCCCAGATGAATGGCTTGTTGTCATGCCTCTGAAGTCCAGAAGCTCAGTGTGCTCGGACTGGTCAGCGTGCCAAACCTGAAAGCCTGGTTAAACAAGCTGGTAGTCCACTTTTGCATACTAGACTGAAACAGAGTGGTCTATTGGAAGAACGAGGGATGAATAAACAGCACATAGAGGAGTGCAGGTCAGCATGGCTGTGGATTAGAGTTTGGGGATCTGCCCTGAGTCAGTACATGCAGTTTGGCAGCTGATGGGTAAAGGAACCAATAGGGGTTGGGTAGGCTTAAAAATGAATGGGGCTCTATGGTAGAAACGAGGGATGGACGAAAAAAGGACAAGCAAACGAGTCAGACTAACACTGAATTTGTGCTTGGGGGTCTGCCCTGAGATTGTATATATGAAGTAGTGCCTGTTTTTACAAGTTAAGCTGTCTGTGCATTGTGTGAGGGCCTGCCAAGCTTGCCAGTAGGGGGCAATAGTGACTGTGTTACATGATGATGTCATGAGGTAACAGAGGAAGAGGTTGGAATTCCAATGATGCGTTTCAGCCGATGTATATCGTATTTTAAACACAGGAAATGAAGCTGGTTCCCATGCAGTATCACAGTCCATCAATTCTGCACTGGACGTGAGAAGTTGCGCTGATTTTCACGCGTTCGTTTTTTCGGAACTTAACGTTTTATTTTCCCGGACTCGATGGGAACCGAGTGGATGGCTGCCTTCGACGACGAAGTGCAAGGTAAATCATATTCATACCACAGAGGGGAAAAATGGCTCGCAAGAAAGTAGGTCAAGAAGACAGAAAGCGAGAGTGAAACAGGAGAAAGCTCCCCTCCCCTGACTTCATCCTCTTTCCTGTCCCCTCTCCTCTCCACTCCCTTCTTCTTCTCTCCTCTCCTTTCCTCTCTCGTGTGCACCCTTGACCTGACAATCTTTCCTGGATGATTTGAGTGCAGGAATGTGAGTCGTCCTCTAGCTGGGGCGACCCGCCGGGCTCATCCCGTTCACATCTGGATCTGATTAATAATGCCTGCTCGTGACTACGGAGCCGTCCATTCATATCCCAATATTCCACTCTCCAATTCATCTCAATTTATCAGGCTCGCTCTCTCTCTCTCTCGTCTTATTGGCTAAGCCATTGGCAAGGCCTTTGATCAATCGCCTTCGGAGCAAATATAAACATAGCGTCATGAGAGGAGCGCTCGGGCCAGCAGGATCGAATCATCCGAGCCTCTAGGAAAGCCAAGAAACTGGTGTAGAAACTCTCCATAAACAAAAGCAGAAGATGTTGGAAGACTTGGAGATCTTGCTGGACGTTCCGGTGGTCGGCCTCGTTCGCGCTGAAGGAATCTAGGCGGCTGAGGAACGTCTGCGGGACCAGCTCCAGCATACCCACCTTCGCTTCTTTTGATCCGCTGGAGAAGTAAAGCTCCAGGGACAGGAGGCCGTGGCCAAAACACGCTCAGAAGCCGTTAGAACCGCTCGGAACGCGCCGGGCCAAGTTCAGCACGGTTCTGTCTGTGTGTGCTTACAGCTGAGGAATAACATGAGGAGCATTGTGAGGCCAAACTAAAGACTGGCCCTAGGTCCGGCCAAAAAATCAGACTGGCCAGGCCGATGCTGTCAAACGTCGCAGGAATGTATAGACCACATTCCCAGAAATAAGCCCACCACCTAAAATCCAGACAGTTTAGGAAAGGGGGCGTAGAAGGGGGTGATGCAGACAACATTCGGAAGCAATTTCATCTGATTACAGTTCAAGGTGCTCAACTGATCAAAACCATTCCCCTACAGCCGCTAACTTTTCCCATCCTGCAACGATCCTTTGTATCCTGGTTGGAGAGACCTCTCGTGATCGCACGGCATTTTGAAGGCACCTAATGTTGGAACTCACACTGCTAATGAGGCCGACATAAGGCTATCAGCGTACGGGGTGATCTGATGGTGGGAAATCCAGTCCACTACACGCTCCGGTGACTCTGACCGTCTTTATCATGCGCAGTGCTAATGGGCCGAACACGATAAGCTGTCATGAAAGACTGCAGAGAAATGAAAAATCGGCCTAGTGAAAGAATGGGTCGCTAATCTAGTCTGGAACGCTGAGCCTTGGGGCCCCGGCTAGCTCTGCAATTAATACTCAGTCAGAGCTGCTGCCAAAAACGTGCTCCGGAGTAAATGACTGGGAAGAGTTCTCTACTTTGATCAGACCGGGTTTACAAACGGAATGAACAGAAGAACGTTCAGATGTTCTGGGGCGAGGGGAACCATGGTGGAACAAATCCAGAGGAGCTCAGGGTTAAGTGGCTCAGTGAAAGCCATTGAGTCAACAGTCAGAGGAAGGACATTCGGTTCTAGAATGGTCGTAGTAGTAGAACACTGGAGTACAAAGTCTATCGTCTGGAATGCTAGAGGACTGGAATTCCATGTGAAGCAAAACTGGGTCCCAAATCTCAGATTTCCAGATTACATTAGCCACCAATTCCTTTACTGGCCAGTATTTCTGCTCTCTGCCATCTTTCATGACCATTTATAAAATATTAGGATGTAATAATTCTAGAGCGTTAGAGAACTAGAATGCTAACATGCTACAATTCCAAAGTTATGGTACCAGAATAGGGTTGCCACCTTTCAGAAACGAAAATAAAGGACCAGGGGGGGAGGGGTCATGTGTGAGTGACGTGTTCGAAATCACGTCCCGTATGTGATCTGATTCTGGGGTGGGTGGGGGTGGTTGTTTGGGGGAGATTGTGATCATTCAAGAGATTGTGGGCGATTGTGTCCTAGAACTTCAGAGTTCTAGAACGATTGATTACTAGAATATTGCAGTACTAGAATGCTATAATGCCTCCATGACAGAGTTCCACAATCCCAAAGTGCTAGTCTAGAATACTGCCACTAGAACAGCTCTAGATCACTTGGCGACTACAACGTGTGAGGAGACGTGCATGGTGAGAAGAATGGACCCATTCAGGCGGGCTCGAGAAGAAGAGGCCCCTCATGAGAAGAAGGGAAATATTAGAGGCTCAGTCCTTCCCGTCAAGACTTTAATGTTTCCTGGACGGACCAGCCTACAGCTTTTACAGCCCCGTGATTTAGAGGACGTCTAAACAGGACAGTCGGCTCCGTCGTCTCGCTGATCGTATCTCTATTTCACACGTCCAGAGGTCCAGAAAGTTCATGGGGTTTTTGTGACCAGTGGCAGCTTTATCGGCATGAGCCTCGTTTACGACGCCAGTGCACACTTGCACACAGTTTGGTGATGCGTATCAACTTCCTCAGACTTGGACCTCGGATCTTGGAGTGCAGTGATTTCTTCTTCCAGGCCTACTTGTAGAACGGGAGAGATACGATCTTCTTGGCCAAGTGGCTAATCGAATGGCTCTGCTAAGAAGAAGACTATTAGGAGTCTCGCAGACGGCCGTGAAGTCGCGCTCTTTTTCTCGAATGGTGTGCGATCACGTTTTCCTCCAGCAATTGAACGAGCGGCGTTCTTCAGCCGGAGCCACTGTAAGTAGTAATGCAGGGCTCGCACGTGTCTGTGAGGAAAATCAATTAGACCAGGGTCTTAACGCTAGCCCGCCGAACTCTACTTATAAAACCCAACCCAAGCCCCAGAAACTCTTCAGCAGGTGGCCAAACGCGTTCCAGCTATTGAACTGTATGCACAAGCTTTCCTATTGTTCGTCGTGACCTTCTTTCCAATGGTGCCCAAGTTTGGTTTCTCGCTAGACGGATCACTGTATAAACAACGCTTCGGAGGACAAAGCAGGCCTTTCTCTGGGACTAATCGCCCACAACTTCAACCAAAAGCCTTCCAGAAATGTGTATATACACTCAGCTTTCAATTAAAACCCAGCAGTATTTACAAACAGCCCAAGACAAAGTGCTAAACCGAGGACAGGATATTGAATTTAGTGCGCCGCAGCAAACAAGAAAAGGAGCGTTTCGTTTTTTCAAACTCCCTTCTTTCACCAGAGGCCCGTGCTCCGGAGTGTGGGACCGAAATAGCAGGCGCGCCTCGCTTTCCATCACCTCAACACTGAGACTACTGCCAAGACTGCACGAGTTTGTTCCTGCTAACCCACAAATGTGTGCCTGGCCCACGCCGTACATAGCTGGACCACGGCCGAGTTAATGGACCGAGACGCTGGACACAGGAACAGGCGTTCTCAAGCTGTTCTCATGACTCGGTAGCGGTGAGAACGCTTCACGCTGAAGGGCCTTCGACTTTGTGAAGTGGTGAAGACTGAAGCGAGCAGTAGGTGCTTGTTATCTAAACTGAGGCAGGGAGGTGCAAAAGAGTGATCACATGTACTGGCCATTTTATCAGAAACATCTCCTAGATCCGCCTGGCGCAATGTGGATGCATATCGACCTTTATGTCCGGGTCCAAGCCTCTACTGTCCTTCATTTATCTCTCATTGTTCAAATAGGTCTGAGTCTAGTTTGGTTCCAGTGTAGGCTCCAACGTTAGCACCCGGTGGCTAAAGCTAAACTGGCCATTTGTGAATACCCTGGATATAGACTAGGGTTTCTAGGGCGTTCTTGCTATGACCCCACACCTCTGTGTTTCAGTTGTCAGGCTTGTCAATCAGACAAGACGGCTAGCTAGTTAGCTTCTGTGCTAGCAACATGCAAAAAGGGGCTAATAACCGAAACGCAAAGATGGGGGTTCATAGCTAGAAGCGCCCTATAAACTACACTATAAAACCCATAGGCTATATCAATGATCTTCACAAAGGCCAGACTGTTTTTTAGCAGGTGGGTGCTAATGTTAGCTAGCTTAGCTAGTTAGCCTTATTCGTTCAGTCCTTTCCCATCTGCTGAAGGAATTTAGACCCTTTGGAACCCCTAATGGTGCCTCAAGGTTCACAGGTTTCCATCAGTGTTCCCTGATTTTGGGATCTGAGAGAGCGTTTAGACCCGGAAAAGGCTAGCACGTTAGACTTACCGAGCGGGAAGGTGAAAATTACAGCTACAGTTTTGTAGCTACGCAGGAAAGGGACTACCAAAAGACCAGTACTGGCCAGATTTTGTTTGGGTGGTGGCAACATTGCTATTATGTAAAGCACTTTGAATTGCCCATGTGTATGAAAGGTACTATACAAATAAACTTGCCTTGCCTTGCCTATCCATGGTACACGGACTTCAGTGTAACTCACGTCATCTTGCCACAATCATATCGACCAAAAGAACCCTGGTTCCTGAACTGGTTCAGTGTAGAATCCCTGGAACATCGATGTTCTCCGGGGAACCAGTCTGTGTTTGCACCAACTTTTCTTGTGACCAATGAATATTAAAAGAATGGGTCATCAGTGTCAACAGGGGGCGCTGCACGGCGGTAGTAAACAGTAGTAAGACGATGGCGGAGCGTGTAGATCACTTGAGAGCGTTTGTGCTGTTATTCCAGATGTGTATTTATATCCAGAAAGCAGCACGGATCAACTACTGGAAGACGTAGACGAGGTTCTTCAGCAGACCACAGGATGTTGCCATTGCGGCCTTCTAATTCCTCAACAACTGACACACCCACAATTGTCCTCACGGTTCGTGCTGAGGAACCCGCTATTCCTTGGTTCCAACTGGGAATGAACTTTTTGGTCCCGAACTTTAGTTTTGGTAGAAATGCACCGAACGCTCAAAATTAGGTGCATGAACCTAACCGGAACCCATTCCACATTGGTGGGAAAGGCCTATCAGTGACTGTAAACCAATAGAGAGAACCACCTTCATGAACATGGATGAAGGAAAAGCCAACCTCAGCTGTGAGACCCCAGCATTCCAATCAGTGGTCAGATAGAACAGTGGACAACACCATCACCGTGCTGACGGAAGATTCCAGGTTTGGTTCTGCATCCAGGCCTACATTTTCCATTCACCATTAGGAGTCACTGCAGATTAGGCCTGTGCCAGCACTGCTTTGGCTCTTTACGGTGGAAATCAGGGCGCAAGGGATGCAAGTACTGAGACTGAGACTGAAACGTCCTCCTCACTGTGTAAACACTGCGCAAGTGAGGGCTGATGGCTGAGCATTAACAGCTCTCTCCAGACTCCAGAGAGCAGCCAGCTCTTAAGGCAGGGTCACTGAGTACCTGCAGGGTCCAAAGACTCAGAAAGTCCAATGGGGGGGCGGGCTGCTGCAGGGGTCCAGCGGCCACCAATGGCAGTCTACAGAGCAGACTGTTTGTACTGGCCTGGCCAGGCCTGGGTTTGTGTACACAGCTGGGGACTTCATTTCTTTCTTACCTCCCTCCCTCTCACTCTCTCTTTCTCTCTCTCTCTCTCTCTCTCTCTCTCTCACTCTCTCTCTCTCTCTCTCTCACTTTCTCTCTTCTCTTTACTCCACTCCTCGTCAGGAAATGTCCATGAAGAAACGGGTGCCCCTCTCATTCCAACCTGGCCTTATTTATTGCCAGATGCAGACCCCTCCCCCCAATCCCCCCCCTTGTGTTTTCCAAGAAAACAAGTCTATGGTTGCAGAGACTGCTGGGGGAAGGGGCAGCAG
>JAMWET010003830.1:97500-139683 GCA_024036415.1 Prochilodus magdalenae
AGTTTCTATATAGAACCCTGAACATCTTTGCATGGTCAAATGACTGGATGGAGACAATACGTAAGAATAGCAGACCCCTATTTGGTGCTATATACCCTTTTAAAAACAAGGTTCTGTAGGGGTTCTTTAATGAAGACAATGTTGGTTCTACATAGAACCAAGTTCTACATAGAACCAAGAGCACTCTTTGCGAAGTACCAAACGCTAAACTGATATATAAACTGATATCATGGTTTGGTTGTAGACAGAAAAGCTACATGTATGTTGGAAACATCCTGTAAGAGATTTTCAGGTTCTAGGAGAGATTTCCCGGTTCTAGGGCCTTCGAGACCTTGCTCCTGATATCCGTTATGTAGTGCGTTTAATTTCCATCTTTAAACTTTATTGAATAAGGCCGGCTAACAGGCAACAAGTGTGTCGCAAAGCATCTTGGTGGGGGGGATTGCGGAACGCCTCGGAGGAATGTTCTTGGAAGACGGGTTTCTGGTTATTGAGTGAATATGAGGTGGCGTGAATGACCGCAGCGGGGGGCACATGGCGTGTGCATACAGCAGATTTATCCTGGTTCCCTGCGCATTGTGAGCTGTAGTGAAAACAGGCCAGTTCCTGCCAAACTGCCTTTGTTCTGTCCAAACAGAGGCATCGAGCCACAACAGCTCCGATCCAGAGCTAATTCAGAACAAGGCTCTCTCACGTCAAACACCGAAACACGTAAGTGTGCTTTACTGACTGATTCGCCTGCCATGACCTCATCCTCGTCCAGAAGACTGAAGGTTACAGTCATCTATCTTCCCAAAGGGGGGAGAAATCTTCTTAGCTCACATGGAGAAAGTTGCAAGGAGCTGGAAGGAGATCAGTCACGATTCCGTCTCACGCTTTAGCTGTTTAATGTCTGGTAAGGCTCTTGTTTAGTTGGTGTGTGTGTGTGTATATTTGTGTGTGTGTGTATTTGTGTGTGTTTGTGTGTGTGTGTGTATTTGTGTGTGTGTGTATTTGTGTGTGTTTGTGTGTGTGTGTGTGTGTGTGTGTATTTGTGTGTGTGTGTATTTGTGTGTGTTTGTGTGTGTGTGTGTGTGTGTGTATGCGTGTGTGTGTGTTTATGTGTGTGTGTGTGTGTGTATTTATGTGTGTGTGTGTATTTATGTGTGTGTGTGTATTTATGTGTGTGTGTGTATGCGTGTGTGTGTGTTTATGTGTGTATTTATGTGTGTGTGTATGTATATGTGTGTGCGTGCATATGTGTGTTTCTGTATGTGTGTGTTTTTATGTCTGTGTGTGTGTTTTATGTGTGTGAGTGCATTTGTGTGTGTATGAGTGTGTGTGTTTTTATGTGTGTGTGTGTGTGTGTGTGTGTGTGTGTGTGTGTGTGTGTATGCGTGTGTGTGTGTGTGTGTGTGTGTGTATGCGTGTGTTTTTATGTGTGTGTGTGTATTTGTGTGTGTGTGTGTGTGTGTGTGTGTGAGTGTATTTGTGTGTGTGTATTTATGTGTGTGTGTGAGTGTGTGTGTGTGTGTGTGTGTATTTATGTGTGTGTGTGTGTATTTGTGTGTTGGTGTGTGTGTGTATGCGTGTGTGTTTTTATGTGTGTATGTGTGTGTGTGTGTATTTATGTGTGTGTGTGTATGCGTGTGTGTGTGTGTGGTTGTGTATGTGTGTGTGTGTGTGTGTGTGTGTATGCGTGTGTGTATTTATGTGTGTGTGTGTGTGTGTGTGTGTGTATGTGTGTGTGGTTGTGTATGTGTGTGTGTGTGTGTGTGTGTATTAGTATGTGTGTGTATATTTTTCTTGCGCCCAGCCCCAGTTTAACAGACAGGACAAGAATGACCTCACTGGCTAGACCTGCTGAAAGCCCCCTAACATGTCAGAGTATTTCAGCTGACCCACACTGGGAACACCTCACGTGCACACACAGATGTGAGCTAACTTGGAGCCCCAGCTCCACAGTGTGCCTCTGTGTGCAGCCATCACAGGGCCCATCACTGTTTTTCACAGGGCGATGCGATTAAAGGGAAACTGAGCAGACCTGAGACACACTGGTTCGTACAGTCCTAACTACATTCATCTCAGTTAAACTCTCGAATGCAGCCAGGGCGCGGTTTGGTTACGAAGCCAGAGGCCTCAACGAAATTCCCCTGAAAGCTATTTTATAGTTTTGTATATACTACGGTACTTTAGTCATATGTGCTGGGATAGCACTGGGGAAGACCGATGTCCATGTGAGCGCCAAGTCACCCCATGATCTGGGAAGTAACATAGCAAGGAGGCTAACATAGCATTTCTATACATCTTCATTTTCACAAAAATGACATTCAAGGGTTTGTTTATGTTGTGAATCTCCTGTTGAGGTGTAAATATTGATTGGAAAGTGTAACCCTGGAAATGAGTATAGGGTAACCATGGAAACGAACAAGGTGTAACCATGGAAATTAGTGCAGGGTAAACGTGAAAATGGATGAGCCATAACCATGAAAATGAGTATAGGGTAACCAGGGGAACAGACGAGGTGTAACCATGGAAATAAGTATAGGGTAATCATAAAAACAAACAAGGCATAACCATGGAAATGAGTGTAGGGTAACCAGGGAAATGGATTAGACCTAACCATGGAAATGAAAGTTGGGTAACCATGGAAACGGATAAGGTGTAACCATGGAAATGAGTGAAGGGTAACCAGGGAAATAGATGAGACCTAACCATGGAAATGAAAATTGGGTAACCATGGAAACGAATGAGGTGTAACCATGGGGATGAGTGTAGGGTAACCATGGAGATGAGTGTAGGGTAACCATGGAAATGTATGAAATGAATATAACTACAGAAATGAGTGTAGAGCTAACGTAACCATGGAAATGGATGCAGTGTAACCATGGAAATGGATTACACTTGGGCATAGAGATTATGTAGCTCTAGTCTAGGCATGGAAATGCTTGTATAGTAAGCATGGAAATGGATACTGCGTTGCTTTGGAAACATGAACATAGAAGTTTTAGCGTAACCACAGAAATGGGTGCAGTGTGACCACTGAAATGAGCGCAGACCTAGCGTAACTATGTGAATGAGGGATTCAGGTTAACCCTAGAGATGATGCAGATCTAGTGTAACCACAGAAGGGTTGTAACCTAACCATAGAAATGTGTGCAGTGTTATAATGGCAATGGCCACGGCGTTACCAGGCGAATGAGTGTAACCTTAGGAATGGGGGCAATGTAATCACGGAAATGGGTCCAGCGTGACCATGGTGGTAATGTAGATCTAGTGCAGCCATGAAAATGAATGTGGGATTAGCATCACTATGGGAATGAGTGCAGAGCGTGTACAGTGCCCATTAAAAGCATGACCATGCAAACGAGTGTAAACCAGGGGGGACCATGGAAATAGGTGTAATGTAACCAGGCCGACGGGTGTGATGTGCCCATGCGCATAGGTGTAACCCACTGATCAGGATATAAGAGGTGTAGTGGCAGAGTTTCATCAATCAGGCCAACACTGGTCCTATCTGTGTATTATGACAGCTGGACAGTAAGAGCAGGCCAACACCATTTAGCAACCCCCCCCAGATCTAACTAAGCAGGGGGTGCTGAAAGTTGGATCTTAAAAGGGTCCCAGTGGAAACGTGACTCTGACACAGCCTTTCTGAGAGCCACCGGCCGGCAGCTGATTCTGTGACGGAAAGCGTATGATTGTGGCAATTAGAGTGTAATTACGGCGAAGGAGAAGGGGAAAGAGAAGGAGAAGGAGAAGGAGAAGGAGAAGGAGAAGGAGAAGGATGAGGGAGAAGGAGAAGGAGAAGGAGAAGGAGAAGGAGAAGGAGAAGGAGAAGGAGAAGGAGAAGGATGAGGAGAAGGATGAGGGAGAAGGAGAAGGAGAAGGAGAAGGAGAAGGAGAAGGAGAAAGAGAAAGAGAAAGAGAAAGAGAAGGAGAAGGAGAAGGAGAAGGATGAGGGAGAAGGAGAAGGATGAGGGAGAAGGAGAAGGAGAAGGATGAGGGAGAAGGAGAAGGATGAGGGAGAAGGAGAAGGATGAGGGAGAAGGAGAAAGAGAAAGAGAAAGAGAAAGAGAAGGAGAAGGAGAAGGAGAAGGAGAAGGAGAAGGAGAAGGATGAGGGAGAAGGAGAAGGATGAGGGAGAAGGAGAAGGATGAGGGAGAAGGAGAAGGAGAAGGATGAGGGAGAAGGAGAAGGATGAGGGAGAAGGAGAAAGAGAAAGAGAAAGAGAAAGAGAAGGAGAAGGAGAAGGAGAAGGAGAAGGAGAAGGATGAGGGAGAAGGAGAAGGATGAGGGAGAAGGAGAAGGAGAAGGATGAGGGAGAAGGAGAAGGATGAGGGAGAAGGAGAAGGAGAAGGAGAAGGAGAAGGAGAAGGAGAAGGAGAAGGAGAAGGAGAAGGAGAAGGAGAAGGAGAAGGATGAGGGAGAAGGAGAAGGATGAGGGAGAAGGAGAAGGAGAAGGAGAAGGATGAGGGAGGATGGGTTTTTTTATCCCCGGGCGCAGCTGTGATTCCTCGGACACAAATTTACTGCAGCCGACAGCCGAGGCTGTGGTTTGTTATTTATGGAGTAATTACAGATTCATCGCTGGGTCATAAACATGGCCGCTCCCTCCCCGGCTGCCGCAGCCAGCATGCGGCCGCTTAGGCGTTACGACGCTATTACTAATCTCCCAAACCTCCACAGCCGCGCCAGAGAGCACGGGTGTGCATTTGGTTCGGCGAAGGAGCTGTTTCACATGCACTTTCATAATGTCTCAGCACACGGAGATTCCGAAGAAATTACACGGCCAGTTTCCCAGCATGGAGTCAGCCGACCGTACCGCTCATCACCTCTGAGGCTGAGTAGGCTTCAGGTAGGTGTGCATGACTCTTTTGTTTCTGGACGCCTATGACCACATATTCCGGGCACACGGCTCAAAGCTACACTGGCAGTGGAGTAACGGAGGAAGCATAGCCAACTGCTGAGACGTGCCAGCCTTTAATTACCATCAACCGTCTCTTACTCAACTGCCCTGCATAAACACAATCAATCAAGTCCCTTTCTTTCAGAGCCTGCCCATTAAAACCGGTCAGTGCCGAGGGTTTGCTGGAGAACAGGCGGTGTCCAATTCACCATGCCTCGACCAAAGGAAATCCTCACGGTCGGACATCTGATCTCAACCGCAAGGCCGCCACGCTATAGGGTGTCGGAGCAATTTCATGCTGGTGCTGGGTCGCGATATTTGTGCAACATTTCACCTCCCAACACCAAACCGCTCACTCCAGGAGACGTCCCTCGGTGTATCAGAGCTCATAAAGCACTCACAAGCTCTAACACAGTCTCAGGAACTGGGGAAAACACTATCACCAAAAATACACTCATCACCAAAAGAACAGCTGCACCCAGAAGGAGGTGTGGGATTGCGGTGGTGTTGGGAAGGAAGATAAAGGTGACCAGGATCAATAACTGATGATAAATTTAGACTGATATGATCAATATTTATTGAGCTACACATACAGAAGTCTGTCTCTCAGTATGGCATCGGGCCGCCGTGTTTGCTAACCCAACACGCCAGACGTCTCGGTATGGAGCTGTAGAGGTTCCTAATGGTGTCCTGTGATAACCCATCCCATGCAGCTTGAACATCCTCACACAGTTCCTGCAGATGGTGCGGTAGGGGTGGAGGTGGAGGGACACCAGGTCTTCTGGACGTGTGACAACAAACCGTTCATCTCGGTGCTGACCACGGTGCCTCCACACACGGACTCGTCGGTCGTCTCCACCAAGACTAAAGCGGGACTCGTCACTGAAGATGACCCGCTGCCATTCCGAGTCACTCCATGACAGTCTGGTACGACACCACTGCAGTCTTTGGTGGCGTTGACGTGGTGTTAAGGTAGTCTGGCATCATCCAGCCGTCTGCCAATGGTGCTGCACTAACTTGCTGAATGTCCTCCATCGTGGCTGTTGGGTCAGTCATGTCCAGCACTAAGGCCTGTCCTTGCTTACATCACATGCGTGGCCGAGCGTGAAACTTGAATCATTGGCATGTCTCATAATGTCAAGCCCACCCACCAGGCTTCCTTCCTGTCAGCTGACTCCCTCTGGGTGCAGCTTTTCTTTTAAAGGTGAGTGTAAATATCCTGATCCACCACATCTACTCCTGACGTAGCACAGTATGATACTCCTCCATATCTCCACCTCTAATATATATTTAGTGGTGTAAAAACTTTGATCTCTTTTTCTGCACAGTGTAAAAGCTCTAGTTCTCCTTTCAGGTTAGTGAATATTCATGAGGGACCGACCAATGGAATCGCTCCAAACCTGCTTAGTAATAAACCTTGTTCTATCAGCTCCACTGCAGGGTAAGGAAGCTGCTCCATCCTCCTGTACAGCTCCACTCTGGAGGGTTTTAAGGTGGACTGGATAATTCCATGCGTGTTCTTTTATAGATTAATGTCTTCACTTTAATTCTAGAGTAAAGCTTCTAGATAAACAGAAGGAGAACCTGATATGCAAATGCAACACTATGAAGCGGAGGGGTGCAAAACTTAATCCCGCACTTCCAGACACCAACCCGGTAATCACACGCAGGATGTTCACGTGCCGGTTCTGCCGTGTGTGTTGATGATTGTTTGGTGGGTGTTAATAGAGGAGTAGCACTAAATCTGCATGGATTTGAAGCAGACGTGGTTTTACCTCCAGATGGTCTGGTTGGTATGGATCTATGGGGTTACCTTGGAGACTAATAAGGCTGAACACAGGTCTGGTCAGCCAGACAGCAATCAAGCAGGTAGGGAAAAGGACTGACACATGACAGGTGGATGCCAGCAAGTACAGTTTGCAGCAGTCTAAGAAGAAGGTACATCACAAGTCACGTCCTAAAGATCAAGACTGTGGGATGAAGAGTTGAACAACATCTGGCTGATGCTGGAGCTGCAGCTGTTTGGTTTCTATAAATTCCCCTTCAGGTCTGTTTTATAGTGGCCACGAACAAGCCTCTGCATGTAGTGTGTAAGCCTACCGGTAGGCCATGGTCGTGATGCACAGCGCCCAGAGATTTGGTTGGATCTGATTGGTCGAAATGATCAATGGGTAGTTCACAAGTTCTGTGTGATTAGCTTAGCTTAGCTTTCCCCATGCAAAACTTCAGACGATGTTTTTGATTGGGCTTTCAATACAAACCTTCTATAATCGATAAGCCCACCAGACCAAAAATATCAATCATATACATCATATGTTCAGTCTTTTGAGTGCGATAAGCCCCGCCCCCCTCCCTGCCCACTCTACTCTGATGCGAACGGTAAATGCGCGACACTTTGGAAACTCCAGCTACATCCCTAAAGTGACAGGAGGTTTCAACGCGCTGGGTTAGCATAGAGGACACTGGCCGTACCTGCAGCAGCTGCTGCCCCACAGCTGGGAGCGAGGTGACCACTGGAGCAGGTGCACATGTTAGGCCTGGAGCAGAAACCATCCCCACAGGTGTTCCTGCAGATGGCTGTGAGGAGAAACAGGAGAGACAGAAAGGAGAGTCAGGAAATTTGATTGGCAGCAGTGCATGTAGGGTTCTGTATCTAGAGCTGCAGGTAATAATTAATTCCTCAGTCTATTATTCCTTTAATCATCTGATCTATCGCTCCGTCTTCTGTTCCTCTCAGTCAAAGTTTAATCTGTGTGACAAACATGGTCTTCTTCTATGGTGCCAGAAAACAGGCCATATCGCCCCCTACACTTCCTGTACAGTACTGCATGCTTTGGAGTGACCACATATGCCACATAATCATTGTAGATCTTTATGGATCATTGCTCAGTCTGATGCCATGTGTGATGTAACGTTCCTTCAGATCCCATATGGAAACAATGATCAAACCTGGAAACCTTTGTTTTATGATCACTTCCTTCTTTGGTTAGGCAACATTGGGGCAAGCCATGAATTTAACACTGCGGGGATCAAATCTCAAAGCTTGTTGCTAGCCTGTTGCTGAAGTGTGGCTAAAAAAATTAATGGAAGTCTATGGGAGGAACGAGGGATGAATAAACGACACAGGAGTGCAAGTCAGTACAGTGGTGGATTAGAGTTTGGGGATCTGTCCTGGGTGAGTAGTTTGATGTCGGTTAAAGGGTACATTTTGAATGGGGGTAACATGAATGGGTCTCTATGGGAGGAACAAGGGATAGTGGAAAAAAGACTCGTGCTCTGAGATAGTGAATGGGAAATCTGGAAACCTTTGTTTTATGATCACTTCCTTCTTTGGTTAGGCAACTTTGGGGCATGGCCATACCTATGAATTTAACACTGGGGGGCCCAAAGTTTGTTGCTAGCCCATTGCTGAAGTGTGGCTGAAAATAAATGGAAGTCTATGAGAGAAACGAGGGATGAATAAACGACACAGTACGGCGGTGGATTATAGTTTAGGGATCTGTCCTGAGTGAGTAGTTTGATGTCTGTAGGTTAAAGGGTATGCTTTGAATGGGGGTAACATGAATGGGTCTCTATGGGAGGAACAAGGGATGAATAAATGACACAGGAGTGTGAGTCAGTACGGCGGTGGATTATAGTTTGGGGATCTGTCCTGAGTGAGTAGTTTGATGTCTGTTAAAGGGTTAAAGGGTACATTTTGAATGGGGGTAACATGAATGGGTCTCTATGGGAGGAACGAGGGATAGTGGAAAAAAGACGAGTGTGGGTCAGACTCGTGCTCTGAGATAGCGAATGGGAAACCTGGAAACCTTTGTTTTATGATCACTTCCTTCTCTGGTTAGGCAACTTTGGGGAAAGGCCATAGCTATGAATTTAACACTGGGGGGCCCAAATCTCAAAGTTTGTTGCTAGCCCATTGCTGAAGTGTGGCTGAAAATAAATGGAAGTCTATGGGAGAAACGAGGGATGAATAAACGACACAGTACGGCGGTGGATTATAGTTTAGGGATCTGTCCTGAGTGAGTAGTTTGATGTCTGTAGGTTAAAGGGTACGCTTTGAATGGGGGTAACATGAATGGGTCTCTATGGGAGGAACGAGGGATGAATGAATGACACAGGAGTGTGAGTCAGTATGGCGGTGGATTAGAGATTGGGGATCTGTCCTGGGTGAGTAGTTTGATGTCTGTAGGTTAAATGGTACGCTTTGAATGGGGGTAACATGAATGGGTGTCTATGGGAGGAACAAGGGATAGTGGAAAAAAGACGAGTGTGGGTCAGACTCGTGCTCTGAGATAGCGAATGGGAAATCTGGAAACCTTTGTTTTATGATCACTTCCTTCTTTGGTTAGGCAACTTTGGGGCATGGCCATACCTATGAATTTAACACTGGGGGGCCCAAAGTTTGTTGCTAGCCCATTGCTAAAGTGTGGCTGAAAATAAATGGAAGTCTATGAGAGAAACGAGGGAGAATCCCGGTGGTGGATTATAGTTTAAGGGATCTGTCCTGAAGTGTTTGGCTGAGGTTAAAGGGTACGCTTTGAAAAAACATGAATGGCTCTCTATGCGAGCAACGAGGGATGAATCAAGGACACAGGAGTGTGAGTCAGTACGGCGGTGGATTATAGTTTAGGGATCTGTCCTGAGTGAGTGGTTTAATGTCTGTAGGTTAAAGGGTACGCTTTGAATGGGGGTAACATGAATGGGTCTCTATGGGAGGAACGAGGGATGAATAAATGACACAGGTGTGCGAGTCAATACGGCAGTGGATTAGAGTTTAGGGATCTGTCCTGAGTGAGTAGTTTGATGTCTGTAGGTTAAAGGGTACGCTTTGAATGGGGGTAACATGAATGGGTCTCTATGGGAGGAACGAGGGATGAATGAAGGACACAGGAGTGTGAGTCAGTACGGCGGTGGATTAGAGTATGGGGATCTGTCCTGAGTGAGTAGTTTGATGTCTGTAGGTTAAAGGGTACGCTTTGAATGGGGGTAACATGAATGGGTCTCTATGGGAGGAACGAGGGATAGTGGAAAAAAGACGAGTGTGGGTCAGACTCGTGCTCTGAGATAGCAAAAGGGAAACAGTGTCTGTTAGTGGAGCAGAAGTACATGAGATGAGCATGACTCATCTCTGTCCACCCCATTCATTCTTAATTGGAAAAAAATAAAAACAGACGTCCGATTAACAAACTGTATACAAGCACACCATTCCTGATCAGACGGAACATTCCGGAGCTGGATTGGTGTCAATATCTCAAAAATTTTGGGAATAGTTAGTGGGAAAAATGGTGGACCAAGAAACAGAAGAAGAGTGCTGTGCATTGCACAATCCATAACCGGCAGCGTCGTCTTTGCCGACCCATCATTCCGACATTATCCGTATTGAGCATCTTTCTGAGCACTCTCTCTTCCGAAACAAAGTCGTGAGATATCGTGGTTTTACTTACGGACTATGCACTGGTTGCCCCCGGGCAAAGTTTTCCATCCCGGACAGCAGTAAGAGTGGAATCGGGAGCCACACACATTGGGCCTAAAACAGAAACACACACAAACAGAACATGCATCATGTCATATATGAGAACCCCATCAAATCTACAACCATGTGAACTAAATAAAGGTTCCGGTCTTCCGGGCCTTTCGGTACAAACGTGGCTATATAATACATGGAGCTCCTTAAAAGGACACCATCTTGGAGGGGGCTGCACAGAAAGGGTGCAGTTTGTTCTGGATATCTAAACTTCGGGAGACAGAAATGTTTACCGTGCTCCCTCAGCGACTCATCCCAGAGCTTATTTTGGCACGGCTCCAGCTTTACTGCCCACTTAAAGAGCTGGATATGTGGACAGATATAGCCCCACTGACCCCTCATACGAATCATCTCATTTACACAGCTTTCCAGCTGGTAGTCCAGCAGCTGAGACATGTCTGCCGTCCGAATTCTGCCTCCTCAGTTCGACACTGAAGCTACTAAGCTAACGGAGCTAAGAAACACTGGAAGTCAATAGTCACCGAAATCTTTTCCGTCCATACAGTCCTCAAAATTGAAACTGCATCCAGCTCTTTGTTAAGGTCGCACCGACACATTTACGGCATCTAGCTGACGCTCTTATCCAGAGCGACATACAAGGTTAACCATACTACAGGTGGGCCAGTGCAGTGTTAGGAGTCTTGCCCAGGGACTCTTATTGGTGCAGCACAGCATAGTTACCCAGACCGGGATTCGAACCCCAGTCTCACACATGGGATGGTAACTCCCTGGCAGGTAGGGGTGTTACCCGCTGAGCTACACCAACCACCACACACACACCCAGAAGGATTTAGGAATGAACAGGAATGAATCTGGATGGGTGGGTGTGGCATTGTGAGATATGCAAATGATGAGCTTTATCGCTGGACCTGACTGACCCTACTGACACTCAGTGAGCAGTGGTGTCCTCCATGAGTCCTCCTGTTAGTGCAGCGCCACTGGCAGACGGCTGCACCACGCAGGACTACCTGCACACAGACCGTTACCACGACTGTCCTTAACACCACGCCACCGTCACCAAAGACTGCAGTGGTGTCGTACCAGACTGTCATGGAGTGACTCAGAATGGCAGTGGGTCATCTTCAGTGACGAGTCCCGCTTTAGTCTTGGTGGAGACGACCAACGAATCCGTGTGTGGAGACACCGTGGTCAGCACCAAGATGGACGGTTTGTCGTCACACCTCCAGAAGGCCTGGTGTCCCTCCACCTCCACCCCTACCGCACCATCTGCAGGAACTGTGTGAGGATTTTCAAGCTGCATGGGATGGATTATCACAGGACACCATTGGGAACCTCTACAGCTCCATACCGAGATGGGCTGATGCCATACTGGGAGATACTGTTATCTATGAACATGCACAAAACCACATCCCTCAGGCATCTCTGCTGTTGTTCGTGTGTATATGTGGCTCGTCAGCTGTTTTTCAGTCCAGGGGAAAATGCTTTAACTTCGATTCTTGGCTCTGTGATTCGTTGGAGAGAGGAAGGAGAGCAGCATCTTCAGAAGCTCTTCAGTTTAGCGCTAACTACAAACCGGCCAGGCTGGAAGGATCAAATGCTTTGTGATGGATTTCCAGGCTGTGATAGTTTCCTACTGCTCGCTGACAGCTTGGACCCAGTCACCTACAGATGTGGCAGGACTGCTGTTTCTCTGCTCCGCCTTTATTACGGTTCAGTCCAGGCTTGATGAACGACAGGAACACAGCTCGAGGTCCGTGTGAAATCTGACCTTTCGCCGCTAAGTACCACCGCTTCTATCGGCACCCGGTTAGGCCTGCTGGTCCTGGACCACAAACGAACCGCAAGGTACGTCTGTCTGTCCACACGTAAACATAAACACACAGACTGGTTTTCCCTTCCCCCGCTGGATGCTGGATGTTTAGTCGTGCCTGGGAAAGTCAGTTTGTAGTTTAATCTTTTAATGGACCCCGAATCGAAAAACACCAGCAGCGGATGGGGAGCTGAGAGATGGAGCGAGACTGCAGGAGGAAAACAGAGGAGCAGGCGCTCAGAGGGTGATCATGTGTGTTGGGGGCGGAGGGGGGATTAGAGATAAGTAGAGAGAGGACATGGAGGGAGGGAGGAAGAGAAAGAGGTGAAAGAGAGCTAAAGAGGAGAACAGAGAGAGAGAGAGAGAGAGAGAGAGAGAGAGAGAGAGAGAAAGGCAGACAGTTGGAGGTGAAAGAGAGCTAAAGAGGAGAACAGAGAGAGAGAGAGAGAGAGAGAAAGAAAGGCAGACAGTTGAAAGAGGTGAAAGAGAGCTAATAGGGTCAAGAGAGACAAAGAAAAGCAGACAGAGGAGAGAGATTAACAAAAGAAGAGCGAGGAGAATGAGGAGAGAAAGTGGAGAGAGGTAGAAGAAGGAGGAAAGACAGAGGAAGAGAAACACAGAGCTGAAGAAATGGAGAGAAAAGAAACAGAGAGGGTGAGAATCAGAAAAAGAGAGAAAACAGAGGGAGAGAGAGAGGGAGGGGGAGAAAGGGACAGCAAGAAAGAGAAAGTGAGAAAGGTAGAGGCAGTGAAAGAGAGGCAGAGAGAGAAAGTGGGAAAGAAGCAGAGGGAGAGAAAAAGAGGCAGAGAGAGAGAGAAAGAGGAAGAAAAGCAAAGATAGGCAGAAGAAGAGAGAGAGGGAGAGCAAGAGAGAAAGTGGGAAAGAGGCAGAGGGAGAGAGAAATGCAAAAGGAGAGAGAGAGAGAAAGAAGCAGAGGGAGAGAGAGAGAAAGAGAGAAAGAAGGAGAGAGAGAGAGAGAAAGGCAAAGATAGGCAGAAGAAGAGAGAGAGGGAGAGTGAGAGAGAAAGGAAAAAGGAGAGAGAGAGAAAGAAGCAGAGGGACAGGGAGAGAAAGAGAGAGAATGAGAGAGAAAGGCAGAGATAGGCAGAAGAAGAGAGGGGGGAGAGTGAGAGAGAAAAGGAGGCAGAGGGAGAAAGACAAAAAGAGACAGAGAGAAAAGGGCACAGGCAGAGGAAGAGAAGCAGAGGGAGAGAGAGAAACAGTAGGAGCGAGAAAGGCAGAAGAAGGAAGAGAGAGAGAGAGAGAAAAGTGAGAAAGCCACTGTAAGAAGGTGAAAGGGTGAAGGAGATAAAGGAGCAGAGGCTAGCGGGAGGAAAGAGAAATGGTGGGAAAGGGGTCCGAGCCAGCAGGAGGGAAAGAAAACAAGCTGGAGTTAAGTGGAGGGGAGGGAGAGCGGAAAACAAAGCCGTGGAAATCAGGCCAGGCCGCGATGGAGCACCAGCAACCGGGGGCAAGAAACCTGAGGGTCGCATTTCTCAACCCAACACGGCTCACACTCACAGCCTGAAAACCCAGCTCGCACACACACACACAGAACCGGGAGAACTCGCCAAGACGAATCCCCCCGGACCCTCTCTCCTCTCCAACCCGCTCTGTCCGCAGTTCACAGGCATCCAGAGACGCCGTGCTCAGGCCGATGGGTCTGAGAGTTTGAATTGTTCTACTTCCTGGGTTTGTTGTTTTTCCTCTAACCCTCCGCAGTTGCTAGGACCCTGTGAAGCGTGCTGGAGACCACTTTGCCATGGCTGTAGACTTAGCACGTTTTGCTAGGCAGCGTAGCTAGTCAGCCAGGAATACCCAACGCCCCTAAGTCAGCTCCCAAGAAGAATCGGTGTCCTTAAGTCAGTGACTAAATCAGCCTATGGCTGATCAATGGCTGAGAACAGTCAGTGTTAAGTCAGTGGTTGACAATGGTCGATGTTAAGTCAATGGCTAAGAATAGACCATGTTTAGTCAGTGAATGAAAAAAAGTCAATGTTAAGTCAATCCCTTACAATAGTCAACGAAAGTAGTCAATGGAAAGTCAGTGCATGAGAATAGTCAGTGTTAAGCCAATCCCTGAGAATAGCCACAGTTAATTCAATGACTGAGAAAAGCCAGTGGTAAGTCAATGACTGAGAATAGCCAGTGTTAAGTCAATGACTGAGAATAGCCCGTGTTAAGTCAATGCATTAGAATAGCCAATTTAAGCCGATGCTTAAGAATAGCCAAACTTGAGTGAATACTCAATGTTGAGTCAATGAGAATAGTGAATGTTAAGTCAAAGTCTAAAGACAGCCCATGCTAAGTCAATGACTGTGAATAGTCAATGATAAGACAATGATAATAGTCAATGTTAAGTCAATGTCTAAGTATAGTCAATGTTAAGTAAGTGGCTGAGAATAGTCAATGTTAAGTCAACGCTCAAGAATAGTCAATGTTAAGTTAAAGGCTGAGAATAATCAGTGTAGTGTCAATAAGAATAGCCAATGTTAAGTCATTAGATGACCAAATGCATTAGAATAGCCCATTTAAGCTGATGCTTAAGAATAGCCGAATTTGAGTGAATACCCAATGTTGAGTCAATGAGAATAGTGAATGTTAAGTCAAAGTCTAAGAACAGTCAATGTTAAGTCAATGAGTCAATGTGAATAGTCAATGATAAGACAATAAGAATAGTCAATATTAAGTGGCTGAGAATAATCAATGTTAAGTAAGGGGCTGAGAATAGTCAATGTTAAGTCAACGCTCAAGAATAGTTAGTGTTAAGTTAAAGGCCTAGAATCATCAGTGTAGCGTCAATGACGATAGTAAATATTAAGTCAATGACAGAGAATAGCCAGTGTTAAGTCAATGACAGAGAATAGCCAGTGTTAAGTCCTGGGAATATTCAAATGCCTGAAAATAGTCAATGTCTTTTTAAGTGATTGCCTGACAGCAAGCAATGTCCTTCAGACAGTTCCCAGAAAGAGTCAATGTCCTTAAGTTCATCCATGAGAATCTAGATCCTTAACCTACTGCACTAACACACTTACATCAGTTAAAGACCCCTCCCAGCAGTAACACAGGCAGCCATGTAACCAGCCACGGGGGTCAGTCACGGGGGGATCTCAGAAATCTGAAAGGATGTCTGTATATCTGCAAGGCAAAGTCGTGCAGGACCAAGGACTGGACAGAGTGGACAAATATTTCAGGAGCAAATAATATGACTTGCTCCCATAAAGTAAGACCACCGGTGCCCCACTAATCACCACATCACTGATAGCCAGTCAAGCAGTCTCATCACATCCAAGAATGACCATTCTAACATTAGCTAGCTAGCAGAGCATTTCCCTCACAGGCCCTAGTGAAGCCAGCTGAAACAGACATGCCTGGCATGGTCATTCATCTGGTCATTTCAGCTGTGGAACCTCCAGGGCAGGAAGTAAGGATCTCTCTTTGGACCTCAAGCTTAGAGTTTAACGTCACAAGAAAAACAAACTCACACAGAACCCGGTGTGGCAGAGCTCGTCTGGCAAACACAGGACAATGCTGACCCAGGGGCTACCGTTCCTGTACAGGTCAAAGGTTGAGTTGCTGGTATCTGCCCTAAGGCCCCCCTTTATGGTCCTCTGTAGCCCACAGCCAGTGAGCATGCCGCATGGTCATGTCAAACACTAATGGTACACAATTTGCAAGCCTTTTAAATCTCTCTAAGGCCGTTTCAGGCCTGGCTTGCTCTTTTCCAAGCCTGTCACGAGGATGACCTCTTGTGACCCTGATGTCTAGACAAGACCCATGCACAGAATGGACGTCATCTGTGTCAAGACACAACACAAACCTCCTCGAACGAGCCCACCACCCTAAAGGATATCAGTACAGACTGTTCTCCAAGCTGCCGTAAGTCATTGCTAGATGTCTAACTACAGCTCATGTTGGTTTGGGATCCTTATACTTCCTGAACATGCTTATGAATATGCATGAAGCCACTTCTAATATCAGTGGAAATGCATTCCATTCTGATTAATATTGATATTTGAGTAAAAGTTAAAAACCCAAAATATAGTTGGCCCAAACCTTGTGCTGTAAAGAGGCAAAAAATTAATAACTAAATTAATAAAAATCAACAAATTATGTTTTGTTGCGCAAAAACAACTAGGTAGGTTTAATGAAGCCCCTTTTATTAGATTAATAATCTGGTGCTCAACACTACATGATACTATATGGTGTTCTATCAGATGAGCACCTGATACAATGTGCTAAGCAACACATGCTGTATATGGTGAGCATCAGATACTACAATATGAGGTGAGGGTCATATGCCATGTGGAGAGCAGCAGGTCCTATCACTTGCACACTAGATACAATACTGGTATATAATAGCTGGTGCCCCCCATATAGTATCTGGTACCACATGCCTTAGGTGCTCCATAGGGTTTCCTACAGTCCAAATTATAATATTACAATAATTCGATAAACCTTATTATATTTATATACTGTATTATTCCCACATCTGGTCGTTCGTTTCAACATTTGTACATACTGTGTTGCTCAAATCCCAGTTAAATCCTGTGACTACAACGTACCTAGTAGTGTGTAACCCCTCCACCAGCACCAGTAACAGCTGGGACTGGATTTGCCATGGACTGGACAAGTTTCTGGATGTAGCCACATCAGTGTTCAGACACTCCCCCATCAAAGAATTGGTCAGCTGGTCCAGATTTGGTGGATGCCTTCCCTGGCACAATTCCGAGGAGAATTCCCTGTAGACTGGGATTGTATCCACCGCTGGTAGACCCGTATGACCGTACGCTTCCATACACCTGCAGATCCAGCTACTTCCTGCACACTATGGTCTTTGGCCACGCCCACATGCTCAGTCCCTCCTTTTAGCCAATCATTAACATCTGCTCTGGAGCCATTTTCCACACATGGAACAAGACATTCCCTGCACTGTAGCACCTCTTTCCAATCTATGGAAAGAGCCCCGTCATCCTCGTGCAGCGCCATCTGCAGGAACCCGAAGTTACTACCACGCAAGGTGACTCATTCAATAGGAAATTGCCCAGCCCTGGGTTTTTCCTATAGAATGAGTAATGGAGGCTCATCAGCCAGAGCAGTTAGCGAGAAAGCTATGCCAGAGTCTGCCACGCTATCTCAGCATTCCCAGTCACGCCCTGAACAACATACTAGCACTTCAGAAAGTCAATATAGCACTAACTCACTATGCCATAAAAACACAATCAAGCCTTTATTATTATATATACAATTATCATAATGGTCCAAACGAGCAAGATTGAGCAGTGCTTCCTTTTTCCACTTACAGGGAAGACAAAGAACCTGACAAAACCAATGACTGTACTGCCAGATGGCACATGCCCTTCACGAAAACGGCGGCTCCTTTTCTGAGAAAACCTATTTACCCAGCATACACTAATGAATTCCCCCAGCCATGATTCATAGACCCTTCAGTATTCCCATTGGAATCAGCCCCAACTAATGGGCGTTTAAGATATACATTCAAAAGCTGAGAACTCCCTCTTTCAGGGAAAACGAGCATCGGGCGTCTGAGGAGAGCTGGAGGCCGCCCTGACTGGACGAGGGGGAAACTGACAATCCCTTGGCCTGCGGCCCGAGCGGCTGAATATGATTCCCTACTTTGAGGAACGCCGGCAAACATTCAAAAACATCTCCCCTGAGGCCGCCGTGGGCCAACGCTCAGCATTTCTTTGGAGGTCTTTGGGTTCTTGTTACTAGGAACGTCAAAACAGCCTGGCATTGGTGGACCAACACCACGGCGCGAGCCAAGACGTTTTACAACAGCCTCCCCAGACTTTCTCCTAATTTAAGAGGTCCACAGGCCACACCGTGATCGGATTCCTCCGGCGTACGCGGGGCCAAATCACACTTCACTAAATCAGGCTAACTTCATATCCTCTACAGCAGCCCACTTAAACAGCCCGACTCGCAGTGCGGGCGGCCTTCGACGGGAAGCCCTCTACAAGGCCGGCACGAACCTGATGATCAGATTCCCTCTGATGCCGTCCTGTTCGTTCAGCCCGGCGAGGACTATAGATGGTGTTTCGGGGGGAGGTGTGCAATTTAGACCTCGCCTCGACCAGACCGAAGGCTTGACTCTGGGCCAACAGCAACAGAATATGAAAATGGGGGGTCATTTTGCTAATGACAAGCCCCCCTATTTTTTTCCGATGACAAGGGAACAGCCAAGATAAGAACAGTGTGGAAGTTGTGCAAGTCCCTCTGGGCCGGAGCGTTTAAGCGCTCGCAGCACAATTGCTGCATATTTCGAAACTGTGTCGCCCCACGGAGCACGGTTCCACATCAAGATCAGATATTCACGCACGGTTCTGCTGGAAAGCTGGCCAAAAGATCCGATCGGATCTACAGGCCGCAGGTGAGGCTTGGCCTACTTTGCGGACAGAAAGGTTCCACTTGTTCTCGCACGTGTTCTTCCTCAGAGCTCGCCACGGTTTCATGTAGGGGCGGTTATTTATGTGGACCTGCCTGACTCCCTGAACAGAAAACAGAGCCGCTGAATGTAATCACCGATGTTTCTGTTTGCCGGGCTTTCGGACTCTTTCTCACCTGCAGCTTTGAAACAAATGTTCTTTATAGAAGCCCACCCCCCCCCCACCTCCTCCACTCCAAGTGATGGGGATACCTCATTTCCTTTATGGGTCAGGCAGTGGGTGGGGTGTTGGGGGGGCGCATGAGCATGGACAGATGAGAGGCTGATTGCAATAACCGAGGCTGACATCCGAGACCGGCGAGAACAAAACATCCCTTGTTGTTCCAAAACTCAGAAAAATATACAGGGAAAGTGCAGCGCGCATGTCCCCTCCCCGCCGCCCCATACCCAGACAGGCCGGCATGTCTGGAAAACCACCATCATAATGGTCCACAGGCCTCATGTTCGTCTACCATTCCGCCGTTATATGTGCAGAATTCATTCAAGGTGTCCCACGTCGGAATGTAAACACTCCCGTCTGAGTTATCTTGGAGAGTAAAGCCTTGACACATGTCTGTCCGCACTCGTGCACTCAGATATTACAGCAGGCAGGCTTATATATGCGGCTCTTGAATGCGTTCAATAATGCATTCACCCTACACATTGGCTTAACAGTTATCCAGGAAGTCGGAAAGGTAGTAGGTAATGGAAAACTTGGAGATTCACCGGCACGGTTTTCAACACATGCACATTCTGAATTATTCCTGTTGAGGCTTCCTGCTTAAAGCCACACCGCACTGTGCACGGCAATACCAGGGCAGTATTCGGGCCTTTCAGCAGTGACGGCCGGAGGGAAGGCTACGGAGACTGGAAAACCAATCCGCCGCAGCCATGAAAACCAAACTCACTGGAAGAGAGTCCTGATGACCCAAAGGAAGGAACGCTCAGTCACACCACTGGGCACATTGCAAACAATAGTCTCCTGGCCAGTTACATCAGTCCGGTTAGGCCTTCCACCAAGTGAATGCTCATAGTATGTGGCTCACTAAGTGCTCACGAGGCAGTTTTAGACTTGCCGTTTGAAGTGGTCCCATGTTCCCTACATAGGAACCCTCTTACGGCAGGATTACAGAAACCGAATAGGGTCCCTAATCCTTATTCCCTACATTGGAGCACTAAACTATTATTTTAGGGAATGGAAATGGTCCTTTGGACCTTTACACAGAACCCTGCATCGCTGAACAATAGAAATAGCCCCCTACGCTCTATTCCCACCATTTGGAGCTCTAGAACACTGCTACAGGGAATAGAAGTAGTCCCCTAATCTCCATTCCCACCATTTGGAACTCTAGAGCACTGCTACAGGGAATAGAAATACCCCCCTAATCTCCATTCCCACCATTTGGAACTCTAGAGCACTGCTACAGGGAATAGAAATAGCCCCCTAATCTCTATTCCCATCATTTGGAGCTCTAGAACACTGTTTCAAGGGAATAGAAGTAGTCCCCTAATCTCTATTCCCATCATTTGGAGCTCTAGAACACTGCTACAGGTAATAGAAATAGCCCCCTAATCTCTATTCCCATCATTTGGAGCTCTAGAGCACTGCTACAGGGAATAGAAATAGCCCCCTAATCTCTATTCCCATCATTTGGAGCTCTAGAGCACTGCTACAGGGAATAGAAATAGCCCCCTAATCTCTATTCCCATCATTTGGAGCTCTAGAGCACTGCTACAGGGAATAGAAGTAGTCCCCTAATCTCTATTCCCATCATTTGGAGCTCTAGAGCACTGCTACAGGGAATAGAAATAGCCCCCTAATCTCTATTCCCATCATTTGGAGCTCTAGAGCACTGCTACAGGGAATAGAAATAGCCCCCTAATCTCTATTCTCATCATTTGGAGCTCTAGAACACTGCTACAGGGAATAGAAATAGCCCCCTAATCTCTATTCCCACCATTTGGAGCTCTAGAGCACTGCTACAGGGAATAGAAATAGCCCCCTAATCTCTATTCCTATCATTTGGAGCTCTAGAGCACTGCTACAGGGAATAGAACAACCCCCCTAATCTCTATTCCCACCATTTGGAGCTCTAGAACACTGCTACAGGGAATAGAAATAGCCCCCTAATCTCTATTCCCATCATTTGGAGCTCTAGAACACTGTTTCAAGGGAATAGAAGTAGTCCCCTAATCTCTATTCCCATCATTTGGAGCTCTAGAGCACTGCTACAGGTAATAGAAAAACCCCCCTAATCTCTATTCCCACCATTTGGAACTCTAGAGCACTGCTACAGGGAATAGAAATAGCCCCCTAATCTCTATTCCCCACTCTGGACCACTACATAGAAAACTATCCTAGAGAACACAAGTCCAGTTAAGCCTTCCACCTAGTGAATGCTGGGATAGGCTCTCGTGCACCACATGACCCAGAGGGATACACTTAGAAGATGACTGAATACACAATAAAGAAACTTCTAGGCTTTAATATCACGGACGTGGCGACTTGTATGCTCAGTTATATGGAGAACAGTATTGGACCGTATCACTGGTGCACTGTATACTGCGGACCACTGTTGCAGCCCCCTTTAAAACACTCCCTTTGTTCGATTCACACATGCGTTGTTATAAAACACCTTCCCAGCATTTCAGGTATCGAGGAACTGTACGACCACCAGCGTTCCGTCATTGTCGTTTTGTCAACGCCTTTCACAAAAAAGACTTCTGGATGGGAACTGAGAGCTGAAGGGAAGACAATGCCTCTCCTGCTGCTCAGATACTTCTACTTAGAGACACCCAGTAATTCCACATGTGGTTCTGATTAGCTGGAGGAGAGATCTCACATTGAGCTCCCATTCGCTGAGATAATAGCACTCATGTTTATCTGCAGCTGAAACTGTACACATGTCTCTTTCTTCAGTCAGCCTGCACGGGGACTATCATTATTTAGACCTTATACTCTTATTGTTATAGCAAAAGCCTGACTTTATACAGGGTCTCCTTTTAACCCACCATCCCACTCCACCCGACCCCCCACACTGTCACTGTTTCCCTCACCCCTGGTGAATCTACCCTGTTGTGAAATGCCATAAAGTTCACGATGGCTGGTGACTGTGGATGAAGCCTCACCTCCAAACTGAACATTAAGGCTCTTGACTTTCCTACAGTCGGAGCACTCAGCGCCCTTCCTCTCCAGCTATAATAAAGTTCGGCTCATAGCTCTGTTAGAAGTCAGGAAGCTTCTTACCCCCTCAGGGAATCCTGTCCTCTCCTGCGGACCCTCTGCTGGACCTCCCCCTCCGGTTTTCCGCTGAAGCGGCTGGCCTGCAGACCTCCATCTCCCTGGCCCTGCACAGTCTGGAGAGTCGCCCAGCAGACAGCGGCCCATCCTAGCACCACCCTGGCCAGCGTCCAAGCCCCCATTGGCCCGTACAGTCCTTACTCTAGCGGTCACTCTCACTCTGATATCCTGGACAGCCCCGGGCTCCACTCGTCCTGTCCAGTTCCACTTCGGGGTGACTTCTGGGGTTGAGAGAGGGCAGAGAAAGAGAGTGTGCAGAATGTGGATTAAAGAAGTGCTTACTAGGCAGTTTTTGACGTTTGCTGTGGTCCCCTATTTCCAAAATGGGAATACTCTTTAGGACAGCGTTATAGGAACAGAAATGGTCCCTAATCCCTATTCCCTACATTGGACCACTATGTAGAACAGTGTTATAGAAAAAGAACTGTCCCCCTAATCGCTATTCCCTACATCGGAGCCCTAAACCATTATTATAGGGAATGGAAACTGTCCCCTAATCCATATTCCATATACTCCATATATCAGAATTCCCTACATTTGGAACCCTGGAACACTGTTTTAGGGGACAGAAAATGTTCCCTGTTCACTATTCCCTACTCTGGACCACTATACAGAAAACTATTCTAGGGGACGTACATGGCTCACTAATCACTATACCAAACACTGGGGCTCTAGAGCATTACACCATAATTATAGGAAATAGAAATGGCCCCTAATCACAGTTCCCTACAGTGGAGCACTAGAACACTGTTAAGGGGGATACAAACAGTTCTCTAATGGTCTCCTAACCACTAGTCCTAATACTGGTGTACTAGGACACAGTTATAGTGAACGGAAATGGTCGCCTTTTCACTATTCCCAACTTTGGAACGCCAGAACACTGTAAGCGGGAATAGAAAGCCCACCCTAATCTCTACTTTCATCATTTGGAGCTCTAGAGCACTGTTACAGGAAATAAAAATAGCCCCCTAATCTTTATTCCTGTCATTTGGAGCTCTAGAACACTGTTACAGGGAATAGAAATAGCCCCATAATCTCTATTCCCATTATTTGGAGCTCTAGAACACTGTTACAGGAAATAGAAATAGTCCCCTAATCTCTATTCCCGTCATTTGGAGATCTAGAACACTGTTACAGGGAATAGAAATAGTCCCCTAATCTCTATTCCTGTCATTTGGAGCTCTAGAGCACTGTTACAGGAAATAGAAATAGTCCCCTAATCTCTATTCCTGTCATTTGGAGCTCTAGAGCACTGTTACAGGAAATAGAAATAGCCCCCTAATCTCTATTCCCGTCATTTGGAGATCTAGAACACTGTTACAGGAAATAGAAATAGTCCCCTAATCTCTATTCCCGTCATTTGGAGATCTAGAACACTGTTACAGGGAATAGAAATAGTCCCCTAATCTCTATTCCTGTCATTTGGAGCTCTAGAACACTGTTACAGGGAATAGAAATAGCCCCCTAATCTCCATTCCCGTCATTAGGAGCTCTAGAACACAGTTACAGGAAATAGAAATAGCTCCCTTATCTCTATTCCCATCATTTGGAGATCTAGAACACTGTTACAGGGAATAGAAATAGCCCCCTAATCTCCATTCCCGTCATTAGGAGCTCTAGAACACAGTTACAGGGAATAGAAATACCCCCCTAATCTCTATTCCCATCATTTGGAGATCTAGAACACTGTTACAGGGAATAGAAATAGCCCCCTAATCTCTATTCCCACCATTTGGAGCTCTAGAACACTGTTCTAAGAAATAGAAATACCCCCCTAATCTCTATTCCCATTATTTGGAGTTCTAGGATGCTGTTACAGGGAATAGAAATAGCCCCCTAATCTCTATTCCCGTCATTTGGAGCTCTAGAACACTGTTACAGGGAATAGAAATTGCTCCATAATCGCTATTATGCTCACTGCATAACTATATAGAACAGTATTATATATTTATGCTCTAGCTTTCCTACACTGGAGCACTATAACACTGTTGTAGGAAATAGAAACCCAAGAAAGTGCCCATTGAGATGCACTGGTGAAAATCTGGAGACCTCAGTAAAAGTCCCACAATGGTTCCCCATGCATGCAGCGTGGCTTTGTGTTCCGACTGATTCAAATCTGCAGCTATTGTTTAGGATAAACAATGTTGTATGTATTGGACCAACACGTCAACTGTAACACAAGCCAGTTCAACAGCATGCGGGTGATACCGCACCCAGCGGTTCCTGTGCGGACCTGAAGTGGTCAGAAAAGGAATGAGATGAATGTTATTCATAAGGAAAAGGCAGAACTAGCCTGAGAAGCACCGACTCGCTAAAACAAACAATCTGCTTTCAAGTATCCAAAGTCACGTGGCATTTACGACGTAACCCTGATGCGAGGCCCGCCTGCTGTTTTTCCAAATCTGGCTCTGATGAGAGGGAACTCTGACTCCCGGCTAAGTGCGAAGATATGTGTTTATACTGGACACAGGTGTGCTGTCTGAGAGAGGTATCAGTAATGCTTCAGGCGTGATGGCACTCAAGGATCCCCGGAGCTACACCCACTTAAATCTGCTGCACACAGCCCGCTAATCTCAGATAGCTTCACATCACCTCGCAGGAATGCTGAGATAACACCTCTAACGCCTGACGGCCACCTAACGCTTGGGTCAAAGTAGGTCTGGCACGTTTGGATCAGGGGGAATGGTTCTGGATACAGCACCTAGAAGGAACGTTCCACTGACCTTTCAACTCAGTAAAGATGTAACGGTTTAAAGGTGTAATTGTTCACAGTGGTGGTGAAAGGAACCAGACGTCCACCATCAAAAGCTCCCTCACTGGAAGCTCGGATGTGAACTATTATGAATACACTATCTTTATTATAAGGACCTATAAAGGCTCGGAAGATGCCTGTCCATCTGGACAGCCATTAAATTGGCTTTATTTGCATTGAAGGCAATGCAACGCCTGGTTACCATCACCCCCATTGTAAAGAACACACAAGTGGATAAGTATCTCCACATAGGACCAATTTACACCAAAACCCTCAGGGCAGTGTTGAAGACTCCTGAGCAGCTAAATAATCAGAAACTTTGGAAGTCCAGTGGAATTCCCCTTTAATCTAAGCACTCGGTTCCACTGGAGTCAATGGCCTAGCTAGATGTCTTTTGAATAGCCCATTATGCCTGCCCAATCATGCAGCTTTCTCAGGCCCAGCAGTTTTGCACACCAGCATGCAGACGTTTTTACAAGTCCACGTAGACGGTATTAGCCTTGCATGATCTTGAAAAAGGGCCAGCTCTTCAGTCGTCTCATTAAAGCGAGGGTTGCAGCTCCAATAATGGGCCTCCTAAGATTTATAACTTTGGAGAAATTTGGTCTCAGCTTCAAGTGGGCCCACGAATCAATGAGGCAGCCAAAACGGCTGAACGCTTTCCTGTCAGCACCGTGCACCACGAAACCAGCCAAGGGTCTTGGTGGGATGATCGTTTCAGCTGTGATCGCCCTGATGAGCCTCCCCACACAAAGCCGAGCCTTCATGAGCCTGTTTGCAATGGCTAGACAGCTCAGTGATTCAATTAGTGGAATTAGGGCCGTCTGACTGACACAGTAGCTGGAACCCATGAGTCCGGTCCGGTCCAGTCATGAGCAACTGGGGGGACTGTGTGTTAGAATCAAGACAGACAAAGAAAGACCGTCTAACTAATACTATCAAAGTGATAACAGGCCGGTAGCCCCCCGGGGTGCGGTGGGGGGGGTTACAGGGGGCTCATTTTTTACAGGTGAGCTCAAAGTGCTGTTGCATTAGCAAATGAAGGCAGTGGAGTGTGTGTTCCCTTTGTTTTAGGGTCCTGAGGACCTTTTAGGACAGACAATAAAAGTTATCTTGTTGTTCCACTACAGCACAATAGATTTTCCTTAAAGGGGAACTCCACCCTTATTTCAAATTCTACATATATAATTTTTCACAGTGGTGGTGAAGGTAACCAGACGTCCACCTCTAAAATCTCCCTCACAGAAAGTTCCTACATGAGCAGGTTACTTTGCCTGGTGCATTCTAAGACTTGCTTCAACCCATTTTTGGTGGAGGGGTGCACACAGAGAGCTGTAAGGCTAACTTTATCACCATCGGCAGTGCAAATAAACCGAAAGGGCTTGTGTAGTAGGTTCACTGGTGGTTCTGATTGTAAACCAAATGGCTGTATTTGTGTTGCACACATCCTGGGTCCTATCACCACCGTCCTAGAGAAATTCTGAGTCTCTACAGCCCACCACTTCACACCAAACCACTCTTTAGATCTCACGAATTGGGTTTTTGGTGGACTTCCCCTTTATTAAAGGAGCCCTAAATAACTTCCATAGGTTGCTTATACTATAAGGGGCTTACTCTGATCTTTTCCTATTGCTGGACTTTTGCAAACGTGAAATCGTGCATGGGAGTAAGAGACGCATGCATGTGTTCCCCTTAAAGCTGGACAGCACTAAACAAAACCCTGATCTCCAAAGGAACGGATCCAGCGGCGCCTTTCCTAAAATCCTTGAATGAAAGTCTGTCATCACAGCTGTTCTGGCACTGACTACGCTGCTGCAAACCCGGCCTCCGGGCGTGTTTTGCACTACCCAGACTAATGCATTTCGAGGAGAAGAAGAAGATAGAGAAAGAAGAAGAAAAGAAAGGAGCTCTACCTTAAAACTGTTGGGGTCTTTCCAGCCCGGAGTCCAGCTCGTGCACCAGGATCCGTTATCCGTTCCCCTGAATGGGACTCTGCACCGCAGCCTTGTGAGAAAAGAAAAAAAGTTGGTGAATTGCCCTGCTGAGGAAGGGGAGGAGACAAGGAGGAGAGGGGGTGGGGAGGAGGGCTCTTGGGGGGGGGGGGTTGGGGGGTGGTCTGACGACCTGTGGGCCAAACCCACATACCCCAACCAGCCAGCATATCATCACACTCTCCAACACTGTATCGCATTACAGTGCATGTTTGCCTAATTGTCTTTAGCTCAGCTGCTGTAACACGACGGGACTGCTTTGTTGTTGTTTGTGTTGTTTATCCGGTTTGCATGACCAATGAGTAAACAACAGAGGATCAAAGGGAAATTCCACCTCATTTGAAAACAATTCTGCATAATTCGCTCGTTGGGATGTGAACGGGGTCATTCAGAGCGGGATGGTGTGAAGTGGTTCAATGTGGAGAGGCTTACGGACCCTGATGTCTTTATGGCGGTGGTGATGGGAACCAGGGGTCACCATGCCCACAACGCACATATGGACATTTGAGTTACTATCTAAACCACCAGTGAACCTACACGAGCCGTCTTGAGATTAATATGGAATGTTGATGATGGGAAAACCTGAACACGGCGTGTTAAGTTTTCTTTGGGGGACTATTTCTTGCCTCACAGCGCCCTACAGCATGTATCCCTCCACCACGACTGGCCTTTACGGCCAAAACCGTCTCAAAGCGGTTATAAACAGCGTCTCAGGCAGTGTGTCTGTGACCGTGTCGTGGAATAACCCCCCGTGAGGGAGCTTTTAGAGGGGGATGTCTGGTTCCATTCAGCACCACTGTAAACAGTTCTGACTCAGTTGGCCTGTGTAGGATGAGTGTTGATCTACATGCGTCTCCAGCTTGAATGCATGGTTCATTCATGTGCATGTGTTCCACAGGGTCCCTGCACACCTGAGTACGGAATGCTGGTTAAGGGGAACGGCAGTGGATGGTTACCATCGTTTGGAATGTCCCCACGCATCTTTAAGGGACATGCGTTGACTGATGGGTAAAGGTTTCTGCAGCTTACTACTTTGCAGTCGGCCTCTACATGCCTGAATACCCTGTGCAGGCCAATCTGCAGTACACCTTGTGCAGAGTATTCATATTCATAACCGTCTCATGTAATCATTTCCCGTGAGGGAGTTTTTAGAGGTGGACGTCTGGTTCCATTCACCACCACTGTAAGCAATTCTGACTGTGGGTTCTAATAGGCTTCCCTAGAAACATTACACCACTCAGCATGCCTGATTAAATTCACCCCCCTTCTAAAAGCGCATGGAGAGCTGATCAGGTGATTAGTGGGTGTTAATGTTTCAGCATTCCATTCAGTCCATTCATAGGAACTATCCTGATGAAGTGTTCCTCCTTTACACTTCAGTTCACCACACAAAGAGTTAAGTCACCTGGTGTGTTTAATGTGGTAGTAACTTCAGGCTCCTCCAGATGGCGCTGCATGAGGATGATAGGGCCATAAATACCTGCGGGGTGTGAGTGACGGGATCCATAGATTGGGAAGAGGTGCTACAGTGCAGGGAATGTCTCGTTCCATGTGTGGAAAACGCTCCAGAGCAGATGTTAATGATTGGCTAAAAGGAGGGACTGCATATGGGCGTGGCCAAAGACCATAGTGTGAAGGAAGTAGCTGAATCTGCAGGTGTATGGAAGCGTACGGTCATACAGGTCTACCAGCAGTGGATAAAATCCCAGTCTACAGGGAATTCTCCTCGGAACTGTGCCAGGGAAGGCCTCCACCAAATCTGGACCAACTGACCAATTCTTTGATGTACGAGTGTCTGAACACTGATATGGCTACATCCAGAAGCTTATCCAGTCCATGCCACATCTAGTCCCAGCTGTTACTGGTGCTTGTGGAGGTACTGCAGACTATTAGGTACGTGTCAGTGACAGGGAAAGTGTCTCCGCCCCTAAAAGAGTCCTTATCATGGAAAGTCAAAGTACCAACATCTGGCAAAAAGAACCCTGGTCCTTAAACTGGTTCCCTAGAACCTTGCTGCTATTCAGGGAACCAGTCGTCATTTGCACCAGTTGTTACTGGAACCAAAGAAAGTCAAAGGATACAACATCAACACCAACAGAGGGCGCTGCACAGCGGTAGTAAACAGTAGTGCCAAGATGGCGGAGTGTATAGATCACCCGTGAGCGTTTGTTCTGTTATTCCAGATGTTTGTTTATATCCCGAAAACCAGGACGGATCCACTACTGGAGAGAAGAACACGTAGAAGAGGTTCTTCAGGAGACCACTGGGTGTCGTCAGTGCTGCCTTCTCTGTCCTCAACAACTGACATGCCCACGGGTGTTGTGACGGTTTGTGCTGAAGAACCTACTGTTCCTTGGTTCCAGCTGGGAATGAGATTTTCTGGTTCTGAACTAAATGGAAATGAGCCAAATGGTTCAAAATGAGGTCTGTGGACTGAAATGCAACCCTTGCTACATTGGTGCTAAAGGGCTATCTGTGGTTTTCTGAATGAGGCTCAGTGCAGGGCAGCCAATCAGAATAGAGCTTGCAATTAAAGGCACAGTGACAGAAAAATCTGCTTCGGTTCGAGGGGATATTCTATCTTTCATTCTAAGGGTTAAAGAGATGCTGGAAATGCGCATGTAACATGAACTGAGACCATGTGTGGTAAAACAAGACTAATGTTATAAGTGTGAACCTCAGAGAGAAAAAAATAAATACATATAAATGTAGGGTATGGGCCTTTTAAGTAAAGGGCAGCCAATTAGAACGAACTCGCTGTCACATAGGGATAAATAGAGAAAAAAAAAAAGATGGTACATACAACCCACATAGGTTTTAGAAGTGGACCTCAAAGGGAAGAAAAGGGGAAGGAAAAGTGGAGGACATGGGCCCTTTTAAAGGCTTGGGTGCCGCACTGTAATTGCACGCCTCTATTTTTATTCCTGCCTCTAAATCTACTACTATTATCTGGTCCAATTTGAGAAAAATCTCAGCCTTTAAAACATTCAGTGCAGTAACTACAAGAGCAGAGCTGTGGCTGTGTGTGCATGCTCGTTTTGAGTCTTTGTGTGGACCAGATGTCCTCGGTGTGACACCAGCCTGGTCCCCCCAAGCCAGCAAAAACCAACCCAGCATATTTTTATAAAAGAAGCTAAAGAGGCTAGCCTTGCTTCCTGAGGCTGATGTTAGGGTTTGGAGAGCTACACTCCCAGAGAAAGCTGGGTTACACCCCATAATGTCAGGAAAACGAAAACACAGACCCCAGACTTGTTTGCTGGAGTCTTTACTGTTGTCCAGCTTCCTCTGTAACACCCAGGGCACCTAGCTCTGGGTGGCCGAGCAGCTGAACGCTGCCCAAATGCTCACGGCACCAGCGAAAAGGCCCTGCTGGGGTGAAACAGCAGGTTTGGAAAACACTGAAAGCTCTTACTGCTCCGAGAATAGCTCCCATCTCTGTTCTCAGGTTACCGGGGCCTCTCTTTGGGACCTTCATCGGAACAAAAATGCAGTTTCCGAGGGAAGTTTAGGCCTGGACAGTGGAGGTAAATCAGCAGAAGGCGAACACTAGAGCTCTGATTGGCCGCTAGTGAAACCGATGGGTGTAATTAGTAAGCTCTCCTGCACCGTCACATACTGTACCAGTGTTGACTCGCTGCGTCCGACTTGCTGTGGAGTTGCAGAGTGATTTGCAGCCTGTTTCCCAACCCCCATTGGGCCATACTGTGTCTGCTGCAGAACATGGGATAGGAACAACATTTTTGGCTCAACCCCCTTCCCCCAAGGCCCATGCTTTTCACCCCCCCCCGCCCCCCCACCCACCCCCTTCCTAAACAGAACCACATTTTCTGCAGAGCCCAAGAAAATGCTTTCCTTTTCTCCCCCCACTCTCACCAGCTCTCCACACTTCCACCGGCTCATAAAGGCATGACGGAGTATCTGAAAACCTTCTGAGTCTATTCTAGCCTGCTTGCATCTCTAGGCGACGTCTACAGAACTGGACGTGAGGTATAGATTTTAGAACTGAGGTCATTGGTTTTATCTTAGACTCATGCAGTCAATGGGAATCCTTGTGGAGTCAACCAACTTTGATTTGCTAGCCTAGCCGCTGAGCTATAGGCTAATAAATACATCCGCGCTAGCGTTACTCATTCATTCATTTCATTAATCCATCATCTGAGTTGCTTAGCCTTCTGGTTCGCGAAGGTTGCTCAAACCTACCTCAGCTTTTACTGGGCGGAAGGCAGGAAACACCCTGGACAGACCGCCAGTCCATGACGGGGGAAGCTAGCAGTAGTGCAATACTTGAATTTATGACAACACTTGTGAAGAAAACAGGTTCTATCTTCATTTACTCAAAATAAACACGCTTTTATTTAAAGAAGCCCTGCTAGCAAGACGCTAGCAAGACATTAGCACCAGCTTTTACTGGAACCAAGGAAAATCAAAGGATACAACATCGACACCAACAGAGGGCGCTGCACAGCGGTACTAAACAGTAGTACCAAGATGGTGGAGTGTATAGATCACCTGTGAGCGTTTGGGCTGTTATTCCAGATGTTTTGTTTATATCCCGAAAACCAGGACGTATCAACTACTGGAGATAAGAAACACGTAGAAGAGGTTCTTTGGCAGACACTGGGTGTTGCCATTGTTTGTCTTCTCTGTCCTCAACAACTGACATGCCCACGGATGTTATGATGGTTTGTGCTGAAGAAACCTACTGTTCTGTGGTTCCAGCTGGAAATGCGAAAACTTTTCGGGTTCTGAATTAGATGGAAACGAGCCAAACGGTTCAGGTATTTGGTCGAATGGAATGTAACCCTTGCAACATTGGTGCGAAAGGGGTGTGTGTGTGGTTTTCTGAAAAGAAGCCCAGATAAAGAAGCCCAGATAGCAAAATGATTGTAGCCCACCACGGGCCTGCTGAAGGCAAACCTGGCGGTCCACTGGTTGACCATCAAAACTTTGCTGGTGACGCTGGTTGACCAATATTCTCTTGCTGGTTTAGTTGCTTAACCAGCATGATCATGCACAAAGCCCCGCAGGTTAAAGCTGGTTAACCAGTATGATCTAGTTAGTTTAGTTAGTCAGTCAATTTAATCATGTAGAAAACCTGGCTGGTCGAGCGGGTTGACTAGCATGATGTTGCTGGTTTGGTTAGTCAACCAGCTTAACCAGCAGGAATTTGTGCATTCACCCCTCATTGCTGGTCTAGCCACCATGATGGTCATGTACATAATCTTGCGTGGTTCGAAGCTGGTTTTAGTAGTGTGGATGGGGGGACCCCCCCCTGACGGATGGATACCACACTGTACTAAACCATCTTCCACCAGCAAGATCTATGTGTATCATGAACCTGGTGGACCCTGGACCAAGCAATGAGCACTGACACAAATTCCTGCTGGTTAAGCTTGGTTGACACATTATACCACAAACCCCGAGCAAACTTTCATGCTAGTCAACACCGCCTACAACCAGCCAGGTTTATTCTACATGATTAAATTTGATTCTGACTAACTAAACTAACTAGATCATTACACTGGTTAACCAGCTTTACCTGCGGGCTTTGTGCATGATCATGCTGGTTAAGCAACTAAACCAGCAACGAGAATATATTGGTCAACCAGCGTCCACCAGCAAAGTTTTTGATGGTCAACCAGTGGACCGCCAGGTTGCCTTCAGCAGGGCCGGGGTTGTGGGCTACAATCATTTTTGCTATCTGGGCTTCTTTATCTGGGCTTCTTTTCAGCAAAACCACAGACACCCCTTTCGCACCAATGTTGCCCAAGGGTTTACATTCCATTCGACATAATACTGAACCGTTTGGCTCGTTTCCATCTACATTCGAACCCGAAGAAAGTTTCATTTCCAGCTGGAACCACAGAAACAGTATGGTTCTTCAGCAAAACCATCATAACATTCCGTGGGCATGTCAATGTTGTTGAGGACAGAGAAGACAACATAATGGCAACACCCCAGTGGTCTGCACAAAGAACCTTTCTACGTGTTCTTATCTCCAGTAGTTGATACGTCCTGGTTTTTCGGGATATAACACAACATCTGGAAATTAACAGCCCAAAACGCTCACAGGTGATCTATACACTACCACCATCTTGGTACTACTGTTTAGTACCGCTGTTGCAGCGCCCTCTGTTGGTGTCGATGTTGTATCCTTTGATTTTCCTTGGTCCAGTAAAAAAGCTGGTGCTAATGTCTTGCTAGCGTCTTGCTAGCCCAGCAGGGCTTCTTTAAATAAAAGCGTGTTTATTTTGAGTAAATGAAGATAGAACCTGTTTTTTTCTTCACAAGTGTTGTCATAAATTCAAGTATTGCACTACTGCTAGCTTCCCCCGTCATGGACTGGCGGTCTGTCCAGGGTGTTTCCTGCCTTCCGCCCAGTAAAAGCCTGAGGTAGGTTTGAGCAACCTTCGCGAACCAGATGGCCTAACGCAACTCAGATGATGGATTAATGAAATGAATGAATGAGTACGTCTAGCTCGGAATGTATTTATTAGCCTAATAGCTCAGCGGCTAGGCATAGCAACATCAAAGTTGGTTGCAAATCAATTGGAACTCCACCCCACAAGGATTCCCATTGACTGCATACGTCTAAGATAAAACCATTGACCTCAGTTTCTAAAGGTCTATACCTCACGTCCAGTTCTGTAGCCCTCGCCTGGAGATGCAAGCAGGCTAGAACTAGACTCAGAAGGTTTTCAGATACTCCGTCATGCCTTTATGAGCCGGTGGAAGTGTGGAGAGCTGGTGAGAGTGGGGGGAGTAAAAGGAAAGCATTTTCTTTGGGCTCTGCAGAAAATGTGGTTCTGTTTAGGAAGGGGGTGGTGGGGGCCGGTGGGGGTGAAAAGCATTGGCCTTGGGGGAAGCGGGGTTGAGCCAAAAATGTTGTTCCTTATCCCATGTTCTGCAGCAGACCACAGTATGGCCAATGGGGGTTGGGAAACAGGCTGCAAATCACTCTGCAACTCCACAGCAAGTCGGACGCGAGCGAGTCAACACTGGTACAGTATGTGACGGTGCAGGAGATAGGCTTGCTAATTACACCCATCGGTTTCACTAGCGGCCAATCAGAGCTCTAGTGTTCGCCTTCTGCTGATTTACCTCCACTGTCCAGGCCTAAACTTCCCTCGGAAACTGCATTTTTGTTCCGATGAAGGTCCCAAAGAGAGGCCCCGGTAACCTGAGAACAGAGATGGGAGCTATTCTCGGAGCAGTAAGAGCTTTCAGTGTTTTCCAAACCTGCTGTTTCACCCCAGCAGGGCCTTTTCGCTGGTGCCGTGAGCATTTGGGCAGCGTTCAGCTGCTCGGCCACCCAGAGCTAGGTGCCCTGGGTGTTACAGAGGAAGCTGGACAACAGTAAAGACTCCAGCAAACAAGTCTGGGGTCTGTGTTTTCGTTTTCCTGACATTATGGGGTGTAACCCAGCTTTCTCTGGGAGTGTAGCTCTCCAAACCCTAACATCAGCCTCAGGAAGCAAGGCTAGCCTCTTTAGCTTCTTTTATAAAAATATGCTGGGTTGGTTTTTGCTGGCTTGGGGGGACCAGGCTGGTGTCACACCGAGGACATCTGGTCCACACAAAGACTCAAAACGAGCATGCACACACAGCCACAGCTCTGCTCTTGTAGTTACTGCACTGAATGTTTTAAAGGCTGAGATTTTCTCAAATTGGACCAGATAATAGTAGTAGATTTAGAGGCAGGAATAAATAGAGGCGTGCAATTACAGTGCGGCACCCAAGCCTTAAAGGGCCCATGTCCTCCACTTTCCTTCCCCTTTTCTTCCCTTTGAGGTCCACTTCTAAAACCTATGTGGGTTGTATGTACCATCTTTTTTTTTTTCTCTATTTATCCCTATGTGACAGCGAGTTCTAATTGGCTGCCCTTTACTTAAAAGGCCCATACCCTAAATTTTTATGTATTTATTTTTCTCGCTCTGAGGTTCACACTTATAACATTAGTATTGTTTTACCACACATGGTCTCAGTTCATGTTACATGCGCATTTCCAGCATCTCTTTAACCCTTAGAATGAAAGATAGAATATCCCCTAGAACCGAAGCAGATTTTTCTGTCACTGTACCTTTAATTGCAAGCTCTATTCTGATTGGCTGCCCTGCACTGAGCCTCATTCAGAAAACCACAGATAGCCCTTTAGCATCAATGTAGCAAGGGTTACATTCCAGTCCACACACCTCATTTTGAACCATTTGGCTCATTTCCATTTAGTTCAGAACCCGAAGTTGTAATTCCCAGCTGGAACCAAGGAACAGTAGGTTCTTCAGCATAAACCGTCACAACATCCGTGGGCATGTCAGTTGTTGAGGACAGAGAAGGCAGCACTGGCGACACCCAGTGGTCTCCTGAAGAACCTCTTCTACGTGTTCTTCTCTCCAGTAGTGGATCCGTCCTGGTTTTCGGGATATAAAGAAACATCTGGAATAACAGCCCAAACGCTCACAGGTGATCTATACACTCCGCCATCTTGACACTACTGTTTACTACCGCTGTGCAGCGCCCTCTGTTGGTGTTGATGTTTTATCCTTTGACTTTCCTTGGTTCCGGTAACAACTGGTGCGAATGACGACTGGTTCCCTGAATAGCAGCAAGGTTCTAGGGAACCAGTTTAAGGACCAGGGTTCTTTTTGCCAGATGTTGGTACCCTAACAATGTTTCCATGTTATTTCAGAAGCGAGGGAACTTTGACTTTCCATGATATGGACCCTTTTAAAGGACCCCCCTGTCACTGACACGTACTTAATAGTCTGCAGTACCTCCACAAGCACCAGTAACAGCTGGGACTGGGTTCAGTTTCTGGATGTAGCCACATCAGTGTTCAGACACTCTTACATCAAAGAATTGGTCAGTTGGTCCAGATGTGGTGGAGGCCTTCCCTGGCACAGTTCCGAAGAGAATTCCCTGTAGACTGGGATTGTATCCACTGCTGGTAGACCCGTATGACCGTACGCTTCCATACACCTGCAGATTCAGCTACTTCCTTCACACTATGGTCTTTGGCCACGCCCACATGCAGTCCCTCCTTTTAGCCAATCATTAACATCTGCTCTGGAGCCGTTTTCCACACATGGAACGAGACATTCCCTGCACTGTAGCACCTCTTCCCAATCTATGGATCCCGTCACTCACACCCCGCAGGTATTTATGGCCCTATCATCCTCATGCAGCGCCATCTGGAGGAACCTGAAGTTACTACCACATTAAACACACCAGGTGACTTAACTCTTTGTGTGGTGAGCTGAAGTGTAAAGGAGGAACACTTCATCAGGATAGTTCCTATGAATGGACTGAATGGAATGCTGAAACATTAACACCCACTAATCACCTGATCAGCTCTCCATGCGCTTTTAGAAGGGGGGTGAATTTAATCTGGCATGCTGAGTGGTGTAATGTTTCTAGGGAAGCCTATTAGAACCCAGAGTCAGAATTGCTTACAGTGGTGGTGAATGGAACCAGACGTCCACCTCTAAAAACTCCCTCACGGGAAATGATTACATGAGACGGTTATGAATATGAATACTCTGCACAAGGTGTACTGCAGATTGGCCTGCACAGGGTATTCAGGCATGTAGAGGCCGACTGCAAAGTAGTAAGCTGCAGAAACCTTTACCCATCAGTCAACGCATGTCCCTTAAAGATGCGTGGGGACATTCCAAACGATGGTAACCATCCACTGCCGTTCCCCTTAACCAGCATTCCGTACTCAGGTGTGCAGGGACCCTGTGGAACACATGCACATGAATGAACCATGCATTCAAGCTGGAGACGCATGTAGATCAACACTCATCCTACACAGGCCAACTGAGTCAGAACTGTTTACAGTGGTGCTGAATGGAACCAGACATCCCCCTCTAAAAGCTCCCTCACGGGGGGTTATTCCACGACACGGTCACAGACACACTGCCTGAGACGCTGTTTATAACCGCTTTGAGACGGTTTTGGCCGTAAAGGCCAGTCGTGGTGGAAGGATACATGTTGCAGGGCGCTGTGAGACAAAGAAATAGTCCCCCAAAGAAAACTTAACACGCCGTGTTCAGGTTTTCCCATCATCAACATTCCATATTAATCTCAAGACAGCTCGTGTAGGTTCACTGGTGGTTTAGATAGTAACTCAAATGTCCATATGTGCGTTGTGGGCATGGTGACCCCTGGTTCCCATCACCACCGCCATAAAGACATCAGGGTCCGTAAGCCTCTCCACATTGAACCACTTCACACCATCCCGCTCTGAATGACCCCGTTCACATCCCAACGAGCGAATTATGCAGAATTGTTTTCAAATGAGGTGGAATTTCCCTTTGATCCTCTGTTGTTTACTCATTGGTCATGCAAACCGGATAAACAACACAAACAACAACAAAGCAGTCCCGTCGTGTTACAGCAGCTGAGCTAAAGACAATTAGGCAAACATGCACTGTAATGCGATACAGTGTTGGAGAGTGTGATGATCTGCTGGCTGGTTGGGGTATGTGGGTTTGGCCCACAGGTCGTCAGACCACCCCCAACCCCCCCCCACCAAAGCCCTCCTCCCCACCCCCTCTCCTCCTTGTCTCCTCCCCTTCCTCAGCAGGGCAATTCACCAACTTTTTTTCTTTTCTCACAAGGCTGCGGTGCAGAGTCCCATTCAGGGGAACGGATAACGGATCCTGGTGCACGAGCTGGACTCCGGGCTGGAAAGACCCCAACAGTTTTAAGGTAGAGCTCCTTTCTTTTCTTCTTCTTTCTCTATCTTCTTCTTCTCCTCGAAATGCATTAGTCTGGGTAGTGCAAAACACGCCCGGAGGCCGGGTTTGCAGCAGCGTAGTCAGTGCCAGAACAGCTGTGATGACAGACTTTCATTCAAGGATTTTAGGAAAGGCGCCGCTGGATCCGTTCCTTTGGAGATCAGGGTTTTGTTTAGTGCTGTCCAGCTTCGAGTGAACACATGCATGCGTCTCTTACTCCCATCCACGATTTCACGTTTGCAAAAGTCCAGCAATAGGAAAAGATCAGAGTAAGCCCCTTATAGTATAAGCAACCTATGGAAGTTACTTAGGGCTCCTTTAATAAAGGGGAAGTCCACCAAAAACCCAATTCGTGAGATCTAAAGAGTGGTTTGGTGTGAAGTGGTGGGCTGTAGAGACTCAGAGTTTCTCTAGGACGGTGGTGATAGGACCCAGGATGTGTGCAACACAAATACAGCCATTTGGTTTACAATCAGAACCACCAGTGAACCTACTACACAAGCCCTTTCGGTTTATATTTGCACTGCCGATGGTGATAAAGTTTGCCTCACAGCTCTCTGTGTGCACCCCTCCACCAAAAATGGGTTGAAGCAAGTCTTAGAATGCACCAGGCAAAGTAACCTGGTCATGTAGGAACTTTCTGTGAGGGAGCTTTTAGAGGTGGACGTCTGGTTACCTTCACCAGCACTGTGAAAAATTCTGTATATGTAGAATTTGAAATAAGGGTGGAGTTCCCCTTTAAGGAAAATCTATTGTGCTGTAGTGGAACAACAAGATAACTTTTATTGTCTGTCCTAAAAGGTCCTAAGGACCCTAAAACAAAGGGAACACACACTCCACTGCCTTCATTTGCTAATGCAACAGCACTTTGAGCTCACCTGTAAAAAATGAGCCCCCTGTAACCCCCCCCCCCCCCACCACACCCCGGGGGGCTACCGGCCTGTTATCACTTTGATAGCATTAGTTAGATGGTCTTTCTTTGTCTGTCTTGATTCGAACACACAGTCCCTCCAGTTGCTCATGACTGGACCGGACCGGACTCATGGGTTCCAGCTACTGTGTCAGTCAGATGGCCCTAATTCCACTAATTGAATCACTGAGCTGTCTAGCCATTGCAAACAGGCTCATGAAGGCTCGGCTTTGTGTGAGGAGGCTCATCAGGGCGATCACAGCTGAAACGATCATCCCACCAAGACCCTTGGCTGGTTTCGTGGTGCACGGTGCTGACAGGAAAGCGTTCAGCCGTTTTGGCTGCCTCATTGATTCGTGGGCCCACTTGAAGCTGAGACCAAATTTCTCCAAAGTTATAAATCTTAGGAGGCCCATTATTGGAGCTGCAACCCTCGCTTTAATGAGACGACTGAAGAGCTGGCCCTTTTTCAAGATCATGCAAGGCTAATACCGTCTACGTGGACTTGTAAAAACGTCTGCATGCTGGTGTGCAAAACTGCTGGGCCTGAGAAAGCTGCATGATTGGGCAGGCATAATGGGCTATTCAAAAGACATGTAGCTAGGCCATTGACTCCAGTGGAACCGAGTGCTTAGATTAAAGGGGAATTCCACTGGACTTCCAAAGTTTCTGATTATTCAGCCGCTCAGGAGTCTTCAACACTGCCCTGAGGGTTTTGGTGTAAATTGGTCCTATGTGGAGATACCTATCCACTTGTGTGTTCTTTACAATGGGGCTGATGGTAACCAGGCGTTGCATTGCCTTCAATGCAAATAAAGCCAATTTAATGGCTGTCCAGATGGACAGGCATCTTCCGAGCCTTTATAGGTCCTTGTAATAAAGATAGTGTATTCATAATAGTTCACATCCGAGCTTCCAGTGAGGGAGTTTTTGAAGGTGGACGTCTGGTTCCTTTCACCACCACTGTGAACAATTACACCTTTAAACCGTTACATCTTTACTGAGTTGAAAGGTCAGTGGAACGTTCCTTCTAGGTGCTGTATCCAGAACCATTCCCCCTGATCCAAACGTGCCAGACCTACTTTGACCCAAGCGTTAGGTGGCCGTCAGGCGTTAGAGGTGTTATCTCAGCATTCCTGCGAGGTGATGTGAAGCTATCTGAGATTAGCGGGCTGTGTGGAGCAGATTTAAGTGGGTGTAGCTCCGGGGATCCTTGAGTGCCATCACGCCTGAAGCATTACTGATACCTCTCTCAGACAGCACACCTGTGTCCAGTATAAACACATATCTTCGCACTTAGCCGGGAGTCAGAGTTCCCTCTCATCAGAGCCAGATTTGGAAAAACAGCAGGCGGGCCTCGCATCAGGGTTACGTCGTAAATGCCACGTGACTTTGGATACTTGAAAGCAGATTGTTTGTTTTAGCGAGTCGGTGCTTCTCAGGCTAGTTCTGCCTTTTCCTTATGAATAACATTCATCTCATTCCTTTTCTGACCACTTCAGGTCCGCACAGGAACCGCTGGGTGCGGTATCACCCGCATGCTGTTGAATCGGCTTGTGTTACAGTTGATGTGTTGGTCCAATACATACAACATTGTTTATCCTAAACAATAGCTGCAGATTTGAATCAGTCGGAACACAAAGCCACGCTGCATGCATGGGGAACCATTGTGGGACTTTTACTGAAGTCTCCAGATTTTCACCAGTGCATCTCAGTGGGCACTTTCTTGGGTTTCTATTTCCTACAACAGTGTTATAGTGCTCCAGTGTAGGAAAGCTAGAGCATAAATATATAATACTGTTCTATATAGTTATGCAGTGAGCATAATAGAGATTATGGAGCAATTTATATTCCCTGTAGCAGTGCTCTAGAGCTCCAAATGACGGGAATAGAGATTAGGGGGCTATTTCTATTTCCTGTAACAGTGTTCTAGATCTCCAAATGACGGGAATAGAGATTAGGGGGCTATTTCTATTTCCTGTAACAGTGTTCTAGAGCTCCAAATAATAGGAATAGAGATTAGGGGGGTATTTCTATTCCCTAGAACAGTGTTCTAGAGCTCCAAATGGTGGGAATAGAGATAAGGGAGCTATTTCTATTTCCTGTAACAGTGTTCTAGAGCTCCAAATGGTGGGAATAGAGATAAGGGAGCTATTTCTATTTCCTGTAACAGTGTTCTAGAGCTCCAAATGACGGAAATAGAGATTAGGGGGCTATTTCTATTCCCTGTAGCAGTGTTCTAGAGCTCCAAATAATGGGAATAGAGATTAGGGGGCTATTTCTATTTCCTGTAACAGTGTTCTAGATCTCCAAATGACCGGAATAGAGATTAGGGGGCTATTTCTATTTCCTGTAACAGTGTTCTAGAGCTCCAAATGGTGGGAATAGAGATTAGGGGACTATTTCTATTCCCTGTAACAGTGTTCTAGATCTCCAAATGGCGGGAATAGAGATTAGGGGGCTATTTCTATTTCCTGTAACAGTGCTCTAGAGCTCCAAATGACCGGAATAGAGATTAGGGGGCTATTTCTATTTCCTGTAACAGTGCTCTAGAGCTCCAAATGACTCGAATAGAGATTAGGGGGCTATTTCTATTTCCTGTAACAGTGCTCTAGAGCTCCAAATGACGGGAATAGAGATTAGGGGGTATTTCTATTTCCTGTAGCAGTGCTCTAGAGCTCCAAAAGATGGTTATAGAGATTAGGGGGCTATTTCTATTTCCTGTAGCAGTGTTCTAGAGCTCCAAATGATGAAAGTAGAGATGAGGGTGGGTTTTCTATTCCCGCTTACAGTGTTCTGGCGTTCCAAAGTTGGGAATAGTGAAAAGGCGACCATTTCCGTTCACTATAACTGTGTCCTAGTACACCAGTGTTAGGACTAGTGGTTAGGAGACCATTAGAGAACTGTTTGTATGCCCCTTAACAGTGTTCTAGTGCTCCACTGTAGGGAACTGTGATTAAGGGGCCATTTCTATTTCCTATAATTATGGTGTAATGCTCTAGAGCTCCAGTGTTTGGTATAGTGATTAGTGAGCCATGTCCGTCCCCTAGAATAGTTTTCTGTATAGTGGTCCAGAGTAGGGAATAGTGAACAGGGAACATTTTCTGTCCCCTAAAACAGTGTTCCAGGGTTCCAAATGTAGGGAATTCTGATTAGGGGAGCAGTTAGAAGCAGGTCGTAGTGTCTATGTAACGGTCCAGTATATGGAATATGGATTAGGGGACAGTTTCCATTCCCTATAATAATGGTTTAGGGCTCCGATGTAGGGAATAGGGATTAGGGGGACAGTTGTTTTCCTATAACACTGTTCTACATAGCGGTCCAATGTAGGGATTAGGGATTAGGGACCATTTCTGTTCCTATAACGCTGTCCTAAAGAGTATTCCCATTTTGGAAATAGGGGACCACAGCAAACGTCAAAAACTGCCTAGTAAGCACTTCTTTAATCCACATTCTGCACACTCTCTTTCTCTGCCCTCTCTCAACCCCAGAAGTCACCCCCGAAGTGGAAACTGGACAGGGACGAGTTGGAGCCGGGGGCCTGTCCAGGATATCAGAGTGAGGAGTGACCGCTAGAGTAAGGGACTGTACGCGGCCAATGGGGGGCTTGGACGCTGGCCAGGGTGGTGCTCAGGATGGGCCGCCGTCTGCTGGGCGACTCTCCAGACTGTTGCAGGGCCATGGAGATGGAGGTCTGCAGGCCAGCCGCTTCAGCGAAAAAACCGGAGGGGGAGGCTCCAGCAGAGGGTCCGCAGGATGAGGACAGGATTCCCTGAGGGGGGGTAAGAAGCTTCTGACTTCTAACAGAAAACTATTGAGGACGAAACTTATTATAGTGGAGAGGAAGGGCGCTGAGTGCT
>JAMWET010003831.1:0-17500 GCA_024036415.1 Prochilodus magdalenae
CTACTGTGCTCCCTTCTAAACCCCGCGGTCTCCTCTAAACCCACTAGCTCCTTCTAAACCCAATTGCTCCCTTCTAAATCCCCACTGGCTCCCTTCTAAACCCCACTGGCTCCCTTCAAAACCCACTGGCTTCGACCCTTCTACACCCCACTGGCTCCTTATAACCCCCCCCTCCACTGGCTCCCTTCTAAACCCCACTAGCTCCCTTCTAAACCCCACTGGCTACCCTCTAAACCCCACTGGCTCCCTTCTAAACCCCACTGGCTACCCTCTAAACCCCACTGGTTCCCTTCTAAACCCCACTGGCTCCCTTCTAAACCCCACTAGCTCCCTTCTAAACCCCACTAGCTCCCTTCTAAACTCCACTGGCTCCCTTCAAAACCCCACTAGCTCCCTTCAAAAGCCCTACTGGCTCCCTTCTAAACCCCACTCTTCAAATCTAGCCTTTCCTTCCACAATCCAAAAACATACAGCCAGGTAACCAGTAGATGCTAAACTGCCCCCTCTCTGTGTGTGTGGATGGTCTTATGTCTGCCATGTCTGTCCTGTGATGGATGCTTCCTGACTTCTGCCCAGTGAAAGTGGGATAGGATCCAGCACTCCGCGTGACCCACAAGGATAGCGGTGTAGAAGAACGAGGGAGATATTGGAGTATTTTCTGTAGATCCATTCATCACGAACGTTCAGCCACAGCGTAGACCAGCTCGAGGGTGTTCAGAGGACGACTTGACTGGTGCTAAACAGCGAGTGATTCCCTCATCATTAAGATATGATTTATCAACACTTCATACAAGAAATCATTACATCTGGGGCCCGAGACTCGGAGCGTGCACGCCTAGGCCGGGCCCTGGTCGTGGTCCCTGGCCCTCCGTCCACTTAAGGGCCTAATGCCAAAGAAACTGATTGAGATGTCAGCACTCACAGGCCCCAACTTTCAGCTGGTTTAAGTCCCTTTAGGCCAAAAGAGTTCAGCACGTACATTCGGCACATAGCCTTCCTAAGACAACAAAACATCTGCCGATTCTGATTTTTGGCAAAAACACATGCGGTCCATACCGAGGACGACACCTTGAAGGACATGAAGCTGAGAGCTCAAAGGATTCGCCGACAGCCGCACTTTGTGTTAAAGCCTCCGCAGATGTTTTGCCTTACTTAATTGAAAAAGCAAGTCGAGTGTACTGAGTGGTTTGAAAAAAACGGGCGGTGATGCGCTCGGCGAGCGTGATTGGCTGTTGTTGCGAGATGTTATTCTACACAGCGGGTTGTCACAGGACGTTTAATGTACCGTGTTTCTCCACGGCGTGTGCCCGTTATTGTCGCTTTTAGCCAGCAATAAGCAACCGGAGCGTGTGATTAAAGGAGTGACAGCCACGCCTGCAATAAAAGTGTCAGGCTTTTTCGCCGTCTCATTGCGGTGAATAAGATCGACAGCACGTACGTTCTTTATCTGATGCAATATTTCATCCCGACGCTGGTTCAATCTGGAGCTCGGATGGAGCAGGAATTGGAGAAAATGACACTTCGGTTGGTCTTGTGGTGCATTGCGATTCACCCTTCACCGGCCGAGAAGGCACTGTTTGGCAGCTGTGTTTATGGCACAAGCAGAGAGAACGATGATTCCCTGGAGCAGTAAATATGAATCAGCAAGCCGTATTGCGCTTGATCTCACTCAGGCATGATGACAAAACGTAGCACAACAAAAAATACCTTTCAGTGCTGTCACATTTCATCCGAGCGACTAAAGCATAGCACTTAAAGATTGTTGGAGAAGCTTTTGGGACCAGTCTTTAAAATGCTCAGGATGACTGTCGGGCTGAAGGGACTGGCTTCTTAGGTATTGTAATGCTTTACAACATTCAAATGCATCTAATCAGCATTTCAAGGAGATTTTTCTGAGTTCTATATCGTCGCTGTCCAAGAGAAAAAGTATCTCCAAAAACAGCAACTTTACCACAGGAGAGACCAAAAACCCAATTTCATTCTAATGGAAGCCAATGGAACCAGAATTTTTCCTACTATCCTGGGGCCATTTCTGCTGGCCATTCATCAGGAAATGAACACTCACAGTTCTAAACAGCAGGTAATTGTTATCACAATTAAATAAAAAGTAAAAATCGCAAAAATTTTCATTGAGACGCGACGATATATGAAGTATGTTATTGGGTCGGGTGGAAAACATCCACGATGTGGTTAACACTTCATTGACACCTTACAATTTGGCCCAGATTAAAACAAGCTTCTCCTGTTTGGTGAGCTCATGTATAATTCGGGGAGCTACCCAGAAGTGATGCGCATCTTAAGAAGTTGCTAGCTGGTTGCTAATAGGGGTGTGAAAATGAAATGGGATTGATGGGAGAACAAGGGATGATATATAAACAACACACAGCGCAGTGAGGGTCCGTATGGCTGTGGAGTTTGGGAAACTATTTATGAAACGGAAGCAGAAGACAACAAAACGGCGTCCATACTGTGTACAGAAGAACAGCAGGGGAGACAACAACACCTGCATCTTGGCAACTGACATGGTTTTCCACGTATCACTGACGATTGGACCCGCTGCGTATTCTGAGTCACACCATGACAGCAGGCATTGACACCACTGCAGTCTTGGCCATGGTGACGTGGTGTTATCGTGCAGCCATCTGACAATGGTGCTGGCACTAACAGGACGATTCATGGAGGTGGACCAACATTGCTCACTGAACGGATAATCAATCGTGGCTGTTGGTCAGTCAGGGACTGAATCAGTGCCCGCCCTGCTTAGTCACATGCACACAAGCGTGAAACTAAATCATTCGCAGGTCTCCCCATGTCAAACATACACCAAGTTTCAGCCCAGTCGGTTGATTTCTTCATGTATATTCATTCCAGAAAAGAACGTTCCCACCTTTCAGTAAACTCCTGGAAACTGTACCACGCGTCTTGATCAGACAAAATACAGACGGTTCTCTTGCAGCACTCAGACGTCCGTGTACAGGATGAACAACAGGGGGAGACAGCACACCATTCTACGTGTGAACCTATAGATTGTGGTCAAGTGAACTTTCATTCTCATTCAAGGTTTACAAACAGGAGCGAGCCTAGCTGAATCAGACTGCGTTTCTCCAACTCGATGTTGGCAAATATGGACACAGTGCAAACACACGAGACATACTAGTAACTTAAACAGTGCAGATGAGGGACATAAGTATAATAAAAACAAAAATATAAACAAATAGGAAATTATACCCCTTAACACTGTTCGAAATATTTTCACTTTATAGAAAAAATTATGTTACATTGACCTTTACATTACATTTACAATTTACAATTTACATTTAAGTATTAGCAGCGATACTTATCCCAGGAGCGACTATTAACAAACTCGTACTTAGCGTTTCAAGTGGATAATAGTCAGCTAGTAGGAAGTTTAGAGTCTAAAACTCACCACGAGTAGACCACTGCCGAAAACAGGGCCAGTGCTATGGTACCTAGAGCTTAATACACAGACATAGAGCAACTAAAACCAATTAACCTGGCAACCCCAGCCAAGTGCTCATTCCTATAGAGGAGAAAATTAGCTGTGTTTCCAATGATAATATTATACAGCAGACAGGGGTTGGACTAATGAAAACTGGACGCAAACCTGTAATTTTAGCGTGGGAGGTCTCCAGGCTAAATTGGGCACCAGACTGTTGGCCACTTCATTAATTGCCATTGCACCAGTAAGAGCAGGAGTGTGAAAAAAGGGGGTGCAGTAGAAGGTAAGAGCACAGTTCTGGCTCAAAATAATGCAATGCACCACAACATGATGGTGACTACCAGAGTTCAAAGAGGACAAAACTGTTGGTGCACGTCTTGTTGGCGCGCATCGTGACCAAGACAGCAAGTCTTTGGGATGTATCAGAGCCACGGTATCAGGGCTAATGTCAGCATACCACCAAGAAGGACGAACCTCCACCAGCATCACGGTAGTGACCCGGCCACATATCTGCAAGAAAGAATGGCTTAAACTCCCCTCTGACCACTGTGGCAGACGCAGGTATATGTCATTTATCCCAAAGACAAACTGGACGCTGTATGTGCCGCAAAAAGGAGCCCTACACCATACTAATAAATGACTGTGGTCTAAAAAACCAGTGTTGGTTTCAGTTCATTGTCCAACCCCTGTATAGCTAATGTAAAACTGTCAAGTCAGCGGGTCTGGCTGACTCTGAGATGATTCCTCGGATGACTCCACTCCCACGCAAGCACATAAGCCAATGTAACAATAGTCCTACCACCACGTGCAACAACACCAATCAGATATGCTCACTACGAGTCACAACAGGAGTTTACAACCATAACTAGTGTAGGTGCGAAACCTGCAGAACTCACTGGAAAAGTGTGAAGTGCTGATATAATAACACTGAAAGAATATTGCACATAAAATTAGCAGAATTACAAAACCCTTACATGTGAGATGTGCAATAAAATAATATGACTAAATGAATATACAGTATATGAATACTATATACTGTACATATAATATACAGTTATGATAAGCAGGGGTTGAGAGTTTGTGGGCCTATGGAAGAATCATATGAGTTACGAGGTATCTGACCAGTGTGTGTGTTCCACAGTCCTCGATTAGGTCTGCAATAAGAGAGTGATACACAGAGAGCAGTACTAAGAGCAATCGAGGACTCTCCATTGTGATTTAGGGTATTAAAACAATCAATCATCCATTTAGAGTACTGGTAATCCAGTCTTGAAAAGCAGTTTCAAAGTTTATCAGCCGACAAAAGAGGACTGGGCTCAAGTAAAAAACCAGATGAAACTCCACCAATAAAATCCTCGCCCCCGATGTTTATCTCGTAAGTGTTCTATCAAGAGAATCCAGCAGAAACATTGTGCCTCATCGACCCGCACACAGGGACCTACGCAAACTGAAGAGGAGCGGAACGACTCTGAGTAAATCTAGGAATATGAGATTTACCAGTTCCCCCATGATATTTAATTTCAGGGATCTAAGGCTACTGGTTTGAGAATCCATTTAGAGCCTTAGGAGAGGAGTTGTCAGGAACTGGTACTGCCAACGCTGAATGTTCCACATCTGAGGAACAATACTCTAACCAAAAGAGTTGTTTGTACAAACAGTGCTGGACAAAATTATTAATTAACTCTTCTTTTCCATTCAACCCGAGCTGGTCTACTTTAAATGTCCTACAACAAATGCCATCTGTGTGCAGCTTGGTTAATACGAGCCGCATTCTTATATACGCCGAGGAGCAGAGAGGGAGGAATAAACAACATCTACAGCCATCAGCCAGAACAATTCAACCACCTCAACGTATCAAACCACTTATCCATCACTATCGGCTCACTGGACCAGTATAGAACACTCTGTAGTGCTACAGTTACAGACTGTGGTTCATCTCTTTCTCTGTGTACTGTATTACCCTGTTCTTCACTGGTCAGGACCCCCACAGGACCACCACAGAGCAGGTATGATGTGGGTGGCGGATCATTCTCAGCACTGCAGTGACGCTGACGATGTTCGGTGGTGAAGCTTAGTGTGTGTTGCGGCTTAGGTGATGGATGGAAATCAGACACAGGCAGTCGCTGCTGGGACAATTACAGTGATCACTGCTGGGACTGAGAACGTCCCACTAACCACAACTATCGAGCCGAACTTGTGGGTCGACCTCCTGGGCATCGTCTGTGGGCAGGTCCTCGTGACGGCAACGGTGAGCGTCCTGTGACCACTGATGAAGGACTAGAGGATGACCTCTACAGCTACAAGGTGGATCAGCAAGGTAGGGGTGTCTAATAGAGTGGACACAAAGCACTGCTGTGTCTGATCCACTCACACCAGCACCACGTACACTAACACACCACACACTGCAGTGCTGAGAACGATCCACACATAATACCTGCTCTGTGGTGGTCCTGTGGGGGTCCTGGCCATTGAAGAACAGGGTAATAAGGTATATAGAGAAACAGATGGACCACAAGTTCTGAACTGTAGATCTACAGAGTGCTCCTATACAATTTAGATGTAAACAAAGTCCTTTAGAGTGGTCTGATATAAATGGCTACATACGGTCAGAACTGTCCACCCTTAGTGATTGGTGATAGGAACCAGGCATCTGCCTTTAATGTCTCTCTAAGATACCTCACATAGAGGTATGTCGTTATTACTGACGGTGAATATGCTCCCGGGGGGGCCTGAGGCACTGCTTCCCAGTACTCTGAGAAAAAGCGGTTATGGATAACAAAATTCCATCCATGCATGAAGAAAGATGCATGCAGGGTGGCACGATAGACAACAGAGTCCCAAAGACAGTGCTGCCCTCCCGAACTCCACTTCCCAGAGGACAACGCTCGATGATGTCACCTCCACATGCCCCGTGTGGACGTGCTCATTCGTTGGCGGTCACCTGAGTTTTAGTCAGCTGATTTCTAATCAATGCTTTGGTATTTTAAGCCCGCGGTTTTCAACATTGCTCCTAGCAGAAGCTGGATCTATACTAGTTAGCGATTCTGAGCGGCCTCTTTGGTTTATGGTTGTTCTGGTTCTGACTCGGTTTTCGACTACCCCTTTTGCTGTTTCCCCTTATTGCTCTATTCTGCGTATCTGGTTCTTGATCTCAGCTCTGGCCTTTCTCTCTCTCTCTCTTTCTATTATCTTCTCCTCTCTACTCTCTACTCTATTCTGTCTCTATCTCTCACTCACCAACGCGTTCTGTCACTTCTCCTCTCTGCTCTCTCACTCTTATCTGTCTCTAGCACCCTCCATTCATTATCTGCTCTCTAGCTCTCTGCTCTCCTTCTTGTAACACTCTTCCTCTCTCTCATTATCTACTAACTCTTTATGTGCTCTTCTACTCACACTCCCTCTTTCTGTAACTTCACATCTCACTCTCTCTCTCTATGATCGTCTCCTCTCCTCTCTACTCTCTTCTCTCTCTCTCTCGCACCACTCTACTCTGTACATCTCTCACTCTCTTCTCAACTATCTTGATACTTCTCTCGCACTCTCTCTACTCTCAAACTCTTTCTGTGTCTCTCTTCTCTCACTCACACTCACTCTTACATCACTCCTCTCTCATACTGACTGCTTATATCTGTCACAACTCACATCTGCCATCTGTCTACTCTCTCTCTCTGTCATCTCTCTACTACTTCCTCTCTCACTCTTTCTGTCTCTGCTCTCAAGTCAACCACTCACTCTTCTGTCTCTCTCTTCTCTAACTCACCTCTTTCTGTGTCTCTCTCTCTCTCTCACTCACTCACTACGTGTTGCGCTGGGAACGTCTACTCTCTGCCTACTCTCTTCTTTCTCTCACTCCCTATTTCTGTCTCTCTCTCTCCTCTCTCTCTCTCTCTCGCAACACTCACTCTTATCTGTCCTCTACTTTCACCACTCTTTCTGTCCTCTCTCACTCTCTCTCTCTCTTCTATGTCTCTCGCTCTTTTCTGTCTATATCTGTCATACTCCGTAGCTACTCCCGTTGCCCTTATAAGTTGGCTGCCTAGCCGTGGACTGCTTCTTCCCGGGTTAACAGGACCCTGTGTCTGTCCACCTGCACCACGTTTCATGCTCTACCCCTGTGCTGATGAAAACATGCCTGCGACTCGTCCATTCTTGGGAGAATAAAAACTCTGCTTGTTTTTACTTTTCGTCGTCGATCCGGAGTCTTATGCCTGAAGACCGTGTTCTTATATCCCATTGTTATACTCGTATCTCTTCCATTAGATAAGACCTTCAGATGAGCACAGGCCCACTGTGGTCCGCGATGGAAAACTTGTAAACACATACTGTGAATGCATATTATCAGCATGTCTGCGGTGTTTGCGTATTGGTGACCCAGCTGAAACGCGATCTATTATATTCATTCTATGTACCCCTTCCAAACGATCACACTAATGAGATCAACACTCCTTACAAGATGGAGAAGATTAGAAGATGGAATAGCTCTGATTCGAGTGGTCTCAATCGACCACCCCACATCTCACAGCATAGAGGACGCCACTTCATCACAATATTACACCCGCCTGTATTACTATGTGGTTTGGAAGTGGATGGTTATGAATTGCCGCAGACAGAAGTGGTATCAGTGTGAGCGCAAGCACTAGGTCCCAAGTATTTTCGTGCACGAATCCTCTTCGCCTTTCAATGCTTACTCCTCATTTGCCCTCTCGCGAGCATTAGGGTATGAACACCAGCACACAATAGAAAACATAACGGGCGTCTCAAGGTGGCGAACGAAGACAATGAAGAGAAATATATGACACAAATTTACTTGGGAGGGAATGAGGGCGTATAGGCAATACTTTATCTGGGAGAAAGGATTTCAGAGAGCCCTAGAGGCGAATGGTAATGCATGTGCGATAAAAGCTTGTGTTCGCTCTCTTTTTTTCCTCCTTTCTTCATGAAGTTTGATAAAGGTGTCAAAGAAAGGTTGTGGCTTGCGAGGCTCTACCGGGTAAGATTGCCAGGCAGGAGAGACTGGCAGGCATTGCGATAACATGCTAGGTAAGCTAACATGACACTGATGCTTATTATGGCTCTTGCAATGCAAAGCTTGCTAGTGTGCTAACAACACTACCTATACCAGCTACTGCTGATGTGATCTCAGATCAACAAAAATGTGTAACCAGAGAAAGTGCATTTCCTGAAAAAACACAGGGTAATTGTGCAGCTTAAGCTGGTTGCTAGTGTTACCCCTCTCACGGACAAGGGTGTCAGGTTAAGGGTGAACTCGAAAGAACAAAGGAATCACACCATGTTTAGTGTGCACGCTTTTCTGGTCTGCATTTTAATGCCCTTTGCTCTTTTTGACTCCTTCAACAGATTCAAGATTACATCCCCATCCCTGTATTTCCAACAGTAATACATATTCACTCTATAACAAGCTTGTAGTTCTGAGTCTACCATAACTACCAAAATGTACCGGGGTTGGACAATGAAAACGTGAAGCACTGTCCTTTTAGTAGTGTGGGAGAGTCCTCCATGGCTAATGGTACCAGCCTGGTGGCCAATCTTCATTAATGCCCATTGCACCAGGTAAGCGCAGGAGTGATGAAGGCTATCCAGAGTAAGCAGGTAAGAGCACAGTTCTGCTCAAAATGTACTGCCCAATGCACACAACCCGTATGGGTGACATAGAGTCAAAGAGGGGACAGCATTGTGTGCACGGTAGTGCTGGCACATCTGTGGACCAAGGACAGAAAGTATCTGTGTGATGTATCAGAAGCCAACGGTCAATCCAGGGTAATGTCAGCATACCACCAAGGAAAGGACGAACCTCCCACAGCCTCACGTATGGTGACCTGGCCACTATCCTGCCAAGAAGAATGGCTTAAACTACCGCATCTGACCACTGTGCAGGACGCAGTATATGTCATTCCCAAGACCAGCTGACGCTGTATTGGCCGGAAAAGGAGGCCCTACACCATACTAATAAATGACTGTGGTCTAAAACCAGGTGTTTCAGTTTCATTGTCCAACCCCTGTATGACGTATGAGTAATCACACAGTTTGTCATATCAATAACACACATTCATAAACATGCATTTCTCAATGTCTTTCAGTCGTGACGTCATTTTTGTATAAGAACAAACAGCAGCAACTTCGTTACACGTTACAGAAACGAAATAATACACCATCTTTAAATGACATAACAGTTGTGCCCTGGTAATCCATCTTACAATTTCAACCAGGCACTACACACGTTCCCAGCTATTTTTAGCTTACTGCCTGAACCGCACTAGCATGAACTAGCTAGGGTTACTCTGAAAAATACGCATCTTAATAGCCAAATAACGAGCTCTAAACAGTTCCCACTTTTGCCCCAACTCCTGTTTTCTTAATTTATGTTATTTGGATAACCATCGTTAAAGCTTATAAGCTGTTTTACCCACCTGGAAAGAACAAAGCAATCACATGACGTAGCCTATAGTGTGCACGCTGTTCTGGTCTTGCATTTAATTGCTTCACTTTTTGACCCTTACCAGAACCGTAGATTTCTTAATCCGCCTGACATCAAGCGCCACCTGCTGGGCAATAGCTGAAACAGCCTATTTTACCTATGGTTTTGTTCTGAACTTGTGCTGAACGATCTCTAGAACACATGGCACTGAAGAAATAATCTATCTACTCGAATTTTCCATTACAGAAATTCTAAACAGCAGTAAAACTTTAATTACAACAATAATAAAATGACAAATTTTATTTTTTTACGCCGCTACATTAGCGTGCTGCTAAGATGTGCTAAAAATGAATGGTAGTCTATGGGAAGAACAGGGGATGAATAAAGACGCAGAGAGGAGTTGTTGGATTAGAGTTTAGGGGTCACTGCCTCATGAGGGGGACATGTAGTGTGGTGGCCCTGTATTTACAGGAAGATATTAAGGTTTGGGTAGGGGAGAACACCAACGAATGGAGACGAAACCTGGGAGTAACCAGAGGGACACACAACACCAAACTGTCGCCAGCTAGAGACTAATATGAAACGCCACTGTGCAGTTTTTAGACAAGCGGGAAGATTTTGTGCCAAACGCGCCTTTAAAGAGCTGCATTCACCCGCCGTGAAAATTTCAGAGTTGCTTGCTCCTTTCGCAAGCTGCGTCTAATAACGGACCGCTACAAGAACTGCAAGCCATTCAGCAGAAGCAAAGTGGGATGTTTTCTTAAGCAGATTTATTGCAGCAAGCCCCCTACTACAAAGGCGTGACGAGCCGGCACCTGGCTCCCTTTGGAAAATTAACTGAGCGCATCTGTAGCAGCATCATTTCTATTGAACTCTCGCGCTGTAAGAGGGCTCTGTCTCAATGTCTAACAGTTGCTGCCGGAGAGACAACATCTTGATGGTGAACACACAGTACCCCAAACACATCAAGTTGACCATGAGCATTTGGCGCTCGTAATTCTGGAGGTTCAAAGCATTACATTTAAGTGTCCAACGCTCTACGAGTGAGTTCAGTAATGATGCCAGATGGATACCGGCAAAAACAGAAGCCATTGCCTCCAAATGGGGTGGGAGAAAGATTGCCGTGATAAAGAGAACGTGAGCCTCTAGCCAGGCTGAGGAGTGAAGGCATAATGTGGAGCAAGACAGGCACTGTAGGGTTTCAGTACGAGTAGTCCGCTATGCGATTTAAATGATGCTATGCTAGACAAATATGGAGACCAAGAGATGGGGGACAACGCTTAGGCTGAAAAACACACAAAGACAGCCTACAGTATTCTCCTGTAAATGAATTATAGTGCAGTGGGATTTTCGGCTTTAGCATAAAATCGAAGCAACTGCAGCCGTGATTTTTACTATATTAGTGCACACCCACCAGTATTCGGGGACATTGCCAGTTTTGTCCAGACCATATTGTTGTCCGAAATACATCTAGATTAGTCCACTTGACGATCCCATATGCAAACACAAGTGGGTATAAACACAGAGGTACACAAAGGACAAAACCAGTGCACTGAGTAGATTTTTCACGATTGCAGCAATCAAAATGGTAACTCAGTAGATATGTATGGCACTCCACACATGCTCCTAATAGACGACGGATGGGTCCTGAGGGATATCCTTCCAGATCTGGACCAGGGCATCACTGAGTCTGGACAGTCTGAAAGTCACCATACCTGGTGCGTCGGATGGACCCGTAAACACACACAAGTCCCAGACGCCTGATCGGAGTATTCATATTGGATAGTAGGTCAAGGCGAGCCGGATCGCTGGCCAGTCAATGGTAAACAATTCTTGTGTCATTCTCAAGAACGCACCTGCATACTCTCGCAAACATGAGGCCGGGCATTGTTGTGGTGCACCAGGGAGGGAACCCAGGATCCCACTGCACCAGCGTAGTGGGTCTGATAACGGGCAGTGCTCATCTTGTTTCATACTTGCCAACAAAGGAGCAGAGACCGGTCCTGCGATCGGGGTTAAGGACCTGCTACAGCCTTGTTCAGCCTCTCCTAGAGTAACGCCTGTTCCTGGAATCTCCACCGTACCTCTTAAGACTGTGATGGGAGACAAGCAAACCTTGGGCAATGGACATGAAATTATAATGTCGCCTCCCTTCAGTAGTTGGACTACACTCGTGCAACCTGTATGTTGAAGAATCAGTGGGAAAAGATGAGGAGGGGACAAAACTGTCAATGACCTCGTCACATGTAAACCATTCCTGTTTTGGGGGATGTCTCATTGGTTGTACTTCCTCTGCTGCACCTGTTGTTAATTTCATTAACACCAAAAGCAGCTGAAAATGATTAACGGCCCTCCCCTACTACTTAACTGACACCAGATCCTGACTATCCATGGAAGTTGATGGAGTGAGTTGATGCTGTACTCTGAATAAAAAGTGTGCTCCTTTATTTTTTTGAGCAGTTGTATTTACCTTCAGATGTACGCTGAAGTATTGGAGAGTAACAAGTCACTATAAAGATATGGGACTTCGAGTTTTGCTGTTACCTTAAGTAATGGAGAGTATCAGTACTAAAGTTGTACCTTCAGATGTACTGTAAGTTATGGAGAGTATCCAGTACTAAGAGTATGTACCTTCAGATGTACTTAAGCATATGCGAGAGTAAAACAGTACTAAAGTAATCGTATCTTCAGAATGTACTGAAGCTATGGAGAGGATCAGGAACTAAAGTAGGGGTATCTTAAGATTGCGTACTTACGTATAGGAGAGTATCAGTACTAAAGTATGGTACCTTCAGATGTACTAAGGTATCTGGAGGAGTATCAGTACTAACGTATGTACCTTCAGTATGTTACTTAACATATGGAGAGTAAAGACCGTACACAAAGTATGTAACCTTCAGATGTACTTAAGTATGGAGCGAGTCTACCAGTCACTAAAGATTAATTACCTTTCAGATGTACTGAAGTATGGAGAGTAACTGTTACTAAAGTAATGTACCTTCAGATGTACTACTAAGTAATGGAGAGTATCAGCTACTAAAGTCTGTACCTTCAGATTGTACCTGAAACGTAGTGGAGAGTAACAGATACTAAAGTATTGTACCCTTCAGATGTAGATGAAGTTATGGAGAGTAAACAGTACTGAAGTATGTATATTCAGATGTACTTAAGTATGGAGAGTAACAGATACTAAAGTATTGTACCTTCAGATGTACTGAAGTTATGGAGGAGGAACAGTACTAAAGTATAGTACTGTTACTCTCCATACTTCAGCTACATCTGCAAAAGTAGTACATACTTTAAGTACTGTTACTCTCCATACTTAAGTACATATCTGAAGATACATACTTCAGTACTGTTACATCTCCATAACTTCAGTAAATCTGAAGTGGTACATGCTTTAGTACTGTTACTCTCCATACTTCAGTACATCTGAAGGTACATACTTTAGTACTGATACTCTCCATACTTAAGTACATCTGAAGGTACATACTTTAGTACAGTTACTCTCCATACTTCAGTACATCTGAAGGTAAATACTTTAGTACTGGTACTCTCCATACTTAAGTACATGAAGATATGAAGGTACATATTTAGTACTGTTACTCTCCATACTTAATTACATCTGAAGGTACATATCCTTAGTACTGATACTCTCCATACTTAATTACAATCTGAAACGTACATTACTTTAGTACTGATACTCTCCATTACTTAAGTACATCTGAAAGAGATACATAGGTACTAGTGTCACTGTCATACTCTCATTCAAATACTTCAGTACATCTGAAGATACATACTTTAGTACTGATACTCTCCATACTTAAGTACATCTGAAGGTACATACTTTAGTACTGATACTCTCCATACTTAAGTACATCTGAAGGTACATACTTTAGTACTGATACTCTCCATACTTAAGTACATCTGAAGGTACATACTTTAGTACTGTTACTCTCCATACTTAAGTACATCTGAAGGTAAATACACTGCTCAAAAAAATAAAGGGAACACTTTTTATTCAGAGTACAGCATCAACTCAGTTCAACTTCAGGGATATTGATCTGGTCAGTTAAGTAGTAGGGAGGGCCGTTAATCAGTTTCAGCTGCTTTGGTGTTAATGAAATTAACAACAGGTGCAGCAGAGGAGCAACAATGAGACACCCCCCAAAACAGGAATGGTTTAAAAGGACGAGGTCATTGACATTTTGTCCCCCCTCATCTTTTCCCACTGATTCTTCAACCTACAGAGGTTGCACAGGTAGTCCAACTACTGAAGGGAGGCACATTAATATGTGCCATTGCCACAAGGTTTGCTGTGTCTCCCAGCACAGTCTTAAGAGTACGGTGGAGATTCCAGGAGACAGGCAGTTACTCTAGGAGAGCTGAACAAGGCTGTAGAAGGTCCTTAACCCCACAGCAGGACCGGTATCTGCTCCTTTGTGCAAGGAGGAACAAGATGAGCACTGCCCGTTATCAGACCCTACGCTGGTGCAGTGGGTCCTGGGTTCCTCCTGGTGCACAACAATGCCCGGCCTCATGTGGCGAGAGTATGCAGGCAGTTCTTGGAGAATGAAGGAATTGTTACCATTGACTGGCCCACCGGCTCGCCTGACCTAAATCCAATAGAACAGCTCTGGGACATTGTGTTTCGGTCCATCCGACGCCACCAGGTTGTACTTCAGACTGTCCAGGAGCTCAGTGATGCCCTGGTCCAGATCTGGAAGGAGATCCCCCGGAGATCGTCTAATTAGGAGCAAGTGGAGGCCATACAATCTACTGAGTACCATTTTGAGTTGCTGCAATCGAAAAATCACTCAAGTGCATGGTTTTGGTCCTTTGTGTACCTCTGTTTATACCACTGTGTTGCATTATGGGATCGTCTAAGTGGACTAGATCTAGATGTTTTCGGACAACATGGTGGACAAAAACTGGCGGACCCCCGGAATACTGCACTATATAGTAAAAAGGCTGCAGTTTGCTCGAGTATGCTAAAGCCGAGAACCCACTGGCACTAGAATAACAGAGACTCTGTTTTTCAGCCAAACGTGTCCCCCATCTCTGGCTCCGATTGCTAGCTAGGCATCATTAAACGATAGCGGACTACTCTATGAAACCCCTACAGTGGCTGTCTTGCCCACATTAGCCTTCACTCTCTCAGCCTGGTAGAGGCTCACGTCTTATCAGGCATATCTTTCTCCCCACCATGGAGGCAATGGCTTTGTGCGGTAATCCAGCTGGCATCATTACTGAGACACACTCGTAAGCGTTGGACACCTAAAGTGGAAATGCTGTGAACCTCCAGAATAAATAACGACCCAAATGCATCCATGGTCAACTTGGGTGTTAGGGGTCTGTTGTGTTCAACCATCAAAGTGTCTCTCGGCAGCAACATTAAATTGAGAGAGCCCTCTCACAGCGCGAGAGTTCAATAGAAATGATGCTGCTACAGATGCGCTCAGTTAATTTTCCAAAGGGAGCCAGGTGCCGGCTCGTCACGCCTTTGTAGTAGGGGGCTTGCTGCAATAAATCTGCTTAAGAAAACAGCCCAACTTTCTGAATGGCTTTGAAGTTCTTGTACGGTTCCAGTTATTAGACGCAGCTTGCGAAAGGAGCAAAGCAAACTCTGAATATTTTCACGGCGGGTGAAGCAGCTTTTAAGGGGCTTTGCACAAGAAGCTCCCGTCTGTCTTACCTGCACAGTGGCGTTCATAATTAGCTAGCGGCGCAGTTTGTTGTTGTCCCTCTTTACTCCCAGGGCGTCCCATTCGTTTTCTCCCCTACCCAAACCTTATAGCTTCCTGTAACATACAGCCACCACACTACATGTACAGGACAGGCCCCCAAACTCTAATCCAACAACTCCTCTATGCGTCTTTATTCATCCCCTGTTCTTCCCATAGACTACCATTCATTTTTAGCACATCTTAGCAGCACGCTAATGTAGCGGCGTAAAAAAATAAAATTTGTCATTTTATTATTGTTGTAATTAAAGTTTTACTGCTGTTTAGAATTTCTGTAATGGAAAATTAGAGTAGATAGATTATTTCTTCAGTGCCATGTGTTCTAGAGATCGTTCAGCACAAGTTCAGAACAAAACAAAAGGTAAAATAGGCTGTTGCCCAGCAGGTGGCGCTTGATGTCAGGTGGATTAAGGAATCTATGGTTCTGGTAAGGGTCAAAAAGTGAAGCAATTAAATGCAAGACCAGACCAGCGTGCACACTATAGGCTACGTCATGTGATTGCTTTGTTCTTTCCAGGTGGGTAAAACAGCTTATAACCTTTAACGATGGTTATCCAAATAACATAAATTAAGAGAACAGGAGTTGGGGCAAAAGTGGGAACTGTTTAGAGCTCGTTATTTGGCTATTAAGATGCGTATTTTTCAGAGTAACCCTAGCTAGTTCATGCTAGTGCGGTTCAGGCAGTAAGCTAAAAATAGCTGGGAACGTGTGTAGTGCCTGGTTGAAATTGTAAGATGGATTACCAGGGCACAACTGTTATGTCATTTAAAGATGGTGTATTATTTCGTTTCTGTAACGTGTAAACGCAAAGTTGCTGTTGTGCCTGTTTGTATCTTATACATAACATGAGTCATCACAACTGAAAGACAGTTTGAGAAATGCACGTTTATGAATGTGTGTTATTGATATGGCAAACTGTGTGATTACTCATACGTCATACAGCGGTTGGACAATGAAACTGAAACACCTGGTTTTAGACCAGTCATTTATTAGTATGGTGTAGGGCCTCCTTTTCCGGGCGACAATTACAGCGTAGCAGTTTCGCGTCTTGGGAGTGTGACATATACTGCGTCCTGAACAGTGGTCAGAGGGAGTTTAAGCCATTCTTCTTGCCAGGATAGTGGCAAGGTCACCACGTGATGCTGGTGGAGGTCGTTCGTCCCTTCTTGGTGGTATGCTGACATTACCCTGGATACCGTGGCTCATTGATACATCACAAAAGAACTTGCTGTCTTGGTCACAGATGTCGCCAGCAAAGACGTGCACCAACAATGTGTCACTCATTTTGAACTCTATGTCACCCATACAAATGTGTGTGAATTGCAGGCATTTTGGGCACGGGAAGTGACTTTTGGGAGCAGAACTGTGTGATCTTACCTGCTAACTGAACCTTCACACTCTGCTCTTACTGGTGCAATGTGCAATTAATGAAGACTGGCCACCAGGCTGGTCCAATTTAGCCATGAGACCTCCCACACTAAAATGACAGGTGTTTCAGTTTCATTGTCCAACCCCTGTACATTTTGGTAGTTTATGGTAACTCAGAACTACAAGCTGTTATAGAGTGAATATGTATGGACTGTTGGAAAACAGGGATGGGATGTAATCTTGAATCTGTGAAGAGTCAAAAAGAGGCAAAGCAATTAAATGCAAGACCAGAAAAGCGTGCACACTAAACATGGTGTGATTCCTTTGTTCTTTCCAGTTCACCCTTAACCTGACACCCTTGTCCGTGAGAGGGGTAACACTAGCAACCAGCTTAAGCTGCACAATCACCCTGTGTTTTTTCAGGAAATGCACTTCTCTGGTTTACTTTTTGTTGATCTTGAGATCAAAAGCAGGTAGCTGGTATAGGTAGC
>JAMWET010003831.1:20000-57500 GCA_024036415.1 Prochilodus magdalenae
GTGTGTGGTGTGTTAGTGTGTGTGGTGCTGGTGTGAGTGGATCAGACACAGCAGTGCTTTGTGTCCACTCACTGTCCACCCTATTAGACACCCCTACCTTGCTGATCCACCTTGTAGCTGTAGAGGTCATCCTCTAGTCCTTCATCAGTGGTCACAGGACGCTGCCCACAGGACGCTGCCCACAGGACGATGCCCATGGGAGGTCGCCCACAAGTCGGCTCGATAGTTTTGGTTAGTGGACGATTCTCAGTCCAGCAGTGACACTGAAGTGTCCAGCAGCACTGCTGTGTCTGATTCACTCACACCAGCACAACACACACTAACGCACCACCACCATGTCAGCGTCACTGCAGTGCTGAGAATGATCCGCCACCCACACAACACCTGCTCTGTGGTGGTCCTGTGGGGGTCCTGGCCAGTGAAGAACAGGGTAATACAGTATACAGAGAAAGAGATGAACCACAGTCTGTACCTGTAGCACTACAGAGTGTCCTATACGGTCAGTGGAGCCGATAGGATGGATAAGGAGTGTTGATACGTTGAGGTGGTTGAATGTTATGGCTGATGGCTGTATGTTGTTTATTCCTCCCTCTGTCCTCGTATTAAAGCGGCTCGTATAACCAAAGCTGCAAAACCAGATGGCATTTGTTGTAGGACATTAAAGTAGACCAGCTCGGGGTTGTATTCCAGCAACTGTTCCAAAACTCTTTGGTTAGAGGTATTGTTCCTCAGATGTGGAAACATTCAACTGTATTACCAGTTCCTGAAAACTCCTCTCCTAAGGCTCTAAATGATTCTCAAACCAGTAGCCCTTAGATCCCTGATAATTAAATATCATGGGAGAACTGGTAAATCTCATATTCCTAGATTTACTCAGAGTCAGTTCGCTCCTCTTCAGTTTGCGTAGGTCCCTGTGAGGCGGGTGGATGAGGCAAAATGCTTTCTGCTGGATTCTCTTTATAAACACCTTACGGGAGATAAAGCCGGGGGCAGGATTTTATTGGTGGAGTTTCATCTGGTTTTTAATGAGCCGCAGTCTCTTTTGTCGGCTGATAAACTTTGAAACTGTTTCAGACTGGATTACCAGTAACTCTAATGGATGATTGATTTTTAATACCCTAAAATCACAAATGGAGAGTCCTCAGATTGCTCTTATACATGCTCTCTGTGTATACACTCTCTTATGTGCAGACCTATCAGGACTGTGGAACACACACACTGTCAGATACTCAGTACTCATATGATTCTCCATAGGCCCACAAACTACTCAACCCCTGCTTATCAGAACTGTATATTATATGTACAGTATATGATATGCATATACTGTATATTCATTTACATTATTTATTGCAACTCACATGTAAGTTTTTTAATTCTGCTAATTTATGTGCAATAATCTGTCAGTTTATTATAATCAAGCACTTCAACACTTTCCAGTGAGTTCCAAGTATCCAGCTACACTGTTATGTTTAAAACTCTGGTGACCTAGAGCATATCTGATTGGATGGTTGGTTGCACGTGGGTATGACATTATTGGACTGTGCATTCTGGGAAGTGGAGTCCGGAGGATCATCAGAGTCAGCCAGACCCGCTGACTTGACAGTTTACATTATATCTACAGGGTTTGGACAATGGAACTGAAACACCTGGTTTTAGACCACAATCATTTATTAGTATGGTGTAGGGCCTCCTTTTGCGGCCAACACAGCGTCAGTTGGTCTTGGGAATGACATATACTGCGTCCTGCACAGTGGTCAGAGGGATTTTAAGCCATTCTTCTTGCAGGATAGTGGCCAGGTCACTACGTGATGCTGGTGGAGGTTCGTTCTTCTTGGTGGTATGCTGACATTACCCTGGATACCGTGGCTCTTGATACATCACAAAGACTTGCTGTCTTGGTCACAGATGCGCCAGCAAGACGTGCACCAACAATCTGTCCTCTTTTGAACTCTGGTATGTCACCCATAATGTTGTGTGCATTGCAGTATTTTGAGCAGAACTGTGCTCTTACCTGCTAACTGAACCTTCACACTCTGCTCTTACTGGTGCAATGTGCAATTAATGAAGATTGGCCACCAGGCTGGTCCAATTTAGCCATGAGACCTCCCACACTAAAATGACAGGTGTTTCAGTTTCATTGTCCAACCCCTGTAGCTGTATAATATTATCATTGAAAACACAGTTATTTTCTCCTCTATAGGAATGAGCACTGGGCTGGGGTTGCCAGGTAATGGTTTAGTTGCTCTATGTCTGTGTATTAATCTCTAGGTACCAGCACTGGTCCCTGTTCGGGCAGTGTCTGAGCTCGTGGTGAGTTTTAGGCTCTAAACTTCCTACTAGCTGGAATATTATCCAACGGAACGCTAAGTACGGTTGTAAGTCGCTCTGGATAAGAGCGTCTGCTAAATACCTTAAATGTAAACGTAAATGTAAATGTAAGCTATATTTTTCGATACAAAGTGAAATATTTCTGAAAGTGTAAAGTATAATTTCCTATTTGTTACTTGCCCCGCCCCCTTCTATATTTTGTTTTATTATACTTATGTCTCATCTGCACTGTTATGTTACTAGTATGTCTCGTGTGTTTGCACTGTGTTCATATTTGCACATCGGAGTTTGGAGAAACGCAGTCTGATTCAGCTAGGCGCTCCTGTTGTAAAGCCTGAATGAGAATAAAGTTCACTTTGACCACATCTATAGGTTCACACGTAGGATTGGTGTGCTGTCTCCCCTGTTGTTCATCCTGTACACGGACGTCTGAGTGCTCAAGAGAACCGTCTGATTTTGCTGATCAAGAACGTGGTACAGTTTCCAGGAGTTTACTGAAAGGTGGTAACGTTCTTTTCTGGAAATGAATATACAGAAGGAATCAACCGACTGGGCTGAAACTTGGTGGGTATGTTTGACATGGGGAGACATGTGAATGATTTGAGTTTCACGCTTGTGTGCATGTGACATAAGCAAGGAGGGGCATTATTACAGTCCCTGACTGACCCAACAGCCACGATTGATGACGTTCAGTGAGCAATGGTGTCCTTCATGAGTCATCCTGTTAGTGCCAGCACCATTGGCAGATGGCTGCACAATAACACCACGTCACCAACACTGCAGTGGTGTCATGCCTGACTGTCATGGTGTGACTCAGAATAGCAGCGGGTCATCGTCAATGATACGTGGAAGAACCATGGTCAGTGCCAAGATGCAGGGGTTGTTGTCTCCCCTGCTGTTCTTCCTGTACACAGATGGACGCCGTTTTGTTGTCTCTGCTTTCCGGTTCATAAACAGTTTCCAAACTCCACAGCCATACGGACCCTCACTCCGCTGTGTGTTGTTTATTCATCCCTTGTTCCTCCCATACAATCCCATTCATTTTCAGCACCCATTAGCAACCGGCTAGCAACAATCTTAAGATGCGCAATCACTTCTGGAGCTCACCGAATTATACATGAGCTCACCCAAACAGGAGAAGCTTGTTTTAATCTAGGGCCAAATTGTAAGGTGTAAATGAAAGTGTTAAGCCACATCTGGATGTTTTCCACCCCGACCCAAGTAACATACTTCATATATCGTCGCTGTCCAATGAAAAATTTTTGACGATTTTTACTTTTATGTATAATTGGATAACATTACCTGCTGTTTAGACTGTGTGTTCATTTCCTGATGAATGGACCAGCAGAAATGGCCCAAGGATCGGTAGGAAAAATTCTGGTTCCATTGGCTTCCATTAGAATGAAATTGGGTTTTGGCCTCTCCTGTAAAGTTGCTGTTTTGGAGATACTTGTTTTTCTTTGGACAGCGACGATATAGAACATCAGAAAACTCCTTGAAATGCTGATTAGATGCATTTGATGGTGGTAGAAGGGCATTACAATACAAGAAGCCAGTCCCTTCAGCCTACAGTCATCCTGTAGCATTTGAAAGACTGGTTCCAAAAGCTTCTCCAAGCAATCTTAAGTGCCATGCTTTAGTCAGCTCGGATGAAAATGACAGCACTGAAAGGTATTTTTGTTGTGCTATGTTTTGTCATCATGTCTGAGTGAGATCAAGCGCAATACGGCTTGCTGATTCATATTTACTGCTCCAGGGAATCATCTTCTCTCTGCTTGTGCCATAAACACAGCTGCCAAACAGCCTTGGCCGGTGAAGGGTGAAGCGCAATGCACACACACCAAACCGAAAGTGTCATTTTCTCCAATTCTGCTCCATCCGAGCTGCCAGATATGACCAGCGTCGGGATGAAATGCATCAGATAAAGAACGTACGTGCTGTCGATCTTTTCACCGCAAATGAACGGCGAAAAAGCCTGACATTTGTATTCAGGCGTGGCTGTCACTCCTTTAATCACAGCTCCGGTTGCTTACTTGCTGGAAAAAGCACAAACGGCACACGCCGTGGAGAAACACGGTACATTAAACGTCCTGACAACACGCTGTAAATAACATCTCGACAACAAGCAGCAATCACGCTCGCCGCGCACACCGCCCGTCAAACCACTCAGGAACACCTCGACTTGCTTTTCAATTAAGTAAGCAAAAACATCTGCGGAGGCTTTAACACAAAGCGGCTTTCGGCTAATCCTTTGAGCTCTCAGCTTCATGTCCGTCAGGGTGTCGTCCTCGGTATGGACCGCAGGTTTTTGCCAAAATCAGAATCGGGCAGATGTTTGTGTAGGAAGCTATGGCCGAATGTACGTGCTGAAACTCTTTTGGCCTAAAGGCACTTTAACCAGCTGAAAGGTTGGGGCGCTGGTGAGCGCTGACATCTCATCAGTTTCTTTGGCATTAGCCCTAAGTGGATCGAGGGCCAGGGCCACACCAGGGCCGGGCCTAGGCTGTGCACGCTCCCAGAGCTCGGCCCCAGATGATGTATTTCTGTATGAAGTGTTGATAAATCATATCTTAATGGGAGGGTGCCTCGCTGTGTTAGCACCAGTCAAGTACGTCATCTGAACACCCCAGCTGGTCTTAGCTTTGGGTGAACGTTTCATGATGAATGGATCTACAGAAATACTCCAATATCTCCCTCGTCTTCTACACCGCTTTATCCTTGTGGGTCACGCGGAGTGCTGGAGCCTATCCCACTGTTCACTGGGCAGAAGGCAGGAAGCATCCATCACAGGCCAGACATGCAGACATAGACATCCACACACACAGAGAGGGGGCAGTTTAGCATCTACTGGTTACCTGGCTGTATGTTTTTGGATTGTGGAAGGAAAGGCTAGATTTGAAGAGTGGGGTTTAGAAGGGAACCAGTGGAGTTTAGAAGGGAGGCAGTGGGGTTTAGAAGGGAGCCAGTGGAGTTTAGAAGGGAGGCAGTGGGGTTTAGAAGGGAGCCAGTTGGGTTTAGAAGGGAGCTAGTGGAGTTTAGAAGGGAGCTAGTGGGGTTTAGAAGGGAACCAGTGGGGTTTAGAGGGTAGCCAGTGGGGTTTAGTATGGAGCCAGTGGGGTTTTGAAGGGAGCAGATGGAGTTTAGAAGGGAGCCAGTGGGGTTTAGAAGGGAGCCAGTGGGGTTTAGAAGGGAGCCAGTGGGGTTTAGAAGGGAGCCAGCGGGGTTTAGAAGGGAGCCAATGGAGTTTAAAAGGGAGCCAGTGGAGTTTAGAAGGGAGCCAGTGGGGTTAAGAAGGGAGCGAGTGGGGGTTAGAAGGGAGGCAGTGGGGTTTAGAAGGGAGCCAGTGGGGTTTAGAAGGGAGCCAGTGGGGTTTAGAAGGGAGCCAGTGGGGTTTTGAAGGGAGCAGATGGAGTTTAGAAGGGAGCTAGTGGGGTTTAGAAGGGAGCCAGTGGGATTTAGAAGGGAACCAGTGGGGTTTAGAGGGTAGCCAGTGGGGTTTAGTATGGTGCCAGTGGGGTTTTGAAGGGAGCAGATGGAGTTTAGAAGGGAGCCAGTGGTGTTTAGAAGGGAGCCAGTGGGGTTTAGAAGGGAGCCAGTGGGGTTTAGAAGGGAGCCAGTGGGGTTTAGAAGGGAGGCAGTGGAGTTTAGAAGGGAGCCAGTGGGGTTTAGAAGGGAGGCAGTGGGGTTTAGAAGGGAGCCAGTGGGGTTTAGAAGGGAGCCAGTGGGGTTTAGAAGGGAGGCAGTGGGGTTTAGAAGGGAGCCAGTGGAGTTTAGAAGGGAGCCAGTGGGGTTTAGAAGGAAGCCAGTGGAGCTTTTAAAGAATGGGTGTAATATATGACTGTGTGGTGATATGACTGGGAATGAGTAGGACGATGGGCAGAGTTCTGGAGCTTATGAAGAGAAGAGGAGCTAATGCGGGCAAAAATAGAGTCACCATAATCAGAGCAGGTGGATAAGACGTCCAGCAGCAGACTGAGGGAGGAATGGTCTGATTGGGTCAAATCAAGTCAAGGATTTATACACTCATCATCTAAAGAATAGCTGCACAAATAGCTGCACCCAGAAGGAATCAACCGACAGGTGCGAGATTTGGTGGGTAGGTTTGACATTGCTCGGCTGTGTGTACCTGACTGACATTCAGCAGATATACCAGCTCAGTGTACATTAATGTGTTATAACTGCTTATTCATGATTTTAAGGTGGCCTATTATTAACCCTTTATAAAGCCTTTATAAGGTAGTCGTATTGTGAAGTGGTGTCCACACTTCTTAGTGGGCAAGACATTAAAGACATTGGACGTAAAGACATTGGATTGACAAGTATACAAACACAAATGACATAATAATAGATAGAAAAGATTATACAGTGTTCTGTCACCACACACACAACTGAAGTTCATAATGCTTTTCTGCTGTGTTGGTTAAGAAAGCTGTCATGGATACCGACCGTGGATGATTGACAGTGTTTTTTTCTAGCGCTCAGCACAAAAATAGGCGGGTATTCAACTTGCATTAAATCTAAACTTGATAGGATAGTTTAAAAGCGTGAAGTGTGCCCTGCAGGCTAGAGGAGTGCTTTATGTAGAGGTGGTGGTGGTGGTTGCCCTATATCTGTTTAGATTTTATTATTCTACCCCATTCTGTACTACTGTTTACATATTTCGCACTGCTAAATTATTTATATTACTGTGTACTTGCACTCTCTGTATAGCTGACATCAATCATCTTCTTAATTTACACAGCAAATGGTATACCACTACCTCCATTACACAGACACTAAAGACTTTACACAGACACTAAAGGACTTTACACAGACACTGAAGGACTTTACACAGACACTAAGGACTTTACACAGACACTGAAGGACTTTACACAGACACTGAAGGACTTTACACAGACACTAAAGGACTTTACACAGACACTGAAGGACTTTACACAGACACTAAAGGACTTTACACAGACACTAAAGGACTTTACACAGACACTGAAGGACTTTACGCAGACACTAAGGACTTTACACAGACACTAAGGACTTTACCCAGACACTAAAGGACTTTACACAGACACTAAAGGACTTTACACAGACACTAAAGGACTTTACACAGACACTGAAGGACTTTACACAGACACTAAAGGACTTTACACAGACACTAAGGACTTTACCCAGACAATAAAAGGACTTTACACAGACACTAAGGACTTTACACAGACACTAAGGACTTTACACAGACACTAAAAGACTTTACACAGACACTAAGGACTTTACACAGACACTAAAGGACTTTACACAGACACTAAGGACTTTACACAGACACTAAGGACTCTATTTTTATAATTACAAACTTTGTATTGTATCTTTGTCTTTATCTGTATCACCCTATCTTGTCTTTCTCTTGTTACTTCTGTGAACTTTGTATATCTACTAGATACTACTGGATGCCTTGAATTTCCCTCTGGGATCAATAAAGTATCTATCTGCTCCAGAACAATAATGGAAAGACGCATGCTGTAGAGTTTGAAAAGGCACCGTCTAAATGCCCCTCACCCCTCCAACCTCTGAACCAGGGGTGAAGAACTGAGGGCTGGAGCAACTAAACCTGGTAAGGGTTGAATCAGGTGTGAATCAGGAATCAAACCGCACTGTCATGTACTTAATGCTCTTGTAAAAGTACTCGTGTAAAGAATATTCTTCTGTTCTTTACCGTTCCACCTTAAATGTGGAGTATATAGTGTTTCAAAGAAAGGAAGGAATCTTTTTTTTTTCGTACAAAGGCCACAAAGGCCCCACATAGGGGCAGTCATGGGCTGGAGGTTAGGGAACCAGCCTTGTGACCGGAGGGTTGCCGGTTCGATTCCCTGAACTGACAGTAACGACTGAGGTGCCCTTGAGCAAGCTTCAGCTTCTTCTCCAGCACCTTGTTAGAATTCTCCGGTTCTCGAAATCGGAGATGTGGGGTAAAGGAAAGAGTGGGGTTTAGAAGGGAGCCAGAGGGTTTAGAAAGGAGCCAGTGGGGTTTAGAAAGGAGCCAGTGGGGTTTAGAAAGGAGCCAGTGGGGTTTAGAAGGGAGCCAGTGGAGTTTAGAAGGGAGCCAGTGGGGTTTAGAAGGAAGCCAGTGGGGTTTAGAAGGAAGCCAGTGGGGTTTAGAAGGGAGCCAGTGGGGTTTAGAAGGGAGCCAGTGGGGTTTAGAAGGGAGCCAGTGGGGTTTAGAAGGGAGCCAGTGGGGTTTAGAAGGGAGCCAGTGGGGTTTAGAAGGGAGCCAGTGGGGTTTAGAAGGGAGCCAATGGAGTTTAGAAGGGAGCCAGTGGGGTTTAGAAGGAAGCCAGTGGGGTTTAGAAAGGAGCCAGTGGGGTTTAGAAGGGAACCAGTGGGGTTTAGAAAGAAGCCAGTGGGGTTTAGAAGGGAGCCAGTGGGGTTTAGAAGGGAGCCAGTGGGGTTTAGAAGGGAGCCAGTGGAGTTTTGAAGGGAGCCAGTGGGGTTTAGAAGGGAGCCAGTGGGGTTTAGAAGGAAGCCAGTGGGGTTTAGAAGGGAGCCAGTGGGGTTTAGAAGGAAGCCAGTGGGGTTTAGAAGGGAGCCAGTGGGGTTTAGAAGGAAGCCAGTGGAGTTTTGAAGGGAGCCAGTGGGGTTTAGAAGGAAGCCAGTGGGGTTTAGAAGGGAGCCAGTGGGGTTTAGAAGGAAGCCAGTGGAGTTTTGAAGGGAGCCAGTGGGGTTTAGAAGGAAGCCAGTGGGGTTTAGAAGGGAGCCAGTGGGGTTTAGAAGGAAGCCAGTGGGGTTTAGAAGGGAGCCAGTGGGGTTTAGAAGGAAGCCAGTGGGGTTTAGAAGGAAGCCAGTGGGGTTTAGAAGGGAGCCAGTGGGGTTTAGAAGGAAGCCAGTGGAGTTTTGAAGGGAGCCAGTGGGGTTTAGAAGGGAGCCAGTGGGGTTTAGAAGGGAGCCAGTGGAGTTTAGAAGGGAGCCAGTGGGGTTTAGAGAGGTGGGCACACGAAACACTGAAGAACCAGTTTTAGGTTTGCATGTTTTGTGATTTTTTCTTGGGGGATCGGCTGAGACTAAATAAATGAAAGGTGGTCTCTGACTTGTGTTACAGCGCTGTAGGGGTCCCCAAACCTACCAGGTGTGTATACCAGCAACACTGTATTGATTTAACCATGTATGTACATCTATTCTCAAATCTGCTTCAACCATAGCAATGTACTGTAAACAAACACTCTCTGTCAGTCTCCTAAACCATTTAGGCCCCTAGGGTCATGGTGGTCTTAATGGGTAGAGGGCAGGAAACACCTCGGACAGGCCGCCAATCAATCACAGTGTAAACATCAGCATACTGTAATATCTTATACACTGCGACTGTATCTGCTGAAATCACAGTGCAGGCTGTTACATACACTGTCTTGTCAAAAGTGTTCATTAACCCATCCAAAGCACTGAATTCAGGTGTTCCAATCACTTCCATGGCCACAGGTATATCAAACCAAGCACCTAGACATGCAGACTGCTTCTACAGACATTAGTGGGAGAATGGGTCGCTCTCAGGAGCTCAGTGAATTCCAGCGTGATAGTCCAGTCATGAAAGGTTCTCCCTATTAAATATTCCACAGTCGACTGTCATTGGGATTGTTACAAAGTGGAAGCAATTGGGAGCGACAGCAACTCATCCACAAAGTGGTAGACCATGTAAACTGGTCAGCGGATGCTTTCTCCAGAGTCGATCACTGCAGATCTCCAAACTTCATGTGGCCTTCAGATCAGCTCAGGAACAGTGTGTGGAGAGCTTCATGGAATGGGTTTCCATGGCCGAGCAGCTGCATCCAAGTCTTTCTTCACCAAGAGAAACGCAAAGCGTCGAATGCAGTGGTGTAAAGCGCCGCCACCGGATTCTAGAGCAGTGGAGACGTGTTCTCTGGAGTGACCAATCACGCTTCTCCGTCTGGCAATCTGATGGACGAGTCTGGGTTTGGTGGTGGCATTGTGCCGAGTGTAAAGTTTGGTGGAAGGTGGATTATGGTGTGGGGTTGTTGTTCAGGAGATCATAATCCCAACTTCGTGGTTTGGGGATGGCCCCTTCCTATTCCAACATGACTGCACACCGGTGCACAAACACATGGATGAGAGAGTTTGGTGTGGAGGAACTTGAAGGACACAGAGTGCCTGATAGAACACCTTTGGGATGAATTGGAGAGGAGACTGCGAGCCAGGCCGTCTCGTCCAACATCAGTGTCTGACCTCATAAATGAAAAAGCTTCTGGAAGAATGGTCAGAAATTCCCATAAGCACATTCCTAACCCTTGCGGAAAGCCTTCCCAGAAGAGTTGAAGCTGTTATAGCTGTGAAGGGTGGGCCAGCATCATATTCAACCCTATGGGTTAGGAATGGAAAGTCACTCATATGCGTGTGAAAGCAGACGGGCGAATACTTTTGGCAGTAGTGTATATTATGGCATATAGTATATTGCAGCTGTCCAAAGGAAAACATGTATCTCCATTTCTGTTGATTTTTACTTTTATGCCTCATTTGATCACACCAGCTGCTGTTTCCACTGTGTGGGAATGTAATGGAGAATGGACCAACAGAAACGGCCCAAAACAGCTTGGAAAGACGTCTGGTTCCATTGACGTCCATTCAAATCAAACAAGGTTTTTGGCCTCTCCTGTAAAGTTGCCATTTTGGAGATATTTGTTTTTCTTTGGACAGTATATATATATATATATATATATATATATATATATATATATATATATATATATATATATATATATATATATATATATTTGTTTACTAATACAGATATATGTATTTACAGCACTTCACTGTTCCAGATACTGTATTGAGCTTTTCATAGTTCCTAGTCTTTCAGCGGGCCTTGTTTACAGTGGTGGTAATATTCAGCAGCTGATGCTCAGTATTTACACTGCTGCATGCTCATACACTCCGAGAACAGCCTCTCACTCCTGCTCCACATTTGTTTGCTGGATGACACTACACAGATACTCCAACTGTTTGGAAATGTGTTCATGCGTTTGATTGCGGGTGTCTCTCTGAGGTGCTTCAGGGTTTTTAAGAGAGACCTGCTCTTGTCTCTTCATGCTCTTGCTCTACTTCAGAGATGCAGATGGCCATGGGGCTTTTCACAGAGCCACTTGAGTGACGTTCCTGGAAAGGCAGCAGGCCAGCTTCATTCCCTGCTTCAGAAAAGACTGTGTGCATGTGGAGGACGCCTCTTCATCAGGAATAAAAGACTGAAGAGCGCGGCGATGTTTTCCTCTCTGAGAAAGGCCCTCGGGTCTGTCCCTCTACTTGTCTCAGTTCAGTTCTGTTTTATGACACACTGCAGACTGGGTAAGCATTTTGTTTTCTTCGCAGCAGAACGGGAGCAGGATGAGTTTAGCCGAAACTACTACCTGCGTGACAGAATCGAACTAAATCACAAGGCCAAATGAAAGTCCTGCCAGCTGCTTAGCCAGTCGTGGGCTGGAGGTTAGGGAACCCTTGTGACCGAAGGGTTGCTGGTCACGACTGAGGACAAAACTGAACTGCTCCTGACCAAGGCACCTAACCCCAGAACCAATCCCATGGATAGGGCTTCCCAACGCTCAGGGCCATGTGCTCACTGCCCCCTAGTGGGTGTAGGGGTGTGTTTTACTGCCTGGATGGGTTTAATGCGGTAGATCAATTCCTCTACGTACATTTGGCCAATGGCTCTAAATTCTAATTCTGCTCAGTGACCAGATCATAGCATGACTGAGATTCGACTTGTAGACTCGCCTATTGAATAACCATAAGATAACTGACCTCTATACTCCACTAGAGGGCAGCATAGAACCTGCGTCATACCAGATTGGAGCAGTGGTCACCACCCCGGTTATGGAGCTCTGCCGCTTTGTGGACTGTAGTTCTCTATGGGGGACAATAAACATAACTATTCCTATGATCAGTTAATGTAGGAGCACTGTTTTGGTGGTCTCATGAATAATCGGATGAGCTGTGCTCTGATTGGCTGGATCACATTGAGACACTACAACAATCACATAAACACAACATGCTAAAACAGACTAAGACAGGAAAATAAACGAACCTCTGTGTAATAAGCTAGATCATCCGACTATTCAGGTAGCTGTGCTAGCGCCAGTTACTTCAGGTTTGCTAGTAGCTAACGTTAGCTATACTAGCTACTGGCTTTCTGTCTGGACATCAACTCAAAGTAGATGAAAGTTTCTCACTATGGAACCCTCAGTTTAAGATGATCTGCTTCAACCAGCAAACACGGATACAATCACACAGCATAGCTGCTACTTAGAGGCTGCTCTTGGGGCTGTGGTGCTAATAAAGGTGGAGCTGCTCCTGTCTTCTGTCTCTTTAGTGTTAAACACTGAGCAAAGCTGCTCCATATTGTCCAAAGTTCGGGAAACTGTCTGGAGTGTACAGCACAAACTAACGACTTTGCAGTAAGGTTTTCTAGGTTCTTGTTATAGATTCTCGTTTTACCAGTTTCCCAGTCCACCTTAAATGGTCCTGCTGTTATATTCTGGCCATCTGTGCAAGCATTTAAGGGGGAACAGAACATTTGATTAATAAGCTAGCGAACAGGAGACCCACTTCAATCACTCATCCTCTAAACCGCTTCATGGGTTGCATGGGATGGCTGGTTCCTATCCCAGCATTCAGTGGGCAGTAGGCAGGAAACAGCCTGGGCAGGCCAACACATACACATTCACTCGGGGCAGTTTAACTTCTCCTGCTCACCTGACGGCAGGTCTCTGGACTGTGGGAGGAAACCCACACAGACACGGGGGCAACATGCAAACTTCACACAGGACCCCGGACATCCCACCCAGGTACCAAACCCAGGTCCTTCTTGCTGGGAGGCGACAGCACTACCGTTTGCACCACCTCGCTGCCCATAGCCAACTTCAGCCTCGTTTAAAGATGGACATCAACCATACCCACTGGAAGTTGGGTTACCTGGAAAGGGAATGTGAAGCACTTGGAACGGCCTGGAACTTGGAACGGTCCCACATGCCTGGAATGGTGGAATTCTCTACATAGTCTCCACAGTGTTTAGTGCTGTTGCTCCGTTGCTGAACGTACATTTTGAAGGGCGTAAATGAATCAGGACTGTAATGTAGGTGTTTAGGATTTTGGAATCGGCCTGCTTCACCACACTCCAACACAAACAGTGTTGGAGGTTCAGGGTACGTCAGCTCTAATATCTAATATCTCTCCTTATTCAAATATGCCAAGGTAAAGTCTATGGCTGCTTTAACATTGACAGTAGGGATATAGATGTGAAGGGCATGATTTGCCTGCTTGGAGCATTTACAAACTTCATAGGATCCAGCAGCCGAGAGAAAAGACAGGATTGGCAGAACAAGGATGAACGAGTATGATATATAATGACGTATCATGAACTTACACTCACAGCTGCACCCAGAAGGAAGTGAGGGATGGCGATGCTGTTGGGACGGAAGATAAAGGAGACCAGGCTCAATAAACGATGATAGATTTAGACTGATATGATCAATATCTATTGAGCTACACATACAGAAGTCTGTCTCTTAGTATGGTGTAGGCCGCCATGTTTGCTAACCCAACACGCCAGACGTCTCAGCATGGAGGTGTAGAGGTTCCTAATGGTGTCCTGTGATAATCCATCCCATGCAGCTTGAATATCCTCACACAGTTCCTGCAGATGGTGCGGTAGGGGCGGAGGTGGAGGGAGACCAGGCCTTCTGGACGTGTAACACCTGACAACAAACCGTTCATGTTGGGCTGACCATGGAGCCTCCACACACGGATTCATTGGTGATCTCTATAAAGACCACCTCTAATCCCACAACTAATTCCATCAGAATAGGATTTAGGAATCCATGCTCAGCCTGCAAGGGAAACAAGTTAGACTCTCCAGAGCTTATGGTGATTACTGGTACGTACAGTGGATCATTCATCATGTCAGGTGAACCTGAGGAGAGTCAGAGATCTGATAATGATCTGTCGCATGGCTGTACTGAAACATTCCCACCAGGGCTCGCTGACATCACACACATCAAATAAGGGCCGGCAGTTTACAGTGCTTCTGCTCATGTCAGTGTCCCTGGAGTTTTAGCTCCTCTGAAAGAGACTTAAGATCCCTGGAGAGCCATTAGATCTGAAGTTGAGGTAGGGTGCAGATCGGGCTCGGTGCTACGGAGAGGCGGGAGGGGGCGTTGGTCTGCACAGGGTCAGGTGATCTTGTTACAGCCTGTGTTATTGTGTTATCCGGTTGCCGGATCTCTGAAGGGACCTACACGTGATGATGTAATCACCCTGTTTGATCAGACTGGCGAGTTCAGGTGGGCGAGCGAGGTGGCTGAGGTTAGGGTGAGGTGAGGTGTGAGGTGGCTGTTAGGTTATGCTGGTGTTGGGTGTAAACTAACTTCACCCAATTCTACCACCCAACTTAAGGACTTCTCCTCCTACTCCTTTCTTCTCCTTCTTCTTCTCCTCCTCCTTTTTCTTCTTCTCCTCTGTCTTCTCCTTTTTCTTCCTTCTTCTCTCTTTTGTTCTTTTTCTAAGTTCTTCTCATCCTCCTTCTTCTTCTCCTTCTTTATCTTTCCCTCTCCTTCTTTTTTCTCCTACTCTTCTTCTTCTCCATATTCTCCTTCTTCTTTTCCTTTCTTCTTCTTCTTTGTATTCTTCTCCTTATTGTCCTCCTTCTCCTTCTTTTTCTTCTCCATCGTTGCCTTTTTTCTTCTTTTTCTTCAACTTCTTCCTTATTCTCTTTTGTTCTTTTTTTCATTTATTCTCCTCCTCCTCCTTCTTTTTCCTTTTTTTTTCTTCTCTTTCTTCTTCTTCTCTTTCTCCTTTCTTCTTGTTCTTCTCCATTCTTCTTTCACTTCTCCTTATTCTTCGTCTTCTCTTTTGTTCTTCTTCATATTCTCCTTCTTCTTCTTTTCCTTTCTTCTTCTTTGTATTCTTCTCCTTATTCTTTGCCCCCTCCGTCTTCCTCTCCTTCTTCTTCTTCTCTTTCTTCTCCTTATTCTTCTTCTTCTCCTCCTCCTTCTCCTCCATCTTCTCTTTTCTTCTTTTTCTTCAACTTCTTCTTGCTTATTCTTTCTCTTTTTTTCTTTTTCTCCTTATTCTTCTTTGTCTTCCTCTTCTTCCACTTCTTCTCTGTCTTAGTCTTCTTTTTTTGGTCTGCTCTGGAATCAGACTAAAGGATTTTTCCTGAATTCATTTTCCCTTCAAGAATTAAGAATCTATTGTACTTCTCCCCAACACCATTTCTGATACGCCTTCCCAGGACAGACCCCTGAGCATGAATTCAATGCTGGTTCAACCTCCTCTTTTTTACCCCTTTTTTCCCCATAGAGCCCCATTCATTTCCTGCCCATCTCAAACCCTGTTGGTTCCATTAACCTAAGGCCACCAAACTGCATGTACTCTTTCAGGGCAGATCCCCAAAGTCTAATCCACAGTCATACTGTCCTACTGTAGGAACCACAGCCTAGCAGGAAGCTGTACAACCATTCCACTGGCCTAGTTTTATATACTCCTGCTGGGTAATAAGAAGCCCACATTATCTCTCTCCCTTAAATATTATTTATGATCGGTTATTCATGAGCCAAATCATAACTCTCTGTATTACGTACCACCTGTGTGGCCCTGAATGTGGCCAGTTATGTGCTTGTTATCTTTCACCTTCAGAGTACCCAGGGAGCTTTAGTGCCAGTGAAGGCATCCACCAAATCTGACTCAACTGTGCATTTCTTTGGTGTGAGAATGTCTGAACATTGACGTGGCCTCCGTCCAGAAACTTGTCGGGTCCATGCCAAATCCAACTAGAGCTGTAATTGGTGCTTGTGGAGGTATTCCATGGTACTAGGTACATTTCAGTCACAGATGACGCATTTTTTGTCCCATGGGATTTCATACATTTACTTTGGGATTCAAGTCACAAGCAAGGCCAAGCCTTGAGCTACTTCGCCTGTATGTTTCGGAATGTTGTCTCGGTGAAATGTCTGTCTGTTTCCCTTTCTTGGCTGATGAGCTCAAGATCAAATGATCATTTAATATGTTCCAGTCTATAATGGCTAATGCAGCATTACCACTACAGAGAGGCAACTTCAGACCACAGTTTGACGCCCCCAGCCTAACCCCCACCCTCAACTTTATAACTGATTAAAATCAGAGTTAAATTCAAACAGTGATCTGAATAAAACAGCTCATTGACCATCCAATCTAACACTGTGTGTCTAAGTGTCAGACATTTTATCACCTAAAATAGAGCAGAATCCTCTTTTATATGATACGGCTGAGCCCAAAGCGTAGAGAGCTGACAGTGTGTGTCAGACACAGAGGCAAACATTGTAAATATGTGTTGCTAATTGTCTTCTTTGAAGGGCACAGGCTGCATTCATCTGATAAGACATTCTCTTCTGGCCTTGGAGACAAGCAAATGATCCCGCATCTAATTATGCATCAGAAGATAAAAGGCCATATGGGGATAACAAAACATGTGCAGTACCAGTCAAGAGTTCAGACGCATCCAGCTAAATGGATGTAGCTGGGCTCTTATAGAATCTACAGGCTTACAACTAACAGCTCTGACTGATGAGAGTCTGAACCAGTACATATCCTGATGTATCACATATACTCTTGATGTAGCACAGTTCTGTTTCTCTATATCTCCACCTGTCAGAATCAACAAACTTAGTTTACTAGCGAAGAGAATAAGGCTCAACAACCAGGCGAACATAACCAAGGGGCAAGACAGAGTCAAAACCAGGAGGACAGGCAGGAATCAAACCCAAGAGAGCGAACAGATCAGAGAGAGAATCTTCAAGTTCAAGTTCAAGTGGTTTTATTTGTCATTTCAACCATATACGGTGGTGTACGGTACACAGTGGAACGAAATAACGTTCCTCCAGGAGAGAGAGAGTAAACCAAGATTGCAGAGAAGAGTCGAAAACCAGAGATAGCAAGAGAGAAAGGCTCAGTACGCGAATGGGGTTTGGGAACGCTTCGCACTGAACAGAGGAAGGAACGGGGTATATACACAAACAGAGTGGAACAGGTGTGTGTGTGATCTGTATTCTGGAGAGGAGGAGTGTGAGAATGTCATGCGATTGGTGGATTTCCGGACATGTGGTTGTGACGTCATAGGGTACTGAACTCTGGGAGTTCGGAGGCAACCTGTAAGTGTGACACCACCTCTATATATTTAGTGCACAGTGTAAAAGCTCTAGCTCTCCTTTCAGCTTAGTGAATATTCATGATGGACCGACCAATAGAATCGCTCCAAACCTGCTTAGATATAAACCTTGTTCTATCAGCTCCACCGCAGGTTACGAAAGCTGGTTCATCCTCCTGTAAAGGTCCATTCTGGAGGTCTTAAGGTGGACTGTATAATTCCATGAGTGATATTTCATAGCTTGATATCTTCACTTCTATTCTACAGTACAGCATTAAGATACACATAAGGAGAACCTTCTATGAGTAGCCATGTCTAAACTTTCCACCGGGAGGCTATCTGAGCAGCTTCTGTGGATTTAAGCTGGATCGTCTCAGATACACTTGAGCCAGATGTTCGCCATTAGCCCTATAAGTAGGGCCTTTCGGGTGAACTGGCCTTGCTGACAATTCAGTACAGCCATTTACCCTAGACTCTTCCTATTACCTTAAACTGACTCCTCCGCCTCTGAGATGGAATTTAGGATGAATAACTCGGGAAAATTAAAGCCTGACTCAAGTGCGGTCCAAAGAGACTGTGAAGGACATGAACCCAGAGTGAATTAGCACTGAGTATCCATTCCAGCTACTTCCAGCAGGGCAGGCTATCTGGAGAGAATGGCCCCCCTTTTAAACAGTCGTATCTGAAGACAGGCGCATCGTTCCTCCCATATCTGGCTGAGCACCGGTGTTCAAGAGTCTGCTGTGCAGAGTTTGGCTAACCTGACCTGCTGGCACTAAACACAGCTGCATATTCTACACTTTTTATATTCATTCAAATTTTGTCTTAATGAATGCTCTGAATGTGCCAACTCACTGTGCCATGTTACACTGGGCAGAAATACATACGACAGGAATGAAACTTGGTGGGTAGGTTTGATACTGTGTGACATGAGAATGATTCAAGTTCCAGATTTGGATGCCCATTTGGCATAAGCAAGGATGGGCCTTATCACTGTACCTGACTGACCCAATAGCCACGATTGTACAGCGAGCAGTGATGCCCTTCATGCTAGCATCACTGGCAGAGAGCTGCACCACACAGGACTACATGCACACAGACCGTCACGTCAATGTCGTCAAAGACTTGATGGAGACGACAAATGAATCAGTGGAGTCACCGTGGTCAGCACCAAGATGAGCGATTTGATGTTACATGTTCAGAAGGTCTGGTGTTACTCCACCTCCTCCCCAACCGCACCATCTGCAGGAACTGTGTGTGAACATTCAAGCTGCATGGGATGGATTATCATAGGACACCATTAGGAACCTCTACAACTCCATACCGAGACGTCTGGTATGTTGCACTCTCTTCCTTCCCAGTAGCAGTGCAATCACACACTTCCCTCTGGGTGCAGCTGTTCCTTTGATGATGAGTGTATTAATGTGAGACTTTCTGCTATAATTTTTTCATAAGTTCATATTTATATATGTCATTGCTGAAAATCACATACTTTGAAGTTTCAGTATATTAGCCTTGGTACTAGTTGCCATCAGTTGAATGGAAAATCGAATGGCTCCACCCATCCCCACATCTAGTAGGTGTCTACTGTGTGCCTGTAATGTTAAGTTTAGTTAGACTCCAGCGTATCATGCAAATGGTGCAACGCCCCGCCCACTAATTACTCACTCTTGAAATGCGGTGAAATAATAGAGTTGCCAATAATTTGGAGTCGATACAGAAAATGAAAATTCTGTGATAAAGAGATGAAAGTCAAAACGTCTTCCCCGCCAAACATTCCACAGGTGTGCCGTGACGCTCCAGCTGTGAAACTGATGGAATTATGATGGCATTTCTAAATGGGCAATTATTCTAAACTGATAATGAAGAGGGCTGTGTTATGGGAGGGCTTAGCAGGCCGTAATGCCTCTGTACACTGAAATTCAAAGGCCTTTTGGGGGAATTCCAAGTTCTTCCAAGCTCCCTGTGGACTTACTGAACTCTGCAGGTGAGAGTTAACTGGGCTGGACCGGCTTCATTCAAGGCCACCTGAAGAAGGATTCATTGTCGGGGTGTTGTGATAAGTAGTTATAGCCTGGTTTGGAAATGACCAATCACAATTAAAGCTAATTAGAGAGAGATAATGGTGGCCAACTGAAGATGTTCCCTATGTAAAAATATGAGAAAGAAAAGGGGGTGGGTGGGATGGAGGGGCTTCTTATCACCCAGAAGAAGACTGGGCTTTGTAACATAAGATGCAGTTGCCCAGGAGGAGATGCCTTGATGCTGAGCATCTGAGAAAAATGAAGCTTGGGTCAATTCTCTCTCATTGAAGTAAGCCTGTCCAGGGTTTTATTAATACTGAGTGTTTTGTTTTTAATGACTATCTGAGTCTTTGGGTTCGGGTCATAGAATAGGGAGACCTTAGTTAGGCCCAACAAATATATAGTCTGTAAAACCATAACATGGACTGCATGAGCATATTTTGTCTGCACTGTGACACATTTTGGGCTGTATCCTTATTACTGCATATCTGGTCTCAGATTAAATAGCATTTTTCTGATGGCAGACATTCTTCCAGCACATGTTTACGGCTTTAAGCTATGTTTTATAAACGAGACTGCTTAGTACAATACAGTCACCTGCTTGTGTAGGATCCTCACGGTTTTGGAAGTTTTGCGTGCCACTCCCTCAAATACATTTGCACAAGGAAGAAAGTGCACTTTATGTTTTACCAGCCATGTTATACATTCAAGCTTTTTATCTGATGTTCATGTTTATTCTTCTATTCATGCTAATTTATGATATGCCTGAAAAGCAGAACTTGAAAAATGTGTTTGTTTGTTGTTTATGAAAATCAATTGATTGAACTATAAACCATAAGCTGTCATATTTAATGTTTATTCTATTTCATTAAATGTATTATTGTTGTATTATTGTTTTATTAATACACATTTGTTTATATATATATATATATATATATATATATATATATATATATATATATATATATATATATATATAACTGGTATATGATACCCATTTTCACATTTAAATCTGCAATTATTCTGCAATAAAGATAAATATATATGAATTTCCTTGATGTGTAAGTTCACTATGTATACTGTTTGCTATCTATCTATCTATCTATAATAAAATAAAATAGGCTGTGTTCGCTGTTATCGTGAACTGAAGTCAGGACTGTTGGGACTTTTATTATAGCGTTCCTCAGCACGTCCTGTGTTTTTTGCGTCATCAGACGGCGCCGGTGCAAAGCAGCACAGCTACATGTGAGAGCATAAACTGGAGTTCAGTAGTGTTAGGCTTAGTTAGTCATATACAAAACAAACATGTTACGTTTGTGTTTTATCGGACAGTCTACCGGAAGTTCGCTTTACCACGAGGACCTTGTACGTCGCCAACCGTGCAAAAAGCTGTAGCCGCAGTGCTGTTAGCTGTCAGTTAGCCGTTAGCTGAGGTGAACTTGCCGGTCAGAAATGCATTCCGTCAGGACCATCTGCTTTCGCCGTGTTTACGAGCAGCTCCGGAGGCCAAGCTCCAACTCATCGAGGAGTTTAGGTCCAGCATGCGTTCAGAATCTGTTTCCCGGTGGCGGCGTGAATCGTGAATCCTCTACGGCAGCTTCCCAGCCTGTTGTGATCCGCATCCCGAGGCACATGCAGGAGCGGATAGAGAGCGTCAGACAGGTGAAAGACAAGACCTTCGCCAGGGTGTCCACAGTAAAACCCGGCAGACTGCTGATAAAGAGCAAGAACCCCCAGCACAACCAGTCTATTAGCTACACGCTGGGGAAGTTTGAAGAACCAGTTCTCGCATCGAAGGGCTGGAAAAACAATAAATCATTTGGGGACTATTTCATCATTAACAGCACCCAGGATGCTCCGCCCTTTGTATCAGACTGTGAGGAGGAGGGTACCAGGGGTGGTCGAGCTCCTCGGAGAGGGACGTTTGAGAGCCTTCATCTTTGCACTGAGATAGTAGAGACTCTGCAAAGCCTTAACATCACTCATCCCACCACTGTGCAGATGCAGACTATTCCCAAACTGCTCCAGGGACATAATGTGGTGTGCGCTGCAGAGACAGGTAGCGGTAAGACATTCGCTTACCTCCTCCCCATTATCCACAAGTTACGTGAGGCGCAGCTGGAAGCTGGTGACTTTGAACAGAGGACGCAGGCGGTGGTTATCGTGCCTTCGCGAGAGCTGGCGGAGCAGGTCACGTCAGTCGCGAGGACTGTGGGTCAGCCGTTTGGATTGCAGGTGAAGGTGGTCGGAGGAGGACAAGGGGTCGGGAACATCAAAGCCGCGTTCAGCCACGGTCAGCCGCACATTCTGGTAGCCACACCCGGAGCCCTGTTGAAGGCTTTGTGGCGGCACTTGGTGGATCTGGGTGAGCTCCGTTTCATGGTGGTGGATGAAGCTGACACCATGTTTGACCCCAGCTTTGTGAACATGCTGGAGAAAATCCTCTCCAGCACCCAGATAGCAGCCAGCCGCGCTGAGACGACCGGCCTGACCCCTAAGGCCCAGCTGGTGGTGGTGGGTGCAACCTTCCCTGGAGGAGTAGGAGAGCTCCTCAGTAAAGTAACCGACCTGGGCAGCTTGGTGACAGTCAAGAGCCGGATGCTGCATTACCTGATGCCGCACGTCAAGCAGACCTTCCTGAAAGTAAGGGGCTCGGAGAAGGTCCTGGAGCTTCACCAAGCCCTGAAGGAAGTGGAGCCAGAGAGGAAAGGTGTCTTGGTGTTCTGCAAGGCAGCATCCACCGTCAACTGGCTGGGCTACACGCTGGAGGAGATGGGAGTACGTCACATGCGGCTTCAGGGTGAAATGCCAGCAGCCATGAGAGAGGGAATCTTCCAGAAGTTCCAGAACGGGCACAGTGACGTTCTACTCTGTACTGACATTGCCTCCCGGGGACTTGACACACAAAGAGTAGGGCTGGTGGTCAACTACGACTTCCCAGAGTCCCATGCTGACTATATCCACCGGGCGGGTCGTGTGGGCCGGGCAGGAGGCTCAGGTGGAGGACACGTTCTCAGTTTCGTTACTCATCCATGGGATGTAGAGCTGGTGCAGAACATTGAGACTGCAGCCAGGAGAAGAATGTGTTTACCAGGGATGAAGAACGAGATTCAAAAACCCAGCCCCAAAGCAGACTTTCGGGAGGAAGAGTGAACATGCAAATCAGCCTGCACTTTCGCTATTCACATATTTATATGGCTTGTATAAAAACACATTTTTAATAAGTACAGATTCGATTGTGTCCCCAAATAATTTGACTGACCAGGGAATTATTGATGTCATACATTAAAAATAATTGAATAAAAATGAAAGAGTATTGTAATGATGAAGCATGTTGTTGGTGCGAATATTGATGGCCTATTTAAGGGGTTGTCGGTGCTTTGCTGTGATGGAGACAGCTGATGGAGGACAGGAAGTGATCTTCTATCTAGGGAGCTCAACCACAGGCTCTGATAATGTATTGTGCCAGTTATGGTTCCTCATATTCATCCAAGAAATCATGAGAGGCAATAAGATTGGAAAAACACAGGCAGAAATGGCTTTGTGAACCTTAAGTCTTCAATAGAACTTCAAAAGAGTGGGCGGGGCTAAAGTGCTGTAGGCTAAATATATGGATATATGTAAATGACTTCCCGTGACATTACAGAAACAGTGAATTCAAAACTTTATTGCAGCCCAAGAATTTTTAAAGAAAATCAAGTCTCTCCAAAATACGTAGGAACTTCACAGGAGACGGCAAAACCTCATTTTACTGGAATGTAAATTTCCATTAGAGGCATTTAGCTGACGCTCCTATCCAGAGTGACTTACAAGGTTGATTATTTTACAGGTAGGCCAATGTAGTGTTAGGAGTCTTGCCCTTGAATGCCTCAATTAACACTGGAGGTTTATTTTTAGGATTGGCTGTACATGTCCAGGAATCCCTTAGAATGTTCATGTTCTTAACTTGGAAAAGGTTCTTCACATTCTTAATATCTCATTAATGTGGCTCATGTCATAGCCATGCATTGAAAGGTTCTGGAGACCTCGAGTTAAAGAGTGTTTAAATTTTATTGTGTAGCAGAACATTGGATTTGAGTTGTTTTGTTTGTGTCCTGTCCGAACTAGAAAACAGAGCTATTAATATTGGTTAATGTCAGTTAATTAAATTCCATATTATGATCAAGAGCCAGAACTGGTGAAAATAAGCTAGCACATCAATTTCATTCTTCTGCACCATTTAATGCACAAAATATGTATATAAATAAAAATAATATTTAAAAAAAATTGCCAGTGTGTTAGAAACTGAATAATAATATTTTATAACATTTGTGTGGTAGTATCTATTTGGCCACCATAAATTTTCCAGGGGCATTCCCCATCCTCTCTTTACCCCCTAGACTACACAGGCTGTTTGTGTTACTGTGCCTTTAAGACTGATCAGAGAGATTTGATCTCTGTTCTGATTGGCTGCCCAGCTCCACTGACTGTATAGGAGCACTGTAGTTCATCTGGTTCTCTGTATACGTTCTTAGCCCCCATCACCATTTTCAAAGGTCAGAACCCCCACAGGACCACCAGAGAGCAGGTATTATATGGGTGGTGGGCCATTCTCAGCACTGCAGTGACACTGATGTGGTGGGTTAGTGTGTTGTGGTCTGATGCAAGACTAGAGGATGACCAAGACTGCACTGTCAAGCATCAGATGAGCTATTGTCTCTGACTGTACATCTACAAGGTGGAGCAGCAAGGTAGGAGTGTCTAATGGAGTGGACGGTGAGTCCTGCTGTCTGCACTCATACCACCATCATGTCAGAGACACCCCTCCTCTCAAGCTGGGGCTGAATCTCAAATGCTGCTCTCTACATGGTGCACTGTGTAGGAACTACAGGCTCTGACAGCACATAGGAGTGGATAGCATTTGGGATTCAGTCACATTCATACTCCACAAATAGAGCACTGTCTGTCTGTAGTAAGCCAGAAGTTCAAATGGTCTCGTAGTCGGTGGTCCCAGTAGTGCAGTGTTCAGGCAGTAGGGAGGTGTTTGAGATTCAGCCCCGGTTTGATGCTAACTGAAAACTTGAACGTGTGTAGCGTGTAAGCCATTTGAGCGACGCTCCTGAGACCGTTACAGGGAATCCTATGGTAATGGAGTGGTTTAGCATGGTTGTTATCTTTTAGCCTGTTAGCTAGCTGGAGGACAGAATAGTTCTAGCCAATACAAGTAGTTGTCAGTCCACCCAACACTCCTTTAACGGCACCAGGGTTTGCTTGCTGTGGCACATTACCACAGAGTACAAATGAATGCAGCTTAATATGGAATTTTAATTTTCACCATAAAAATTCCCAGTTGAATATTTCCGAAACATCACGGACGTAAATTTGACTTTTGAGGATGCTTTAGCCCTCGTACAGCACTGTCTGTATTCAGTGTCCTGTATTCCCCACACATGACTAGCGGCGGCCTGGGCACTGTAGGGACACACATCAAGCAGGAGAGCTTCGGGAGCTCCGTGAGCCGAACAGAACTAGGTCCATAGACTACTCCCAGGAGAATCCCAGCCCGGGGTGTGTTCCTATTTAACCGGATTTTGTGGAAATCCGGTTTAAACTGCTATTCCCCACTACAAAACACCACTGGGTGTAAATGATGACAGACTGCATGTGTCGGCATGTGCGCAGAAGAGACACTTGAGGGACGAGGGCACACTCTACCACCCACTGTTTATTATCACAGCACAACAGGAGGGTTGCCATGAGATAGTCCTATATCAACCCTGCCAGAGCCCGACGTTGACGGCCAGAGGAGCGAGCCGCTTGTAAACACTGATTTGATACAGTATAAACAATGGTGGACGCAGAGGAGCGCTGACTGACTTCATCCAGAAATAGCACTCTGCTTAAAACAGGCCTGTTGTCTGTTTAACGTACACAGTGCCGTGCAGAAGTCTGAGACCGCCCTTCATTTATTTAATGTCCAGTCAAAACACACATTAAGTACCAGTCATTCATATTTCGCCATCACAATGAGAAGCAAAACAGTCCCTTTCATGCTAATCTCGTTTGTCCTGTGTTACATTACCCTGTACCCTATATATATATATATATAGTTGTAGCTCGGGAAATAAGAGACCACTCTTCCTAAATCAGCATCTCCACATGTACAGCAGGTTCTTAGTGAGGAACCGAAGGTTGGGTTCTAGCTTTACTGGCAGATACAGTGAGCGTCTGGTTCATAAGAACAAGGTCCAGCAGCAAACACACAGGACAACACAGCTACAGACTGGCAGAGGGCCAAACCCCCTCTCTACTGACCATGATGAGCGCCAACTCATTCCAGTGTCCCTTACCCACCGTAAGATGACCTCGAGTGACCTACAGAGAGACTGGCGAGCGGTGGCTGGGGTGAAACGCACAGCGAGCATGGTTCTAAAAACAGGCTTCTGGAGGTCATTAGTGATTTTTGTTTGGGAGACATGGTTCCAGTAGTGTAGAGAATCAAACAGAACTGAGGAATTCTGGTCCAACACCAACCCAGAACCTGTACAACTAGAGACACTGATCAGTTTCAGGTGGTCTCTGAAATACACACACTGTTGAGTCACATTATTATGACCCCTTCCTATTTTTGTGTAGCTCAGGAAGGAAGTCATGGTTTCACCCACTTATCCATGTGGAAGACACTCTCAACCGATTGGGTATAAGTCTATCCTTGCAGATGACGTACACCCATACATGCTGATTGTCCTTCCTGGGGCGGATGGGTTCTTCCAGCAAGACAATGCAACATGTCATGGTTGGAAGAGCATGACCAAGACTTCCAGGTCCTACCCTGGTCCCCTTATTCCCCAGACTTAACCCAATTGGCCATCTGTGGGGCCACCTCGATCATTGTGTTCTCTCCATGGATCCTCTCCCAGTAGCTGTGGGATGCACTGCAGTCAGCATGGCTCCAGATACATGTGACAACCTACTGTCCAAGCTGCTGTCCATGCTTCACACGGTGGTAACTGTGAATATTAGCTGGTGCTAATGACAATGTGACTCGAGCGTGATCACATTTCCATGGATCTGTTCAAACACACAGCGAACACGCAAACTCCAACAGAGAGAGCTCTGGACGCTCAAGCTGGGAATCAAATCCAGGCCCTTCCTGCTGTGAGTTGACAGCACAGATATTACATCTTGCAAACAGAATTATGTTTACATTTACATTTAAGGCATTAAGCAGACGCTATTATCCAGAGCGACTTACAACCGTGCTTAGTGATCTGTTTAGGAGTTAGGAAATAGAAAACTGTGTAATTCCTGGGGCATATCTGGATAAGCTTTGGCTTTGGATTCCATATACACTTTTCATTGAAATGCACCAGTGGTTTTTCCAGATGAGATCCGAATTGACTTGTGTTTACCCTTTTCCCTGTTATAATAGGAGTCAATGTGCTCGGTTTAGACACTTCTATCAGCCCGGGGTGCATGACGGCCCTTGGTTTAGACACTTCTTTCAGCCCGGGGTGCATGACGGCCCTTGGTTTAGACACTTCTATCAGCCGGGGGTGCATGACGGCCCTTGGTTTGGGTCTGACCTCACCTCTTATTCAGTCCAGGCCAACTATACTGAACCACAAAACTCCATCATGGTGAGAACAACAACATGTCAAATCCATCAAAGGTTCACATGAGTTCTGTGTAGAAATAAAAAACTTAACACAAGCCAACAAAACAAAACGCTGGGAAGTACTGTGGACACAGGACTCTATCCCAGTGAGCTGATCTTAACTGGATTAACTCTGGATTATCTGAGGATTAGACAAGAAATACACTTTGTCTGGTTTCCATTTGCACTTTTCATTGTTTGGCTGTTCACCTGAACATTGAGCTGCTGTTCTCCCACCTGCACTGCACACTTTCTACAGGGGTTGGACAATGAAACTGAAACACCTGGTTTTAGACCACAATCATTTATTAGTATGGTGTAGGGCCTCCTTTTGCGGCCAATACAGCGTCAGTTGGTCTTGGGAATGACATATACTGCGTCCTGCACAGTGGTCAGAGGGAGTTTAAGCCATTCTTCTTGCAGGATAGTGGCCAGGTCACTACGTGATGCTGGTGGAGGTTCGTCCTTCTTGGTGGTATGCTGACATTACCCTGGATACCGTGGCTCTTGATACACCACAAAGACTTGCTGTCTTGGTCACAGATGCGCCAGCAAGACGTGCACCAACAGTTTGTCCTCTTTTGAACTCTGGTATGTCACCCATAATGTTGTGTGCATTGCAGTATTTTGAGCAGAACTGTGCTCTTACCTGCTAACTGAACCTTCACACTCTGCTCTTACTGGTGCAATGTGCAGTTAATGAAGATTGGCCACCAGGCTGGTCCAATTTAGCCATGAGACCTCCCACACTAAAATGACAGGTGTTTCAGTTTCATTGTCCAACCCCTGTATATCGTATACTGTTAACAACTGCACAGTTTGCTGCCTTAACACACTGTACTCTCCTACATGTACACTTACACTAAGCGTGTAGGCTAACTGAACCTTAGTTCTAGTATTCACATTCTGACATACAGATACGGCTCTTACACAGTTTACAGTTCATGCACATCCTAATATATCGTCATATATATATATATATATATATATATATATATATATATATAATATCTGCGCTGGAGAAGGAGCCTGAGTGGGTTTCGTTATACTGTACAACCCTGTAGTGGTGTAACACAATAAAATTTAATTAAATTAAAGTGAATTGAATTGAAATGTGTCTCCACTTTCTCCAGGTGAGATCCCAATGTGTTTTTCCTGCATTAAAAGCAGATCAGCATGTCCATCGTTCCCGTCTTACTTCTGTTCACTCTTTTCCCTGTTATAATAGGGTCACTCATTTTTGACTTCTATCAGCCTGGGGTCCATGAAGACTCTTGGTTTGGGACTGACTTCACCTGTTTACACCTGGCCTTCCATGTAGTCAGGTGGAATCTGAACGTTATCCGGTCGCCACAAACGCATGGGAATTCCCAGAAAGTACCTCATGCTGCAATAACAGGATAACTCATGGAGGGCATCACTGCTCACTCAATGTCTGCAGTCATGGCTGCTGGGTCAGTCAGGACCAGCCCATACTTGCTTACATCACAAGCATGGCTGCACAGCACGTCTCACAATGTCAAACCTACACAACAAGTTTCATTCCTGGGTAGAGCAAATTAGTGGGACTGCATGTTTCCATGCCTGCTTTTTTATGATGATGATGATGGTAATAGCTTTGTAAACAAAACATCTGGCACATAAAACATAGAGTAGTGTAGCGCAAATTCACTCCAGCACTGGACGCCCACTTACAGCACTGGACGCCCACTTACAGCAATGTTTACAGCATCTTAATCCACAGTTATTAATAGTTTTGGGTCTTTATAAATGTATTGTCCCGGATAAAAAGCACATCACACGTGTGGCGTTCCTGTTTTACTTGTGTTTACTCCGTCCCCCTGTTATAATAGAGTCAGCAAACTTGGTTTGGACACTTCCACCAGCCTGGGGTGCATGAAGGCTCTTGGTTTGGGGCTGACATCAACTGTTTACACCTGGCTTTCCATTCAATCAAGCAGAATCTGAACCACACATGTTCACACCAGGCCTAACACAGGTCTAAATAAGCCCATAGTGTGGACGAGTCGTCTCACAGTGGAAGGATGGACGGACACACCTGTGGGTGTTTTCAGATCTGAAGCACGTGTGGAGCTTGACGTTCTCCTCTCACTCAAAGATCAAATCTTTAAAGACTGTTTACTTGGTGGGGACAGTTTTGGTGGTCCACCAGGTCATGCATGGCTGTTAAGGGTCTGGTGGAGTTTGTCTCTGCATCTCTTGATCTTTTGTTTTTAAAGGGATTCCAGTTCTGGAAACTCCCTTTGACTTTCCCAGACCTCATGCTAGAGGATGACCTTACACCTAAAACATCATTTGTCAACAACCATTTGTCCCTAATAGCTGTTTTGACTGGAAATGAACCTGATTGAAGAGCGGCCTGGACTTTGAGACAGTACATTAGGCTCAGCTTCCTGGACCACATGGAGAATCTCCATTAGGGATGATTAGTAGTCCAGGACTAGACTAGACATCCAGGCTATAAAGCTCAGTGCCTCTCTGGGCGGTATTTCAGAAGGCAGGATTTCTCAGCAAGCCAGATAACCTATAGCCAAGTCTGTTCATCCAGTAGAATAAGACTTCAGGGACATTTCTTAAGGTCTGCATTCACTTTTGGCAGACCGGGGTCCAGTCCTTCTTTCTCTGCGTGTGAAATATCCCCTCGGGTTTCTTTCAGTGGCAGGGCACCATCACAAAGAAGGAGTTACATAATGCCATAGGGCGCAACAGAGAGATGAATGACATTATGCAAGACTATTTATCCATCAAGAAGCATTAAATATTTCTTCGGCCTGCAGTTTATTGCTCATGATGCTTTAAGAGGCGTTAAAAGCTGCCATGTCGGAGAGCATTTTTAAGAAAGACAGAAGCCCCCGGCGGGACTGGCTTATGCTTTGCTTGTGGTTCCTCGTTTGAAAAGACTCAGCCAGGAAGAAAATGACCTGCCAGTGTCTCGGCTGTCTCGTCTGCTTTGTGTCCTTAGCACATCAAAGGGAGAAATACCCAGGGCTGGGTGGCGCGCTGTAAAGCTGGAGTGTTTTTTGTGAAGGTACCTGCTTTGTATTAGTGTGCTGTAGTCTCCCTGTAATATCCCCGACCCCAGGCGCTTGCCTGAACTTCAGCTTGAGGGACAAGAAGACATTGGTGTGGCGTTTTTTACCATAAGCATTTATTTGGAGATTAGATAGAGTGTAGCCATCCATAAATATGCCTGGGTTCGCTCATAAAGGGCTGGCTGTATCAGGTTAATAAGCCCATCACCAAATAGTTGCACCCAGAAGGAACTGTGGGACTGCAGTGCTGTTGTGTGGAAAGATAAAGGAGACCAGGAACAACAACTGATGATACGTTTAGACTGATATGGACTGAGCTACACCTACAGAAGTAGCGTCTCTCAGATTGGCTCCAGACGTCTAGCCATGAAGTTGTAGAGGTTCCTAACGGTGTCCTGTGATAACCCATCCCATGCAGCTGGAATATTCTCACACAGATGGTGTGGTAGTGGTAGGGTGCCCACCACACGCCCAGTTGTAGGCTGGATAGTCCATTATTTCAACTCCCCGTCCTCCATCCGGTGCAATACCTGGACAGAGACCTATTGGTCCTCTTTCGGGAGGAGCTACTTCAAATGTTCACTCTCCAACAATATCACGTGTGCCATTGGCTCATGTTGGTGTCAGAAGAAATGCCATGCATGCTAGTTGATTAGTAAGCTCCCATCTGACTCATGAATCCCACCCCTTCCACCCAATTAGGTGAGTAAAGCAATTGTGTGACAACAAACATCGTTCATCTTGGCACTGACCACGGTGCCTCCACCACCAAAGGTTGGACTGGTCACTGAAGATGACCCGCTGGCATTCTGGGTCACTCCATGGCACGACACCATTGGTGACGTGGTTGAGGCGGTGTTAAGGGCAGTCACTGTAATGGTTTGCGAGCATGTAGTAGTCCTGCGTGGCGCAGCCGTCTGCCAATGGTGCAGGATGACTAATGGAGGACATTATAAGGCCTGTCCTTGCTTCTGTCAGCCGTCAGTCTCATGATGTCAAACCTACTCACCAATATTCTGGTTAGTAGTTTCCGTCTGGGTACAACTATTCTTTGGACGATGTGTGGGACTGTATGTATCCATGTCTGCTTTTTTACGGTAATGATGATTATAGCTATACATATTACATAATGCATATTTAACCACTGTAAACAAAACATCTGGCACATGAAACACAGACTAGCCTAGCACAAATTCGCTCCAACACTGGACACCCACTTACAGCAACTTTACAGATATCTCTATCCACAGCAATAGTTTTGAGGTTGATTAATTCATTGTCTCAAAAATACATATTTACGGATTACCACACGATCACTGTTATAATTTCAAGGTTTCGTTTTTTCCCCCCTCAGTTGAGGTTTAAAGGGCTTTAAACAGCGTTTGAAGTGAGGGTCTTGAGAGCTCCTTAAGTGCTGGCTTTTCTTATTCCACTTTTTTTCGCACTCTCAGGTCTCAATTCAATTTAATCCACATCTTTTTGCAAGTCCACCTCCTGCTCCCCAAAGGCCCTTCTTGCTCACTTCATTCCAGATGGCTCCGGTGTCCCCTGGCCACTCTCGGCCGAAGCATGTGCAAAATGAAAATGAAGCAATTTGAGACTTCTGGAGGGCATAATTGCTTTCAGTCCGCCAAGACTACCTGTGAATAGGTGGCAGTGTTAATACGGTAGTCATCCTTCTAATGCCAGTAGCGCCGGAGGATTAACATCTTGCGGCGGCGTGTGTGTCCGAGGCATGGCTGCTTTCCTGCATTCTCTGATGCCTGACTGGTTTAACCGTTTGGTTTGGGACACGGATTTAAGACTGTTCTCAAACAGTATAAACAGTGGCTCAGGTTCAGCTTGCCGGAGCTCGTACGCCCGGGCTTCTCGTCTTCACACGTTGGTGGTGGAGTGCGTGGTCGAGAAGTTCTCCATCCTGATTCGTGCAATCTTCTTCACAGGTGGGGGAGGATAGAAGAGGTGGCAGGTGAAGACCTGCCGGCACGCCTTGCGGAAGTTCTCTGACAGGAAGGCGTACAGGATGGGGTTGACGCAGGAGTTGCCGTAGGCCAGGCAGTGCGATGCGATGCGGAAGGCGAAGGAAGCGTCGTTCAGTGGAAAGCTGCCGAACTCCACCCACATGGCGATGATGTGGTGGGGCATCCAGCACAACAGGAATGCCGCTACGACCAGCAGCACCGTCTGAGCCGTCTGTGAGAGAGAGAGAGAGAGAGAGAGAGAGAGAGAGAGAGAGAGAGAGAGAGAGAGAGAGAAAGAAAGAGAGAGAGAGAGAGTGGTCAATATACTCAGTCCATTCCAAAAAAAAATGATATCTTGGTCAAACTGAGTAAAATGATCTTAGATCTAATTGATATACGCTCATCAATAACCGATAATGAATTTAGACTGATATGGGCAATATCTATTCAACTGCAAATACAGAAGTAGCGTCTCTCAGTATGGCGCCGGGCCGCCATGTTTGCTAATGCAAAGTTGTAGAGGTTCCTAATGGTGTCCTGTGATAATCCATCCCATGCAGCTTGAATATCCTCACACAGTTCCTGCAGATTGTGCGGTAGGGGTTGAGGTGGAGGGACACCAGGCCTTCCAACAACAAACCATTCATCTTGGCACTGATCCCGGTGCCTCCACACACAGATTCATTGGTCGTCTCCACCGAGACAAAAGCAGCACTCACTCTGAGCCACTCCATTCTGAGTCACTCCATGACAGTCTGGCACGACACCACCGCAGTCTTTGGTGACGGTGATGTGGTTTTAAGGACAGTCGCCTTAACGGTCTGTGTGCATGTAGTCCTGCGTCGTGCAGCCGCCTGCCCATGGTGCTGACTCATAAAGGACATCACTGCTGGCTGAATGTGTGGGTCAGTCAGGTACAGTGATAAGGCCTCATTTGCATGTCTCATGATGTCGAAGTTTACCCACCAGGTTTCTTTCTTCTGGGTGCAGCTATTTGTGCAACTGTTCTTTTGATGATGAGTGTATTTCTAATTATGAGGTTGTCATAAGCTTATTTTAGGGGCATTTCCAGACTTTTTATGAATCATTTTAGATAAATTTATTATTATTATAATTCTGACCATATCGGCAGATCATTTTGCTTATTCTTGAAAAAAAAATTCTGAAAAACTTAATTATCTGTCAATATAGTGAGAAGGTTTGCTTACTAATGTCACTAAAACAAGTTGAAAATGCATGGGAATAAGTCAAACAGATAAGATATAGGAACTAGTATGGGATGTATGGGATGTACTAGGATGTAAGATTGTTTACATTGCCAACATACCAGATTCGCAGTCAAGTACATATGATCCAACCTCAGATGTGAGTCTGAGTCACAGATGTGGAAGGGGTTAAGAATTGCATGAGGAAGCGTATGACATAAGCAGAGACTAAGAGAATCCAAATCACAGCCGGATTAATACTGGGAAGATTTGTGCATAACAATGGGAGATGACTCAGTGGAAGCTCCGCAGCCTTGCATTAGTCTCATTAGCACTACAGAACAGTAGTAACAGTGTGTTCTAGGCTGTTCTATTCCCCTGTGCATTATAGACAGTAAGGACTGTGAGAACGAGGGTTTCATTACACTGACGTGCTCATTCTACACATCTACCGATTTAAAGGTCCGCACTTTGTTGTAATACGTAAACAAATGCTCAAGTCTCTCAGTGCTGGACCAATACACAAAGCACGTAGCTGAGTTAAAGTAGAGACCACAAGGTAAATACTCCTCCAGTGTCAGTAGAAGTTCCTCCCTTTAGACCTCCACTGGAGTAACAGTACTGAAGTATGTACCTTCAGATGTACTGAAGTATGGAGAGTAACAGGAGTATGATTTATTACGGCTCTAATGTCCTATTATCATTTCTGGAACAGGACTCTTCATCAGCTCAGTTTAGGTGAGGAGACTCTAGTGTCTCTCAGTCCACCAGTCTTTAATAGAAGCTCATTCATTAGTCTGACACTGACGTCTATTCACATCATCATCAGCACAGAACACTGAAGGAGAACAGGTTCCATTAGCTAGAACCCAGCTCTGTCCAACAGGTCAAAACAAAGTGACCACTGTACACCTTGCTGAGTTACTGTACACCAACACACTGCTTACAGCACACTAACACATTACACTTACTGAGTTACTGTACACCGACACACTACTTACAGCACACTAACACATTACACTTACTGAGTTACTGTACACCAACACACTACTTACAGTACACTAACACACTACACTTACTGAGTTACTGTACACCGACACACTACTTACAGCACACTAACACATTACACTTACTGAGTTACTATACACCAACACACTACTTACAGCACACTAACACATCACACTTACTGAGTTACTGTACACCAACACACTTCTTACAGCACACTAACACATTACACTTACTGAGTTACTGTACACCAACACACTACTTACAGTACACTAACACATTACACTTACTGAGTTACTGTACACCAACACACAGCACACTAACACATTACACTCACTGAGTTACTGTACACCAACACACAGCACACTAACACATTACACTCACTGAGTTACTGTACACCAACACACAGCACACTAACACATTACACTCACTGAGTTACTGTACACCAACACACAGCACACTAACACATTACACTTACTGAGTTACTGTACACCAACACACTACTTACAGTACACTAACACGTTACACTTACTGAGTTACTGTACACCAACACACTACTTACAGTACACTAACACACTACACTTACTGAGTTACTGTACACCAACACACTTACAGCACACTAACACATTACACTCACTGAGTTACTGTACACCAACACACTTACAGCACACTAACACATTACACTTACTGAGTTACTGTACACCAACACACAGCACACTAACACATTACACTCACTGAGTTACTGTACACCAACACACAGCACACTAACACATTACACTCACTGAGTTACTGTACACCAACACACAGCACACTAACACATTACACTCACTGAGTTACTGTACACCAACACACTACTTACAGTACACTAACACATTACACTTACTGAGTTACTGTACACCAACACACTTACAGCACACTAACACATTACACTCACTGAGTTACTGTACACCAACACACAGCACACTAACACATTACACTTACTGAGTTACTGTACACCAACACGCTACTTACAGTACACTAACGCATTACACTTACTGAGTTACTGTACACCAACACACTACTTACAGCACACTAACACATTACGCTTCCCAGCACAACCACAGTTACCGGACCATCATAGTGGACACTTGTACAAGGTATTCATTTTCCAGTCTCACAGAGAAACCTACATGTAACTGAGTTGAGTTGATGTAAAGTGTCTTGCAACTCATCTAAACTCAGCCGCAACAGGTTTCCTGCAACAGCCAGACAAAACGTGTGGCTAAATCACATGACATGCATTCAAACTACTGTTTTCAATGGATCGGTGGACAAAAGGAAAAGGTAAGGCAGAAGATGGATTACCGGGCAGTTAAAAAAAAGAAGACCTCCCCCCGGCTGACTCCAGGTGGGTAGTTTTTCATTTCCTCAGCCATGGCAACAAATGTTTCTTACAGCAACCCTTTCCATAAACAGCCAGCTAAAGATAACGGCTGTTTAAACAGCTACTAGTGCCAGCGTTTATTCTTCTAGCCTGCTGCTACCATGATCTACATAACTCAAACCCCCATCCCCCAAAACCTGTACACAGAGCTCAGACTCAGTTGGAACCCAGAGGATGAAAGTTGCTACGGAAGTGGAGACAGACACGTGCTCCTCGCTCAACCTGATGTGGTTCTAGAGGAGCAGGACCTTAAGTAGGCTAGGTGTATGTAAGCACAGTTTTGGAACTGCTTTATGTAAGTGCCAAGCCGCATGGAAATTAATAGGCAGCTCGGCATGCAACTGCATGAGCGTCTCTTTGCCAGTGATTCCTTTGGGAACGTCTTTTGTTGGGAGGCTGCAACTGTAACTGGTAGAACAGTAGGATGGAAGAGACTTCGATTAGCTCTGAGCTCTGTTCAGACATTACTTCATCTTTTTGTTTTGAGGTTTGGGGGATGCTGTGGAGGGCTAGGGTGGTGGGGGATTGTGGGTGTGGTGCCTGGGGAGGGTGTGCGGAAGTGGGAATAGGAAAGAAACAGGGGAAACATTCTGGGTTTTCTTTAATCACCAACAATTCAGAGCACCAAAGCAAAGAACACGACCTATAGTGCTTCTCTACATTGCTATAACTTCTCGATCATGATTGGACCAAAAGTAGTCACATGACACATGCAGCTGGAAGATGATAATGCTGGTGTGATGTTTATAAGAAATGTTCAGCTTGTGCTGATCATGGTGTGATTTAATCGTGTTATATTATTAACGGTGAAGTGCAGAATGAGTTTTGCTCTAATGTGTGCTCGACGCACCAGCAGTGGTGGAAGTTACACGGAGCAGTTCTGCTCCTCTCGCACAGCTTTCCTGTAATCGCTCTGCTCCAGGTTTCTATCTCCTGCTCTTCACTCACACGTCAGAGAAACCCCTCTGCTCCTCATTATAGGCCTAGAATTTATCACTGCGGTTAAACAAGAAACTAGCTGAACATGATATTTCAGAAGGTAGGCAGGTAACTACTCGATAGATAGATAGATAGATAGATAGATAGATAGATAGATAGATAGATAGACAGAACTTGATAGATAGATAGACAGAACTTGATAGATAGATAGATAGATAGATAGATAGATAGATAGATAGACAGAACTTGATTGATAGATAGATAGACAGAACTTGATAGATAGACAGAACTTGATTGATAGATAGATAGATAGATAGATAGATAGATAGATAGATAGATAGATAGATAGATAGACAGAACTTGATTGATAGATAGATAGATAGATAGATAGATAGATAGATAGATAGATAGATAGACAGAACTTGATAGATAGACAGAGATAGATAGATAGACAGAACTTGATAGATAGATAGATAGATAGATAGATAGAACTCGATAGATAGAACTCGATAGATAGATAGATAGATAGATAGATAGATAGAACTCGATAGATAGAACTCGATAGATAGATAGATAGATAGATAGATAGATAATCCTATGTATAGGCCAGGACAGTTTGTTGCTGCAAAGGCGCGTGTATCTTGTTCATTTCTCCGACGCGGCAGAAAGGATCGTTAACAAGCCTGGAAAGGGCTGACTGGGAAAGAAACAGAACGCCTGATTATTACAGCGTTCTGGTCAAATGCTGGAGGAAATACATCAGGTG
>JAMWET010003831.1:60000-105000 GCA_024036415.1 Prochilodus magdalenae
TGTGGACTCCTTTAGTTTCTGTATCTGGGGGCACATTAAACATTCCGACTCGTTCCTGCATCCTGCCTCCTCCTTCGTCCATGTTACATACTTGCAGCATTTGGCTTGCTCACCCCGCTTCGCTTGAGCTCACCCCAGTTATCGTGGGTGGACATGACTTTAAGGCAGTCTCCAGATGCTCTTCAATCACACTATGGGCAAATGGATGGATTCCTCCAAAGCCGTTAAATACGACTGTCATGACAAGCATGACATCACCCATAAACAAGGGCTGTAACTTTTGGCTCAAGGGTGCAGATATGGGAAACGATAAGTAGAAAAACCCAATTAAAATGTCAAATATATTATGGGGTGTGAGGGGTCAGTAACTCTGAGAGACATATTGGCTTATGTAGCAGACAAAACGATAAAGTCACACAAATGTGTGTGTATGATACTAAACCTGAGTGTATTATTAAACATCCAGCAATGCCTGAATATAAGGTATACTGTGTGGTTGGTGTAGCTCAGCGGATAACGCCAAGTAGCCACCACCACCACACGTGGGAGACTGGGGTTCGAATCCCGGTCTGGGTTATGCTGTGCTGCACCAAGTCCTTGGGCAAGACTCCTAACACTACATTAGCCCACCTGTAATATGATTAACCTTGTAAGTTGCTCTGGATAAGAGCGTCAGCTAAATGCTTGTAATGTAAATGTGGGCGTGGCTAATGAATAGCTTGATTGACAGCTCTCTGTCCAACACTCCTACTCTGCTCATACACAACCAGTATCCTTGATGATAACCTCTTGTTAGAAAAGATGGATGGATGGATGGACAGGCTAACAAATGGATAGACGAAGTCAAAGTCTTCCAAAGAACAAACGAATAGGCATGCTGGCAGATAGACGAGGCATTTAGCTGACGCTCTTATCCAGAGCGACTTACAAGGTTAATCATATTACAGGTAGGCCAGTGTAGTGTTAGGAGTCTTGCCCAAGGACTCTTATTGGTGTAGCACAATGTAGTAACCCAGACTGGGATTCAAACCCCAGTCTCCCACATGTGGTGGTGGCTCTCTGGCGGGCAGTGGTGTTATCCGCTGAGCTACACCAACCACTAGCTAGCTTGCTAGTTCCAGGTTATGCTTGGATTAGCCCGTTTCTTTAAATGGGCAGAGCTAGAAACCTCAGCCTTGTGATTGGTTCTAAAACGCTTATAGAACAGTTACCCAAGCGGTGCACCCGGTTTGCACGGAGAGGAGAGAAATACAATGAAGTACAGCGGACATGTATTCGAGTTTGGGAAGGTATTCATAAGACATGTTCTATATTGTGGCCCAGAGGAACAAGATTAACTTAATGGACTTTAATGGGGCTTTAATTACTTTGTGGAGAGCCTCACATTTGTGCCATGTCAAGATAAGCAGTAAAGAATAAATGTCGGCTAATTTAATAACATCAGCAACACCCAGTGCCCAGGAAACGTGGTGGGTCATTTGTTACAATACCCCACAATAAACACTACATCAAAACTTAATATCCGCGCTTACAGCCGCAACTCGCCTTATTAAAAGCAATCAGTCGTACGAGCGCACGAGCAGAGAACCCCATCACCTTGCCACAGGAGGCATCAGCACCCCTGAATCTGAATGCTCGAATTCTGAAAGAAGGATTGGCTCACGGAGAACAAGAAGAAAAGGGAAAGCTAATTACAGCTCCGCCTGATTCATCTGTAATTACCGCTATTTTCCCTACACTGGCTTCCACAATGGCAAGCAGCCCCGCTCCGGGCTGCCCTGAACAAAAGCAAGCACGCAACCAGCATGCAAACGGCTGCAACCAGCAAGAGGACTGACTTGAAAAGAAGTCAGTTACCCTAATGGGACTTTGTTAACAAGCACTGGCAGCAATATAAATATCTCTGTTGTGCCTGGGTGTCCGTGTGACCACAGGGGTGCCAACTTTTATGTTTTACTTTGATTTATTTATTTATTAATTTTTATTGCTACAATTTCATCCATTTCAATTTCTGCAACTCTCTATGCTTGCTAGCGTCATCCAGGGATCCACAACAAGGGTGAGGAGCAAGTTGGAGATTTATTAGACAAACCTCGAGGTCAAAACCAAGCCATGTTAAATTCAGATGACCCTTCTGACGACCAGCATCAAATTACAGAGACAGTCCAAAACTCAGAAACCATAAACCAACGCATTGGATCTAAACGTTCAGAGTCGCAGGGCAAACCGGTACACTTCACAAAGACATTCAGCAAACTGGAGGCTTAAGTATACAAGATGGCCTCTAATTCCAGCCAGGTGTGACACAAGACCTACTAGAGTTCAGGTGAGGGCGCCCTCTGGGGGCGAGGAGGGGAAACAGCAGCAGTAGATTATACACAAGCGATTATACCCGGGCAACGACGAAGAGGGAGGAGCAGCGGCTCATAGTGGCACGGAAGGTCATGGAGAGATGTACGCTGGGAGTGTGTTTGCGAGAGCACATTCGAAACGAGATCAGAAGGAGAAGTGGAAAGACGGATGTCATCGCGGAGTGTCGAAAGAGCAAGCTCAGAGGGGCAGGACACGTCTCAAGGTTCACCGATGACAGGTGGACCCCTGCAGTTGTCGGATGGTACCCATGTCAGTGGAAAAGGCCACAGGGAAGGCCTCCACAGAGATGGGAAGACGAGGAATATGGGATCAGCCTGGAGAAGATTGGCAAATCAGAGAAAGCGTGGGCCATTGGCTGTGACCAGCGGGGCTGAAACGGCACCTGATAGTCAAGGGGACGAGTGATAAAGGACACTAGGAGCACTTTTAGCTGCCAGTCCTGAACGGCATTACACAGAAATCTTTTAATACAGAATCTTTATAGTGTCCATTCTGAGTCTGGGCCGTTTCTGTTCATATATATTAAAATATATAATAATACTAATACTAATACTAATAATAATATAAATAATAATAATACTAATAATAATAATACAGCCAGAGATCCTGGTAGCCAGTGTTGCTGTGCTTACTCATGATCACTGTGCTCATATCATAATGAGACCTGTGTTTACTGTTTGTATTTTGTTTACTGGCCAAGTCTAGCTTTCCACTCTTTCATTTTTTTCAGTTTCCACATTGCGCTACATTCAGTTTGCATGTGGCATGAGCGAACTGTGGTGTCGCTGATGCTGCTAACAGAACTGTTTTTGGAAAAAAATCAACAAACATTGTTCAATGAAAAACACGTATCTCCAATTTTGTCCATTTTGACTTGACCACAGCAGCTACAGTTCACTCTGTGTGAGAATTGCATGATGAATAGACCAACAGAAATGGCCCCAAAGTGTTTGGAAAGACGTCTGGTTCCACTGACTTGCATTAAAACTGAATGTGATTTTTGGCCTCTCCTGTAACATTACCATTTTGGAGATTTTTCTTTGGACAGCGACGTTATACAACCTGGGAATGTATGTCTGTCTCCTCAGGATGATGTGGAAGGCCTTGCGGCACTAAGCTTTATTATTCCCAGCCTGGATGCTTTAGGAACTCACTCACTGCGGCTATTAGAATAGACCTATTACAGAGGGAGACAGAATTACGGGCTGTAGTCCATCTGTTATTCTATATCCTTTGGTTATATATCCATTCTATAACCCCATTTCACCCACTTTTTGAAATACCACAGGACCACCACAGAGCATGCATTATGTGGGTGGTGTATCATTCTCAGCACTGCAGTGACACTGATGTAGTGGTGGGATGTGTCAGTGTGTGTTGTGCTGGTGTGATATAGTGGATCAGACACTCAAGACTGAGAATATTCCACCAGCTGACAGTGTCCTGTGGGCAGCATCCTATGGGCAGTGTCCTCTGAGCACTGATAAAGGACTAGAGGATGACCAACACTGCACTGTGGAACAGCAGGTGAGCTATCGTCCCTGACTGTACATCTACAAGGTGGACCAGCAAGGTAGGAGTGTCTAATAGAGTGGACAGTGAGTGGACACAGTGTCTAAACACTCCAGCAGCACTGCTGTGTCTGATCCCCTCACACCAGCACCACACACACTAACACACCACCACCATGTCAGGGTCACTGCAGTGCTGAGAATGACCCTACCTGCTCTGTGGTGGTCCTAATGAGTCAACATTAAGGTATAACGTTCAGGAGATCACATGGAGCTCTTCAAGGCGAGTTCTTCAAGCTGCTAAAAGTTTAGCAACAAGACAGTGAGACACTGAGTGCAGCATGCTGCAGGTGAACAACGATATGCTCACTTTTAAGCTTATCTATAATCATACATCAAACCAGCTCTATTTAAATGCAAATGAATGTCATGTAGAGCTGCCTCCACGTCTGACAGATATGCACACCTTCTGCTGGAAATCAAAGACGCCTAGTTTCTCTCTATGTAGTGTACGTATTAAAAATCAATCTGGAACTGATGAAAGAGGACGCAGCCATGAATACAGAGAATCATAATTAAATATCAGCCCCACATACAATAACATCTACCAGGGTCATGACTAGTGATGAGAAGGTCCCGACCTCAGTAGTGATCTAATGGAGAATGGAAAATCAGTTACATGTAGACACAGGACTGTACTGGTAATGCCAGAGTTCACTCAGGGGTGCAGCCTTCACCGGCCAACCCAGTCATACGGGCACAGGGCATTTGCACCGAAGCACCTCCGTATTGTGATACTTGCTAAGCATTGATTGGAGGGCTGGGAAAATAAGGCGGGGCTCCCAGTGAAAGTTGAAGATAACAGTATTTGTTAGGTGCTCAAATAGAATTTTAGATTTGGAATAAATATTAATAGCTGTGTACTTTGCTTAGCAGTCCACATGGTCAGTTTTGTCCAGGTACATTTTAATTACTGCAGCAGAAAAAAATGGACCAGAGTGTTAAATGTTAAAACTGCCTGCTGTAAATATGTAATAACGAACAGACTTAACGTGACGCTCGCAGAGCTGAAGCCGTAACCAGTTTTGTTGGAAGCTGTGGTGCTACGGCTCAACAGCAGCAACAGAGCAAGCATAACCACAGTTACCAAAAAAACAGAGTACAAGTCTAAACCAAGAGAGCAAACCAACCAGCAAACAAAGGGGTAGGGAAGAGTCAGAAATACCAAATGCGAAACCAATCAAACACCAACGAGGATAAACAGGCGAGACCAGTACACACGAACGTGGCAATACCTCGCGAGGGAGTGAGCGGTACAATGGAGTATATAAGCAAACTGACTAAATGACAAACAGGTGATGTTAATTAGAGTTTGAGAGAGGATGAACAGGAAAACAGTCCGTCATTGGTTGTCGGAGCGCATGTGATGGTGACATCACTAGGTGGTGGATTGTGGAGGTCAGAGGTGGAGAGAGAACATGAAAGCATGACAAAATAAATGAATCAATAAATAAAACCAAATCAATAAATAAAACCAAATCAATCAATAAATAAAACTAAACAAAAAAAATAAAGAAAACTAAATAAATAAATAAAATTAACTAAATCAATAAATAAAACTAAATAAATAAATAAATAAATAAAATTAACTAAATCAATAAATAAAACTAAATCAATAAATAAAATTAACTAAATCAATAAATAAAACTAAATCAATAAATAAAACTAAATAAATAAATAAAATTAACTAAATAAATAAATAAATAAAATTAACTAAATCAATAAATAAAACTAAATCAATAAATAAAATTAACTAAATCAATAAATAAAACTAAACAAAAAATAAATAAAACTAAATAAATAAATAAAATTAACTAAATCAATAAATAAAACTAACTAAATAAATAAATAAAATTAACTAAATCAATGAATAAAACTAAATCAATAAATAAATAAATAAAATTAACTAAATCAATCAATAAAACTAAATCAATAAATAAAACTAAATCAATAAATAAACAAAAGGAAAAATAAAATATATATTTTTGTTTTTTCTAGCTCCCTAAATTTCTCATAAAAGGACCCATAATGTACTTTTTCTTTAATTTAATAAAAGAACATTTGTCTAATTTTATGCCATGAAACAGATTTGTGCCTCCATCCGGGCTGAAACACTTCACATCGGTATAAACGGCTGAAGGCTACAGAGGCCAATATATGTAAATTAATTCCCAAAAACAGGAAATTCAAACCATCAAATTTACACTTACCGTGCAGGTGCACTTTGCATTTCTATAATCCCTGACTGCGGTCCATCTGCTTCCCTGCATGCTTTATCGTCCCACCTTTACCCGCTTCATCAATTACGAAGACGCCCACCACAGAGCAGGTATTAAGTGGGTGGTGGATCATTCTCAGTCACTACGGTAACACTGATGGGGTGGTGGCTTGTCAGGATAACTCACAGTGAGTAAAAGCTGGTTTTTGCTGGTGTAGCTGGTTGAAGAGGAGCTCTGGGTTAACTGATGATTATTACTCAGCGTGTCTGTGTGCTAGATGTACCTAATTAGTCTCACTGAGTGTATGAGCTACATGAACTGGACAGTCAACAGTGTATTTTGAAACTTAACCTATGTTCACATGCAACACTGAATGGCTATTTTTGAGGTCAATAATAATAATAATAATAATAATAATAATAATAATAATAATAACAATAATAATAATTTAAATTATTAGAAAATGCTGGTTCACCAGAGCCATGCAGGTCAGATGGGGGAATGGTGAGTAGCTGTTGAATAGACGCATAAGGATTTGTAAGGAAAGAGGACATCAGTTCAGTAAGAAGTGAGTCGGGAATTTAATAGGAAGCCAGTGGAATTGCTGGAGAACGGGTGTAGTATGGTGATATGAGTGGGTGTAGGTGAGGAGATGGGCCACAGTATTCTGGACTATCTGGAGTTTGTAGATGATCAATCAATCAATCAATCAATTGAACCTTATTTGTATGGGGCTTTTTACAACCAACGTTGTCTCAAAGCAGCTTCACAGAAAATCAGTTTGTTAAAGAAATAAAAAAAAACACAGAATTAATATACAGAAATGGGGGGGTGGGTCCTTGGGGGGTCCTTGGGGGGTCCTTGGGGGGCCCTTGGGGGGCCCTTGACGAAGCCAGAGGCAACAGTGACAAGGAAAAACCCAGGAGGAACCAGACTCAAGGGTGGAACCCAACCTCCTTAGGTGTATCCCGGATGTAGAGAGAAAGACAGAACTGACAGGAGGAGGAGCTTTAGAACATCTATTAGACCCAGTCTGATAGTCCAGGAGGGAGTAACTGCCGACCCATAGATAGAGTTCATGATCAGAGCCAGAAGCTGGTCAGTGTAATGGTTAGGGTTGTAAAGGTTGTAAAGATGATGAGAGCAACCAGGAGTGTTCACAAACAAATCCGATTATAACTGGTGACAAATGTTGGTGGAGGAAACAGATTTGGTCACATGCGCAGTTTAAACCAACATGCAAACCAGTTTTAAATTCTGTTGCTGCATATTTTAGGTTATGTCAGTGCATATCATTGCTGTCCATGTGTTTTGATTTTTGTTGATTTTGATGTTTCTGCATCGTTCGAATACAGCAGCTGCTGTTTACACGGTGTAAAAAATCTCACCATGAAGGGGCCAACACAGGTGGCCCAAAACTGGTTGGCCAGACAAAAGGGATGAGACCATTCTCTCCCCTTCAGACCTTTAATACATTATTCCTACTGCTGAGATCCCCTGCTTGGCCTGGACGCCGGGTCAGCTGGTCAGCATTAAAAGCTATGGTACACTTGTCATGCCGGTGGACAGAGGGAGACAGAGAATGGGAGTTATGGCTGCAGCAGACACCGAGTGTGAAGAGTTCTTTGGAGTAGCTGGGCTATGTGATTTCATGCTGTGACCTCTCAGATCTCTAACCTTTCTCTTTTGCTCCTCCAGGGGCTGTACAGGTTGCCAGTTTGGCCTTTGCCAAAGCTTTCTTTTCCACTAGCTGTTCTACTATTAATCAGAGCACAAAGGACGGAAGGAAAAAGACAAGGCTGAGTATAAATGGTAAAGTGCTGCTCAGTGGTGAACACTAACTCAGTAAGTGTAATGTGTTAGTGTGCTGTAAGTAGCGTGTCGGTGTACAGTAACTCAGTAAGTGTAATGTGTTAGTGTGCTGTAAGTAGCGTGTCGGTGTACAGTAACTCAGTAAGTGTAATGTGTTAGTGTGCTGTAAGTAGCGTGTTGGTGAACACTAACTCAGTAAGTGTAATGTGTTAGTGTGCTGTGAACAAGTGTATGTGCGTGTGCTGTTGTGTCGGTGTACAGTAACTCAGTAAGTGTAATGTGTTAGTGTGCTGTAAGTAGCGTGTTGGTGTACAGTAACTCAGTAAGTGTAATTTGTTAGTGTGCTGTTAGTGTGTTGGTGTACAGTAACTCAGTAAGTGTAATGTGTTAGTGTGCTGTAAGTAGTGTGTTGGTGTACAGTAACTCAGTAAGTGTAATGTGTTAGTGTGCTGTAAGTAGTGTGTTGGTGTACAGTAACTTAGTAAGTGTAATGTGTTAGTGTGCTGTAAGTAGCGTGTTGGTGTACAGTAACTCAGTAAGTGTAATGCGTTAGTGTGCTGTAAGTAGTGTGTTGGTGTACAGTAACTTAGTAAACTCAGTGCTGTAAGTAGTGTGTGCGTGTACAGTAACTTAGTAAGTGTAAGTAGTGTAAGTAGTGTGTTGGTGTACAGTAACTCAGTAAGTGTAATGTGTTAGTGTGCTGTAAGTAGTGTGTCGGTGTACAGTAACTCAGTAAGTGTAATGTGTTAGTGTGCTGTAAGTAGTGTGTTTGTGTACAGTAGCTCAGTAAGTGTAATGTGTTAGTGTGCTGTAAGTAGTGTGTTGGTGTACAGTAACTCAGTAAGTATAATGTGTTAGTGTGCTGTAAGTAGTGTGTTGGTGTACAGTAACTCAGTAAGTGTCTTGTGTGTTGGTGTACAGTAACTCAGTAAGTGTAATGTGTTAGTGTGCTGTAAGTAGCGTGTTGGTGCACAGTAACTCAGTAAGTGTAATGCGTTAGTGTGCTGTAAGTAGCGTGTTGGTGTACAGTAACTCAGTAAGTGTAGTGTGTTAGTGTACTGTAAGTAGCGTGTTGGTGTACAGTAACTTAGTAAGTGTAACGTGTTAGTGTGCTGTAAGTAGTGTGTTGGTTAACAGTAACTCAGTAAGTGTAATGTGTTAGTGTGCTGTAAGTAGTGTGTTGGTGTACAGTAACTCTAAAATGGCTCTAAAGCAGATGTTAATGATTGGCTAAAAGAAGTGAATGCATGTGGGCGTGGCCAAAGACCATAGTGTGAAGGAAGTCGCTGAATCTACAGGTGTATGGAAGCATATGGTCATAAAGGTCTACCAGCAGTGGCTAAAATCCCAGGCTACAGGGAATTCTCTTTAGTATTGTGCAAGGGAAGGACCCCACCAAATATGGCCCAACCGCACACTTGTTTGAAGAGTGGCAAAACATTGATGTGGCCTACACCCAGATACATGTCCAGTTCATGGCAAATCCAAGGAGTTATTCATACTTGTAGAGGTACTACAGCGGTTGGTGTGGCTCAGTGGATAAAACCACTCCCCATCAGGGACCTATCACACCTTCTGGGAGATGGGGGTTTGATTCCCGCTCTGGGTGACTACGCTGTGCTACACCAATAAGACTCCTTGGGCAAGACTCCTAACACTACATTGGGCTACCTGTATTATGAATACCCTTGTAAGTCCCTCTGGATAAGAGCGTCAGCTGAATGCCATAAATGTACTACACTATTGTTTTTGTCTGGTGCGTTTGGAATTATGTGGAAAGGTTTTGACCCTTTGGACAAATGACCACCATTGTTCTACCACCATTGTTCTACAACTTGTCTGTATTTGACTACCTTAAGAAAACAGACACACCAGTAACTGTGGCATGGACACTCCACTATGTCACTCCTCCCGTTCGCAAATCTCTCAGCTTATAAACACTTCCTGTAGCCAGCCAGAAATAACCATCTAGCATGCACAGCCATGCTTACAGGGATTAAGTGATGTTCAAGAGCTGTGTGTACCAGAGGGATACAACAACACACAGTATGAAAGCCATAGCCGATATAACAGAGCAACCTGAGCTAGAAATAAATGCCGGTCTATTTGTAGTTCAAAGTGCCTACTTGGATACCCAAGCCCTTTCCTTGCTGCCTCTAAGAGCAGACTAATGGGTAGAAATATGTGGTACCTGAAATCCTGTCTCTACACCTTCTACTTCAGGGTGATGTCTCTCGTTTCTCCATGCTGTGCTCATCATTGAAAAGGCATGAGCATTGCTACATGGAGTGGACATATATAGGCACTCACACTCTTGAGGCTCTTGAGGGTCACCTCAGCTGTGGCTTCTCACTGCGGCAGTTCTGCTGCGCCGTCTCCCTGGAGAACTGAGAATCGTGGCCATAATGACATCCTTTGTAGAGTCCATCCATATCTACAACGTCTCGGAGATGATAGGCTTTAACAGCTTCAGAAAACTCTTCAAACGGCGCAGGACTTGCCGGGCTCAGCTCAAACACTTGGCTGCGAAGGCTCCTTTCAGAGGAGTCATATCTGCCGTTTAAGTATTTATTTGACCTTTCACAGAAGAGAATGAAAGTCAGCCTCGCAGTTTCTAGCCAGGCCGCTGTCTCAGCCCGGTTTTCACAGAAAAGCCGAAACAGTGTTCCCACGGTCTTCTCTCAAGCTTGGCATTCAGATCTGTCAATAGCTTACACACTGACATGATGCAGGATGATTTGGCCTCCAGTGCCTCGATGGAGTCAGTAAATAATTCTCCGAGCATGGCTGAGCTATGGAAAATAAATCTCGGATACATCACAGGCTTTCTCCCTAAAACGTGTCTGCAGGACTTCCTCCTGAACTAAACCCTGGATGGAGCTTGTCAAGGGATTCCAGTCCTGCCAATAGATGGAAGCAGTGCCAACCACCTTGACACGGTATGATGCAAAAGGCAGCCTTAGTTAACTTCAGGAAGTTCACAGGATCCCTCCAGTGCTGCTGCCTTACTAGCTGAGATGCTGACATGGTTCACACCATCATCAAACTCCTGCAGAGCGTTTGGATGTGTTATGGAGAGAAGTATGTGAGAAGATGAGAATATGTAATAACCTCAGGCTCCTGCAGATGGCGCTGTATGAGGATAATGGGGCTATAAATACCTGCGGGGTGTGAGTGATTGGATTCATAGATTGAGAAGAGGTGCTACAGTGCAGTGAGTGTCTCATTCCCTGTATGGAACATGGCCCACCACGGAGCTCCTGGCTGTCCTGCACTGTGGAAGCTGGGCCTGCGTCCTGCTGACCCATCCGATGACCCAGACATTCATTCCTCTACCCTACCAGCACTGAACGCTCCTCTCCTTTGCTTGTCTTGTTATCTGGTGTTCACCCGAGGAGGATGGGTTCTCCTTTTGAGCTTTGGTTCCTCTCGACGTTTCTTCCTTTTGAACCGAGGGAGTTTGTCCTTGCCTCTGTCGGCCTTGGCTTGCTCACTCGGGGCTCGGACACCAGGTTCTTTGTAAAGCTGCTTTGTGGCAACATCTGCTCTATGAATAAATGATGACTTGACTTGACCATAGTGTGAGGGAGGTAGCTGAATCTGCAGGTGTGTGGAAGCGTATGGTCATATGGGTCTACCAGCAGTGGCTAAAATCCCAGTCTCCTCAGAATTGTGCCAGACAAAGCATCCATCAAATCTGTCCCAACTGTCCGATACTTTGTTTCTAAAAAGTGTCTGAATGTTGATGTGGCCTACATCCACAAACTTGACTAGTACATGCCAAATCCAATCCCAGCAGTTATGCATGCTCATGGAGGTGTTATGCGGTATTGGGTCATTTAGGTACTCAGCTGTGGAAGTCGTTTTTCTTTCTAGCAGTGCAGTTTTCCAGTGCCCTGTCTCTAGACCCACTAGAGTGCCCACTCTAGAAGTCTGCGTATCTAAAAGTACTTCTTCTGTGATGAGGTCTGACGACTCATGCTTGTGCAAGCAATGCTCCACCGTTGTATGGTCCACCACTCCCCCTGTACTTGCTAAACCTCCTTGCACGCTCTTTGCTTTCACATGGGGGTTTTGCTTTGCCTTTCTGGCCAGCATGCAAGCAACTATGTCTTCTAGATCTCAGCTTGACTTCCATAAGTCCTCTTATCTGCCATTTCTTAATGACTTTGAAGAGGGGAGGGGCTGCAAGCTTGAGAACCTTGGAGACCTCTGATCAGGTCTGGAAGATCTGTAGAATCCCTGGCTTTGTAGGCATCCATTACCTTCAGATCAACAGGTAGTTGCTTACTAGCTTTAAAGGGATTTCTTACACAACGGAAATGTCCTTAGATAACAATTCCTAATGACTCCTGACCTGCTTAACGAGTCCCTACAGGTCTTTTAAGGGCTAGCAAAGTGCAACTGACGATCCAACTTCCCACCATGAACAATTTCTTTTTATTATTGCTGTTGATACTGTGAATTAGCATTTGCCATAACAGGACAACAGGTTTTGTAATAGTTTGCTGCAGAGCTCATGTTTACGTCTATTTACCGTCACAATAGAATTTGGACAGGTGTACCCACACTTTCGCATGCACCTGTTCCTGCAGCTAACCTCTCAGTCAGAAGCGTTCACTCAGACCAGCCAGAATGCTTCTGAGAGAATAAGTTCCTTCATGCTGTCAGGGCTGCCCTGCCCTGCGGCAAAGTTCGGAGCAGAGCTGAAAGTTATTTCACGTTTGTCCGTCAGCGAACCGATATATTTCAGGATAAGGCGTCTTTACCACCGGCTCAGGTTTGATGGATCTTATGGAGAGTTTTTTCCTTCTAACTTTCTACTCTTTTTATTTTTTTAGTTTTTGACAGTTTTAATTACACGGTTTGAACTTGAGGGTTGTGGTGTCATCTGTGCTTTGACCTTGTCAAGTTACTTGTCTTTCATGAGGCAGTTCTGATGGACAAACAGTAGCAGATCTGTCAAGAATTTCAAGACAAATGCTTTTCTTGTCAAGGACGCTGTGAAAGGAGAAGCTCATACAATCACTGGCCTCCCCAACTTCTTGTGCCCCGCGCAACGCATACACCCCCCTTACCCCGGGCAGGTTGCACATGCATAATATTTTACATAACACAATTCTCCCTGGTATTACTAAGGTACTAAGGCTACCGGTACCACTTTAGAATAAGGCTTCCTTTATAAAGGATGTATAAATGGTTTATTAATAGGCTATTATGGGTTATTAGTAAGGTTATAAACTATGACCTAACTAATCACTATGTGCCATCGCACTATGTGCAATGTTTCCTCTGATCCTAGTCTTGTGGATTTAATTTGTTTATTATTTTATTTATATTTTTCTGTACTTGAATGAATATTTGAATATATGAATGTTTATATCTTATTTATTGTTTGTATATTTCCTGATACTTCTGTTCTTTCCTCTGTGCTGTTTTAACATTGCAAATTTCCCCACTGTGGGGTTAATAAAGGATTATCTTATCTTATAAACACTTTACAAAGTATTAATAAGCAGTTATAACACATTAATAACAGGGGCAAAAATGAGCTCCTCCATATGATGTATATGAAAATGTAGTGAAGCTGACAGAGCTTAACGACTGATGAAAAAGATGAAGTATGATCAGTAAACATTCAAATATGAGCTATAACAGTATAAATGTAGGCGTGTTCACTGTTAAGACTAGCAACAGGTCACTGGTGCCCATCTTATGTTTTAACTTTGTATATATATATATATATATATATGTATACTTAGTTATTATACTTATTCTAGAGTGGTACCAGGCTATCCATACATGTTATACATTCAGTTATATAACTAATTGGGAAAAGAGACTTGATATTATATATATCTACAGGGGTTGGACAATAAAACTGAAACACCTGTCATTTTAGTGTGGGAGGTCTCATGGCTAAATTGGACCAGCCTGGTGGCCAATCTTCATTAACTGCACATTGCACCAGTAAGAGCAGAGTGTGAAGGTTCAGTTAGCAGGTAAGAGCACAGTTCTGCTCAAAATACTGCAATGCACACAACATTATGGGTGACATACCAGAGTTCAAAAGAGGACAAACTGTTGGTGCACATCTTGCTGGCGCATCTGTGACCAAGACAGCAAGTCTTTGTGATGTATCAAGAGCCACGGTATCCAGGGTAATGTCAGCATACCACCAAGAAGGACGAACCTCCACCAGCATCACGTAGTGACCTGGCCACTATTCTGCAAGAAGAATGGCTTAAAATCCCTCTGACCACTGTGCAGGACGCAGTATATGTCATTCCCAAGACGAACTGACGCTGTATTGGCCGCAAAAGGAGGCCCTACACCATACTAATAAATGATTGTGGTCTAAAACCAGGTGTTTCAGTTTCATTGTCCAACCCCTGTATATCTATTGACTAAATATTTAATTGTGGCAAAAGTAGCATTGTGGCTGCCTGCCTCGTGAGTTCCTTCATGGATCATAATGAAATGTATTTCTGACTTAAATGAGCTTCGAATTCAGTAACAACCATGTGGTAATGATGGCAGATAATGAGTTCCCATATTAACCCTATCACAGACAGAGTAACTTCCACTCCAAGCTCTCTACACCTAAACCGAAACATGTGTTGGTTATTCTCTATTCTATACCACACACAGCTCTGGAATAATTTAGGAGACCACCTGTAAATGATCAATGTCTCTAGGTGTACAGGTTCTGGGTTTGTGTTGGACCAGAATTCCTCAGTTCTGTTTGATTCTCTACACTACTAGAACCATGTCTCCCAAACTCCAGATCAGATATTGCATTAGATCTGTTTATTTACAAAATCACTAATGACCTCCAGAAGCCATCAGGTTTCTACCTGTTGAGGCTCTGAGGGAGTTTTTCCTTACCACTGTCGACCTCGGCTTGCTCATTGGGGTTGACTTGGATTCTCTGAAATGCTGTGCTACATAAAGAAACCTTGAGCCGACTCTAAAAGAAATCCTTGTTTGGAAACACTTCAGAGCAGAACCTTCAGAACAACGGGCGGCTAAACTGTGATACCACAATATGAAGTTTCACTTACATGCAGGTTATGTACCACTCCAGCACTAGCAACCTAAGATACATTATGAAAAGATGGCTGTGCACTCTATAAAATGAAATGGTGGTCCTATGCAACCGTGTTAAGTAGCTTTCAGGATAATTGATTGGGTAAAGCATGCATATCGGATTCAGATAAGTCACACTAAAGTGATTTCAGTAAGTTCTAATTAACCGGCCGGGTTATTTTTATGCATTAGCCAAAAATGAAATGTTGGATTTAATTAAAAATCTCATGTCAGGTGGTTTCAGGCTGCAGTGTTAAGTAGGTTTTGAGATGCTCTTGTGGGTAATATGTATTCCTACTCAAATTAAAAAAAAATAAACTGATAACTATCTCCAAAATGGCCAATCCTTACAGGAGAGGCCTAAAACCAGGTTTGGGCCATCTCTATTGGTCCATTCATCATGAGATTCTCACTCGGTGTAAACAGCAGCTGCTCTGTTCAAATGATGCATGAAAGAAAAATGGACAAAAGTGGCGATACATGTTTTTCATTGGACAGCGACAGTATCCACCTACTTGTGGTGGTTATGTAGAGAGTGTTAGGTTTAAGTTAGAGGTATATCATTTTGTTAAGTTACTACTGTGCTACTGAGTCATGGAACTACACCCTACAGCAGTCAACTGTGGAACATAGGAAAGGAGCAGGCTCAATGGAAGAAGGCAAGGCAAGGGGAAGACAACACAAAGAAGCTGAATACCATCAGTAAACCATTATCAACGATGATACCAAGACCCAATAGGAAAGATGTTGAGTTTTACTCAACGAGATTACACTGACCCAACAAACCCTTCTGAAGTAAATCTGACCACTCACTCCATTCTCAGCTTTTGTCACCCTTCCGTCCAGCACATCACGGGTTAACAACCCTACGGACTCAATAACCCAAGATCCACCTAGTGATCATGTGACAGTACGCTCCCAACCTGAAACCAATTACATTTACATTTAAGGCATTTAGCAGATGCTCTTATCCAGAGCGACCCACAAGCGTGCTCAGTGTGCCTTTGGATAATATTCCAGCTAGTGTAGGAAGGTTAGAGCCTAGAACTCACCATGAGCTCAGACAACAAGAAGCCAGTGCTGATAGCTAGAGATTAATACACAGACATATATATAAAGCGTGCACTATATAAAAGTGCACTACCTGGCAACACCAGTCCAGTGCTCATACCTATAGAGAAGGTCAGAAGAGCAACACAAGTACATACACATACAACTTACACATCTACTAGAGCTCACTCACTGACGTGCATTACGAAGAGATGGGTCTTCAGTCTGCATTTGAAGACCGTGAGAGACAATTACAGATTGGCCTCCTCTGATTGGCCGCCCCTGAGTTTTGATTGAGACACCAGGGGTAACTAGTGTCTCTATATATACTGTGTTACCTTTAAAGCACATTTGCGAAGTATCGTCTCTGTTCTCAGTGCGTACCAAGCCTTTGGTATTTGTGTTTTGACTTCCTGTTACCGTTTCTTCCGCTTGCCTCTTTGACTTCGATTTTTGCCTTGTCCGTATTGCTCTGTTCGCCGTGCTTTTGACCCTACGCTTGTTTTGGTTTCTGCTCTTTGGACATTCCCTTATATCTTATTAAAACCTTTTAAGCCTTATCGGCGCACGTCCTGATTCTATCAGACCCTGACAGTTTTACTAACTTACATAAGCGTATTAAATTTAGTCAACAAAAAGAAACTGATTAAAGCCAAGCACAGAGCAATATTCTTTGCAGTGTATGCATATTTGAATATTTCTGCAGTAAAGTTTAATAATGCGCTACATCCTTCCCAGCTCCATGCATCAATACTATAGGTAAGCTGAGACTCTGCAAGCTCACACTGCAGTGCTGTGTTGAAAAGTTCACAAATCCAGAGCAGCCTTCTCCCAGCCTGCGTACGGAGGAGAGCCTGGAGTCAAGGGCGGGATCATGAATGATAGAGCAGATACAGTTGTTGACCAGGGCAGGCCTGTGATGAATTTGGAAGCAGGGCTTCATGTCCTTGTTCTGACACTCTTCCTAGGGCCAGTATGCTTGCTAGACAAGGGTGCCAAGCAGCTTTATCTTTGTGGAGAAATAAGGGGGTAAGGCAGCAGAACAGGATGCCAGAGCTGTACCAAGTTCAGATCCTGAAAAACTCAATTAAGAACTCTCATCCACTCTCACTCTCGAAGTTCCTTCACCTCCGCGTGCACCTACGCACCAATTAACAATAGGACTTCAGTGCTTCGGTTTGTTCTCGGTACAATTTCCCTACCTCCACACAGGCATGTGTGCCAGTTCGCAGAGGCGCCAACTCATCCAGAAGAGCTTTCTTGTGTACGGCAGAGCAGCTCTAACATGATCTGTGCAATCAGAAGTCTTTCTGTCGGTGATTTGAGCCAGGCCTATACCTATGGATATTCTGTAGCCTATAGAAAGAAAGGGAAGGCATTGCAAGTCAAAGATGACTCAGCCTGAATCAGGCTGCTTTGTCTCGGTCCAAACTGGCTTAATCTAGAGTCTTTATCCTCCTGGGTCAGGATTAGGGTTAGGGTGTGGCTTGGTTGGGAACAAGCCTACTATATTAAACACTTGGGCCACAGAAGAACTTCAGACCTGTAGCACTGACAGGCGCTATAGAGCATTCTGACAGTAATCCATTTGCAGAGATCATGAGGCTGAAAGTGCAATTTAGCCCATGCTAACATTTCTAGAGTGTTCGCTAAGTATTAGCCTTGCCCTTACACTACATATGATGATAATAAGATCATCAGGCTAGCAATGAAATGCTTGAGTTTTCAGGAAAGCTCCGAGAGCCCTACAGTACCTACAGTACCGACTTGGATGTGTAACTCTAGGGGAAAACCCTTGACCTTTTAAGGACTAGCATTGTGCCAGATCCAATCAAGCCAAGGATTTAGCTATAGAGAGGCATCCCCACCACATTTCAAGACATGACTGCTGTTGCGCTAGCAGGTTCAATGTACCTTCCAAGACCCCATTCATTAAACCCCATTCAGGACTTAATATATAAACATATGTTTCTTCATACAGAGTAATAGAAATGGATCTGTGTTCAGCCATCTGCTTTCTGGGGCCAATATTGATCATTTCAATCATGGCTGGCCAATAGCAGATACCGATCGAGGCCAGATTTGGACTGCTAAACTTAATCCAACTTAGACTATTAACCTTAACATGGGTTTATTAATGATTTAAAATTCAAAATTAGTTAATCAATGGATAGTAAGCAGGACATAAATGCTTTATAAGGTATTAATAAGCAGTTATAACACATTAATAACAAAGGCAGTTTTATCTGATGAGTTTGGGTAAGTGATTAAACTGACAGGTTTAGTGTTGACTGATGAAGTAAGATCAATAAACATCAAAGTCTGAGATTTAACGGTTAATTAAGTAGGTCATTAACTGTTTACAAAGTATTTATATGCAGTTATAACACATTAATAAAAGGGCAGTTCTCTCTGATGAAGTCTGAGCATATTGCTAATTGCTAATCAAGCTGCTTATTACTGTTTAAGGTGTTTATGACCTAATTAATATCCATTATATATGCATTTTCAAGCATTTATAAATCTCTAGTACAAGGATAGCCTTATTCTACAGCGGTACCCAATATTCTAAACCTTGTAACGCTAGGGGTCTGAAGACAGCATGACGCCGTGCTGACAGGGTTAATGGCAAACACTGATGATCATCAAAGGAGAGCTTTATGACTGTAGCCTGTTTTTCGGATGGGAACGAGTTTTATTTGGTCATATGATACTAAATTTGCCCGTGATTCAGCAACGAGGCGTCTGCCGCCCATGGCTCCCTCATAAAAGGAACATCTGATCATTCCACTGCTGGTGGCGGCAAAAGTTGTGAATACTGAACTCCGGATGGAGCATACCGATCACTTCTGTGGTTTGTGGAATGTTGCTGTTTGTGGTGGCAGAAACATTGCAGCTCCTTTGAAAACTTTGGGGATATCTCATTTGCCATCATCCATCCAAACATGTGGACGTAGCATTCATCATCTTTGCTAGCTTTGTTGTCCTCTGATACTCACTGTACAGGGCTGGGTGATGTACTCGGAGGTGCTGTGTCAGGTTAGAGGTATTAAACCTCTCATCTCTCAGATTAGGCATGTTAGACTGCAATACATATCACCAGTCATAAACTCACGAGATCAGAAATGAGCCACATGTGACTGAAACATACTTAATAGCGTGGATCACCTCCACAAGCACCAATAACTTCAAGGAAGCAAAGGGAGTCAAGTTCAAGGCCAGCAGACAAAGATAGAACGGTATGAACGCTCAGGAACACAACGGGAGTTGGCAAAACCTCACGAAGACTGAAGGTGAGTGTGGGGTTTATAAACTAGCGCTCACACCTGAATTAAACCAGTATTCGGGAGACCTAGACCGGGAGTGATTGGTAGACTGCGGACATGTGGGTGTGATGTCATCAGGCTGTGCACTCTGGGAAGCGGAGTTCGGAGGATCCGCGGAGATAGGCGGATCTGTAGACGTGACACTGTTGTAAAATGCGCTGTATACAGTAAGCCTTCATGCCTATCGTCGCTGTCCAAAGAAAAACAAGCATCTCCAAAACGGCAACTTTACAGGAGAGATCAAAAACCTGATTTAATATCAGTGTAAGTCAATGGAACCAGACGTCCTTCCAAGCACTTTTGGGCCATTTCTGTTGGTCCATTCATCATGTAATTCTCACACAGTGTAAACGGCAGCTGCTGTGTTCAAATGATGCATAGAAGTCAAAATGGACAAAAATGGACATACATGTTTTTCATTGGACAGTGACGATATGTTTCTGCTCTTCAGCTTTCTATAATTTAATGAATATTATTAATGACATTAATGATGGTAATGACACTGAAACAACTGGCTTACAACTTTGGATTGCCCAACAGCTTGATGCTATGAAGTTCTGGATATCTAGCTTTCTGTCAGGAAAAAGACTCCGGCTCGACGTTTGCAGAGTTTAAAAAATAAAGCAGATTTATTATAAAAACACAGGCTAGGCAACAATGACAACCCAGATAAAGAGGAAGAAAGAAAGCGTAGTCAGGGAGAGGCGCAGGACGGACACCGGAGAAAGCAGTCAGCGAAGGCGACCAAGTTTAAAGGGAAAAGCTAAAGAAGGGTAGATAATCCAGAGCAGAGGTCAAAGACCAGATAACAGACACAAGTAGCCAAGAAACAAACGAGAGTCAGAACGGGAATAACCATAAACAAAGAGAACGCTCAGAATTGCTATTAGATAGGCAAAGCTTCGCGAAGAGCATCTGAAAACCCGGACCTTAAATACAAACACATTGAGTCAGCTGACTGGAACTCAGGTGATTGCGAACGAATTGGCACGTCCGCATGCGAGCACGTGGAGCTCACGATGTCCTCTGGGAAGTGGAGTTCGAGAGAGCGGGAGGAGCAGGAAAGCCCGGAAGCGTGACACTTTCGAGAATATGGTTCCAATGGAATACCTTACAGCTGAGGCTAATAAAGCCAGGCAGGGAACGGTGAGAATCTATATGGTTCTCTTTAGAAGTTTAGTCCAGATCCGTATGTAATCTTATTCATATATGCCACCACATTCCCTTACTTCCTCGTACCTTCCTCTCTCCTCTGTTGTAAATAGTCATGAAAAGCTAATCACACACACAACAGTCTGCTCATTCCTCCAGCCTTCCTCAACTGCTGTGGGAGATATTCATTTTCAGTGCTGGAGTCTGTGCCATATGACTGAGTTCAATAATCCTGGGACGGATGGAAAGCGGTAAGTATTTTAGTGTATGCTGAACAGGTTCCTCTTTAACCCTGAAATGCTTTTACACATCCTGGCCCTTCTTTATGTAAATCAGACCAAACGGCATAGTGAGTATCTGATTAACAAAGCTGTGGCATACTGTACAGTCATGGAAGCTTCTGAGAGGTATCTGTGCTCACTTACAGTGCCTAAGCTACAATAGGAAAATCAGTTTTAGCTATTTACCACATGGATTATATAAATGTAAATGGCAAAATGAATAGAAATGCCCTATTAGGTAGAAAAACAGAGGGTGTGTTTTCATTTTGTTGCCATATGGCAACGTCAGGGGACAATGAAACCGCAATCTGCAGTGCATGCAATAAGATTAAACCAATATACGGCATTATGACATATTCACAACCCAGGCATTAAACAAATACGCGCTTATCAGCCAAATGTTTCCAAAATATATGATACAATATGGAAGTCATAATTTTGATAAGCCCATTAACTTGCAATGTACAAAAATGATGCTAATATAGCCGTGTCCAGGCTTTATTTGTTTACTCCCATGGATTTCGGCTTCATTATTGCACATCGTTGCCATATGGCAACAATTATGTTTTAGTGTTTTGCACAAATCCCAGACAGATCAACTGCTTACATTAATTAAAGGTAAAATAAAACTTCTCACAGATTGTGTTTAAATGCCTTTAAAAGGTTTTAAAGTTAATGTGGCAGAAGCCTTTGTTGCCATATGGCAACAGCATGCAGCAAGGGAGCAGTTAATGTGCTTCTCTATGAGAAACTGCATCACATTCTGGTATAGCCTGGTATTGTAGACCTGGGGTGCCCAATCCTGGTCCTGATGAGGCCAGTGAAGAGGAGGGGAGGCACAACACTTCCCACAACACTTTTAGAATTATATAGAAATGATGCTCAGTTCCACCTGTGACACAAACTAACCACACAACCCAAATGACTTGTAACTTCTGGTTTAACTCTATTGAAGAAATTTACTCTAATTGAAAGAATGGTACGTTCAAAGCCCTCTTTTTAAAAATGAATGTATTTGCTTGTAACAAGTGACGGGAATAGAACATGTGCATTAACCAACGAAAGATGATTTACAGTGCGTGTAGAAAGGTGGAGATAAAGCTGGATTTTGGTCTCAGGTTGACTCGTACCTGTACAGTGCTGAAGTCCAGGTACTCCATTACTACTGTCCACCGAACAACATTGCTGATTGCTTCAGTTGGATCCCGTTTGATGGAAATGGGGACATACAAGCACTGTAATACCAGCACTGTAAAAACCGGTACTCTAATTTGTTACAAGCCAATGAATTAGGTTTAAACCTTAAAACAGGGCTCTGAATGAACAATTCTTAGTTAAGTAAATTGTATTCAGTTGCTTTTAACAAAATAAACCTAATTTTTTAGGTTACACTTTTTACAGTGAGAGGTTACACAATCCACAACTGGAAATTCAGCTTATGGAGGTTTAAGCCCTGCCTTTAGAGCCACACTTTTATGAAAAGTTGTAATTTGGTAACTTGTGCAACTATTCTTTTTGAAGTTTCCTCTTCTCCGAAATACGGCATCTATGGCTGAACTATAGCCACTCTTGGTGAAGACATCTCCAAGATGAGAAGCCAATAACAATTTCACTCAGATCTTGACTTTGTTTATATTAAGAGTTCATTGGGGGCGCTCGGGAATATTGTGAGACGAAAACAGCAAAGGCACCCCATAAGGGGCAGTCCTGGGCTAGAGGAACCAGCCTTGTGACCGGAGGGATACTAGTTTGATTCCCTGAACTGACTGTAATGACTGAGGTGCCCTTGAGCAAGGCCCCTAACCCCCAATTGCTTCCCGGGCGCCTTGGATAGGGCTGCCCACCGCTCCGGGTAAGTGTGCTCACTGCCCCCTAGTGTGTGTGTTCACTAGTGAGTGTGTATGTGGGTGTTTCACTTCCCGGATGGGTTAAATGCGGAGACTAAATTTCCCCACTGTGGGATCAATAAGGAATTAAAATCCTTAAGCCTTCTTAAGCCTTCTCAGATCCTGACAAGAACCTGAACCAGGTATGCCTGTATACAAACAAGAAGAAGCGGATCAATGGGACGAAGGACATCAGTGCAGTCCAAGAAGAATGTCTTCAGGATAAAAGAGTTCAACTACAGATTGCCTATAGGATACGGGGTTGATGTAGCTTAGTGGATAACACCACTACCCATCAGGGAGCCACCACCACATGTGGGAGACTGGGGTTGAAACCTGATCTGGGTGACTATGCTGAGCTACACCAATAAGAGTCCTTGGGCAAGACTCCTAATGCTACATTGGCCCACCTGTTTATACACCGAGGAATTAGTCTTCCACATTTAACCCATCCATGAAGTGAAACACCCACATACACACACTAGGGAGTGGTGTGCAGCCCTATCCACGGCACCTGTGGAGCGATTGGGGGTTAGGTGCCTTGCTCAGTCACTACTGTTGGTTCAGGCAATCAAACCGGCAACCCTTCGTTTACCAGGCTGGTTTTCTAACCTCCAAACCACGACTGCCCCAACACTATTGCTCACAGCGGGAGAGTAAAATTGAAGGTGTAGTTGTTGGAGAAAAGGGCCAGGGCTAGTGAAAATCGAATTGGTTTTGGTGATGTGTGGTGGGGTGTCTGGTTTTGGCTTGTAGAAAATGTGGTAGCCTTGTGTTCAAGGTTGGAGCAAGGTTCCCGGTTGGAGTGTAGACTTTGTACTTCCCCTAAAGCATGCAGCCTGACCTTGTACGAGTCAAAGGTGGAGTACTGTAACTGTCGGATTTCTGCGTGAAAGCAGTGAATGGGCCGAGCTCTTTTGTGCTCAGAGATTTAGGACTTGCAGGCTCTTAAAGGGCTTTGGGCATTGCGGTAGTGCAGCAAGTGAATTCAGCGAAGAGTAAGAGGCTCCATCCTCATCACCAGTTTCTTGTACATTGAAAAAGGCAGCATGGTGCAGCTTTGCCTACCAAACTCCCTATTAGATCACCACAATGGTGGCTCATCTGTTCACACCTAGAGGAACAGTTACATCAGCTGTACATAAGATCCAGAGCGCAGAAGTTTGAAGACACCTGCTCATCTGTTAACAGGACGTTTGTGCCTCCTTTGCTGCAGTAACAGCTTTACACTAGAAGTTAGAACATTCCAGTAAGCATTTGATTGCATCCAGACACAAGAGCATCAGTGAGGTCAGGTTCTAATGCTGGAAGATTAGTTTTGCAGTGTGTTGGCATTGGTTGATGCTCCATCACTCCAGAGAATTCAGTTGCTCAACTGCCTCACCATCCAGAGCTGGTGGCTTTATATCCTTCTGGCTGACACTAGGCATTGTAGCCACACTAGAGTGTTCAGATCCTCCCAAGTTATCGACCCCAGGCCACAAATATTTGATTGTCCCATACTTGGCTAACCGGGCTATTTCAGCAAGTTACATGAAGATCATGACAGCATGACAGCATATCATTGCTGTCCATAGAAAAACAAGCATCGCCAAAAAGGCAACTTTACAAGAGACGCCAAAAACCTCATTCAGTTCTAATGTAAGTCAATGGAAGCAGATTTTTTCCAGAGCGATTTTGGGCCATTTCCTTTGGTCCATTTATCATACAACTTGCGCGTTATGTAAACGACAGCTGGTGGGCTCAAATGATGCATAAAAGTGAAAATCAACAAAAACTTGGGATACATATTTTTCTTCGGACGGCCACACATTGTTCCCAGTCCTCATAAAACAACAGCAGTACTATGCCCACATTAACGAGATCACCCAACAAGCAATCCCGGATAGCAAAACGGACAGCAAAACGTTTGCCTCAATGAACACTAAGTGGACATTTGGAAAAGAGATGGAAAGCACCAAGACTGTGATCGGCTCCAACACAATAACAATTCAGGCCATTTACTTCCGCTGTGCTGCTAGTAATGCCCCCACAGCAAGGCAAAACACAGATATAGAGTTCCTGATAATTGCTTGCGGGTGTCCCCTTGTGGCTCTGGCCCTAGGGCACATAGGACGATCTGGACCTGGTCCTTTCTGGGGACATTGTACAAGCTGTGTGAAATACAGTATGTGAAATATTAAAATAAGGGTAACCATATTTGGCTTTTAACAATGGGGACACTGGGGTTTTTAAGGTCCCAAAAAGAGGTTATGTCCTGGAGAAAGAGGACGTTGGGTCACTCCATTAAAATCAGGCACAGCATGTGCTGGATGTAAGCTCACCCGACAAAAACTGAACCACCCTGCCTGTTTAAGTTGGTAGTAACTTCAGGCTCCTGTAGATGGCGCCGCACGAGAATGCTGGGGCTATAAACACCTGCGGGGTGTGAGTGATGGGATCCATAGATTGGGAAGAGGTGCTACAGTGCACGGAATGTCTCGTTACATGTGTGGAAAATGGCTCCAGAGCAGATGTTAATGATTGGCTAAAAGGAGTGACTCTATTTGGGTGTGGCCAAAGACCAAATGAGTGAATCAGACTGTCTATTAATAGCATTTCAGGTACTCCTGAAATCACTGCACTCCTACGTTATCACTGGATGAGCATTCACAGAATGCTGGCACCACCAGCTAAACGAATGGATGTCTGTCCCTCAGTATGTTTCCCTGACTCACACGCAGAGAGACTGTAGTGGAGGGCATGTGATTGGTGAGGGTACTGCTTATGTAAGCACTATCAGGGAATGAAACTAGATTGGTAGTTTTGACATTGCGAGATGCGATTGATACAAGCTTGGCTTTGCATATCATGTAAGAAGGGAAGGGTCTTATCGCTGTACCTGACTGACCCAACAGCCAAGATTACAGACATTCAGCAAGCAGTGATGTCCTTCACAAGTCATCCTGTTAGAGGCAGTACCATTGGCCGACGGCTGCACCACGCAGGACTACATGCACCCAGACTGTTACGATGACTGCCCTTAACACCACGTCAACGTCACCAAAGACTGCGATGGTGTCGTGCCAGACTGTCATGGAGTGACTCAGAATGGCAGTGGGTCATCTTCAGTGACGAGTCCCGCTTTTGTCTTGGTGGAGACGACCAATGAGTCAGTGTGTAAAGGCACTGTGGTCAGCGCCAAAATGAACGGTTTGGTTTACGTGTCTCACGTCCAGAAGGCCTTGTGTTATTCCACCTCCACCCCTACCGCACCATCTGCAGGAACTGTGTGGAGATATTTAAGCTGTATGGGATGGATTATCACAGGACACCATTAGAAACCTCTACAGCTCCATGCCGAGATGTCTAGCATGTTGCCTTAGCAAACATGGCGGCCCATCATTTACTGATCCTGGTGACCTTTACCTTCCTTCCTTCCAAGGAGCAAGACTAGGCTACTTAGACAAATCACATGGAGTTAGGTATTCTCTGGATCCAGCAGAGACCGGCTGTCAGTTTTACTTCAGAAAGATATCACTGTAACACTGGACTGTTTCTAAATTTGAAAATGAAAACAGAGTTCATATCAAAATGTCAAAACCCACTTCAGACACACTTTGAAAATGGGTTGTAAATCAAAATCTGTCAAAAGCAGCATCAGGCTCCGGCATTAGCCAGGAGTGGCCAACAGTAGCACCCGGGCAGCATTTGGGTTTCTTGCTCAGAGGCACTTGGTCAAGCTGCGGACAGGAATAGTCAGGGATTGAAAAGCCAGCCCTGTGATTAGAGGACAACCTGCTCTACCATCTGAGTCACGGCTCAGTCGCCGCTGTGGAGGAGCAACCACAAAAACATTCACAACAACAAATTTAATCTGATGCGAAAAAAACACCATCACCCTGCTGAACACGCCCAGGACAAATAGCTTGCAGAGTCAAATAAAGCTCATACAGCTCTGTGTTCTTGCTGCCCTGTACACACGATCATGGTGTTTGAGGTGACCGAAAATGGTGGAGATTCTTGAGATGTTTGTTTTCAGTGTTCTCCTGTTGACAAAGACTCTTAAACAAAAAAGAGAAGAAGAAAGAAAAACTGTACATGTGTTATATGACGTTGGCATGTTGGTTATATGACCATATAACTTTAAACCAACTGGACAAATGGACGCTGGTATTAGACAGACAGAGGTTTAGACATGGCTACTCGTCGAAGGTTCTCCTTATGTTTATCTTAATGCTGTGCTGTAGAATAAAAGCAAAGACATCAAACTATAAAATAACACTCCTGGAATTATACAGTCCACCTTAAAAACCTCCAGAATGGGCCTTTACAGGAGGATGAACCAGCTTTCTAACCTGCAGGGGAGGCTGATAGAAATTCTAACAAATCAATATTGGGGCAATACTCTTGGTCTGTCCATCATGGATATTCAGAAAGGGGAACTAGAGCTTTTACACTGTGCAGAAAATAAGAATAAAATATATATTAGAGGTGGAGATATGGATATTAATATTTATAATAATAAATCAGGAGTATATGTGGTATATCGAGATATTTATCCCACACAGAGGGGCTATTATATCAGCTGTCCATAAGATCCACAATACAGAAGTATGAAGACACAAGCCCATCTGTTTTGTATTTTATTCCAGAATCAAGCTACACTAGATGTGGGACCATTGCTGTAAGCACTTGATTGCATCCAGCCACAAGTGCATCAGTGAAGTCAGGTACTGATGTTGGATGATTAGTTTTGCAACACATAGTGATTGGCTGAGGCTCCATCACTCTAGAGATTTCAGTTCCACTGCTTCACAGTCCAGTGCTGAGAGGCTTTATACCCTTCTAGCTGACCGTTGGCATTGGGCATGGCAATCCTAGGCTTATGTGTGGCTACATGAGTGTGCCACGTTTAGGCCCATCACCAAGTTATCGGCCCCAGGCCACGAATATTTGGTTGACCGATATCTGGCTACGCTTAACTTCCCAGAGCGGGGAAGTACCCGATGACGTCAAACCCACATGTCTCCAATCAGCAGTCTGCACATAAGCCCCCCACACACGCATACACAGTCACTGCAAAGTTTTGCCAAACCCAGTTTGCATTTCTGAGCGTTCTGTCCTGTTATCTCTCTCTTCTGGTTCTGACCCCTTAAGCTCTGGCTTTTCAATCTTTTCTACTCTCTGGCTTTTTGACCTCCATCCGACCTCCGACTTCCGACCTCTCCCCCTTGTACTCTGGCGGCCTAGCCTACTGTTTACTCTGGTTCTGACCTTAGCCTGTTCCTTGACTCTGATCTCGCTTTCCCCATTTATGTTCAGTTGCGTTTTGGTGCTGTGTTCAACTGCCCCATTGTTCAATAACGCTCATCTGATTTTTAGCTCTGCAGGCGTCGGTCCGAGTTCTTTCCTTCTGAAAAATGTAATGCCCATATTAATGAGAACACCCAACAAGCAATCCCAGGGCACAAATACTTGGTTGTCCAAAACCTGGCAACCCTTTTAAATTGGCCTGTGGTTTTTCTACAGCATCACAGCAGGTTATATGAGCATCATCAGGTATCATCACAATGGTATATATGGGTACGGCTATAGGCATACACTGCAGGTATCGTTTGGTCAGACATCTGATCAGTTGGAACAGTATAGGCCTGTAGAGTCTTTAAGATAACCAATAACATTTACAGGGGCGTGTCTAATCTTTTGACTGGCATTGTACATTAAACCAGATATGGACATCTGTTGCTGTTGGGTGCCAGCTGGGGTAGCTGGCTGAAGTAGGTGAAGTGGAGTGTACACACTTCTTCACACTTTCCTTATCTTACAGTAAACCTATTGCCACACCGCAGTAAGTGCAGTGGGCCTACTGAACGCACCACCAGTAAGTGTATGTGTTACGGTCCATGCACATACAGTGCGTGCCAACTTCCCCACACTGGTGTTACTGTAACCTGCTAATAGCTTTGGCAAATCTGCCACTTAATGTGCAAACAGAGAGGACTGTGTTCTGATCCTGTAAGCCGAGTCAATAAACTCCTTATCTGATATCACAGTCACAGTGCTAATCCTATCTGTGTGGCCTTGTTTGCCCTAATAAGTGTTTGTGTTCATTTAGATTTTTTTATTTATTTATTTTCAACTTTGTTTGAGCAGCAGGTGAGAGATACTTTCATGTCAGGGTGAAAAGAAAACTCATATCATAATCAGAAAGCAACAGCCTTTTGTTCTCGGTTGAGCTTTTTTATGAAGGCCCTTTCAGTTCGCAAGTTCAAAGTACAGGGAATTGGAAAGGAGGACACTACCTGACCTGGTAATAACAGGGTGGGGGAGAGGAAGAGACAGAGGGCGTATTTACACCGGCCATTTTCCACAGCGCCTACGCTCAAGCCATCATCCAAAAGCCTCCTGGGTATAAACCAGTGTACCCATGCTACAGACGCTGAGATTCCGATGCTCTTTCCTCTCGTAATTGCCTGCGGAACGGGACCGGGGAACAAACGAGTCTACCACAATGGGTCCATCAACATGAAAGTGCTGATAGTAATTATTTCTCATTGATAAGCAGAGAAATCCCTTGTGTGGATTCTAAACTTGAATTTGCAGCAAGCGATAATGTTTCTGGATGTGAGATTTTAGAAGCCAAGAACAGATTAATCATAATCATGTTTTCATGCAGTAGATTATTTGGGCTGTGCAATTTAACGAAAATCATTTCATATACCGGACCAGTCAAAAGTTCAGACACGGCTGCTAATAAAAGGATTTCCTTATCAGTGATTGCTCAATGCGGGACACTATTGTTATCCAGTGGTAGCTTCTTCCTCCTCTTCTTCTTTCTCTTCTTCTCCTTGGTGCTTAGATTTTGTCCGCTAACTAGTCCTGCAACTCTCGGCACCATTCCCTCTCCAAACTGTTGGGAATTTGATTGGGAATAGTGTGCTGGAATACTTTGTGACCGGATACATGTTTTCTGCATAGCAACTGAATTTTTTCCCATTAAGAATGAATAGGATGGAAAAGTGCATGCCCATCTACTGTACTTCGGCATGACAGACAGTCAGTGTCTCTAATACAACGTCCTAGGGTAGACCCCCGAGCACAAATTGGTTTGTGTTGGTGTTGGTTTGAGCCTCACTTGTCTGTTTTACTCATCCTTCCTACTCATCCTTCTTTCCCCCTTATAGAGTCTCATTCATTTACGGTCCCACTCAAAGCCTAATGCTACCTTTAACCTACAGACACCGAATTGCATGTACTCACTCACGGCAGACCCCCAAACTCTAATCCACAGACATACTGACCCTCACTCCTCTGTGTGTCACATACTCATCCTTCATTCCTCCCAAAGCATCCGCAGCCTAGCAGGAAGTGAGGCCTTAAGCTGCACTGCCGAATCATCAAAGTTGCCCTCAGGACTGGCTCCTTTCTAACTCAGTACTTTATGGCTTAGGATAAAAGTGAAGACCTCATACTGTAAAAACACTTATGGAATTATGCAGTCCACCCTAAAAACCTCCAAAATGGAAGTTTACAAACTTTCCTAACCTGCAGTGGAGCTGAGAGAACAAGGTTTATTACTGAGCAGGTTTGGAGCGATTCTATTGGTCGGTCCCTCATGAATATTCACTAAACAGAAAGGAGAGCGAGAGCTTTCACACTGTGCAGAAAAAGAGATCAAAGTGTTTACACCACTAAATATATATTAGAGGTGTGGTTGGTGTAGCTCAGCGGATAACACCACCTGTGGGAGACTGGGGTTCGAATCCTGGTCTGGGTGACTATACTGTGCTACACCAATAAGAGTCCTTGGGCAAGACTCCTAACACTACACTGGCCTACCTGTCATATGATTAACCTTGTAAGTCGCTCTGGATAAGAGCGTCAGCTAAATGCCAAATGCTAAATGCCAGAAATGTAAATGAGATATGGAGGAGTATCATCCTGTGAGAGACGGTGGTTCAAATCCCAGTCTAGATAGTAAATGCTGAGCTACACTAATAAGAGTCCTTGGGCAAGACTCCTAACACTGCACTGGCCTACCTGTAAAATGAATAACCTTGTTAGTCGCTCTGGATAAGAGCGTCAGCTACATGCCTAAATGTAAATGTGAATCATACTGTGTACATCAGGAGTAGATGTGGTGTATCAGGATATGGACTGGTTCTGACTGTCATCAGTTGGAGCTGTTCAGTGTGAGCCTGTAGACTCTTTAAGACCAACTACATCCAGTTAGCTGGAGGCTAGTTGGACTTTTGACTGGCATTAAACGGTAGATAACAGAAACATCCACAGGCCATGTTTTAGATATGCAGTTTTTAAGCCATTACTTGATTCAAAGGAGTCCAAAGCTGGATGTGTGCCAAAATGAAACACAACAGACATAATTGAATCCTCTTTTGAACCACTGTAATTATGTTTGATATGCGTTCGTCCTCTGGTCAGGTTCACCTCTCATTTGCACTTTTGGCCAAATTATAAAAGCCCAGAAACTGAAATTACGGTACCTCTTGACTTTTGAATTTAAATCACTACATGTACAAAGTACAGTGGAATTCAGCTTGGCAGACCAGCACAAGCACATACAGGATGGACCTAACACACAATGCACATATAGAAACATACAGCCTACATGCGGTACAAACAACAAGGCATATCATTGGTTGATTTGTGTGCTATTATTGGCTGGTGGCTAGCTGGAAGTGTACTGGCTGGGACCAGGACCAGAGGAGAGCGTGCACCCCCGAGGTGCCCCAGAGCTGATGGATTGGTATTCTGACAGGTAAAGTCCCAGCTGCAAAAACGCACCGCTGTCTGACAGAAAGTTCACAATCCCCTGGCGGATGCTGGAAGGGGGGGCTATTTTCAGCTGTAGCCGTTTGCCATGGAGCCGCTCCGGCACAGCTGTATTAACAGCAGAGCTGAAGTCTACAAACATCATTCTAGCGTAGGAGCCTGGAGGGCCCAGATGTTTGAGGTCATAACAGCTACCGCGGTAGCTAGGAACAGCGCCGAGGCCGGATCCTTTCATCTGAAAGACCGCTGTGCCCAGTCAGGACTCAGCAAGGACCTGGCACACCAAACAAAACTAGCAACACTAGAAAGAAACAACGCTAACAACACTTTCATCTTCGAGTGGAGCAAATCAGACTCCACCCTTTCAGATCTGACAACATCCACAGGTCTTCCTGCCCATCCTGGCACTGTGAGAACACAACTCAATGCTAAGGAGGTCTAGGTAAGGATGCGTAGCTGCTTAAGAAGCTCCTCACTGAGAAAAGAAACGAAAGCTTTAGCGCAAGTTCTGCCAGCAACACTCCGATGCTACGTCACTCATTCGTTCACTACTCTAACCAATCACAGCCTGCCACCCGTGATTCAACTCTTGCTCATGTTTTGACACTTTCAGGTGCCCACGTTTCTACGTTTTCCTCCTTCCTCCCCCCCAACATCACTTTGGCCCTGGTACTGTTGTCCAGGGAGTAGGCTCCGCCCCTGGCGTCCATATCCGCCAGCTTCAAGACCTGGGCTGAGGATGAACCCTACGCCTCCTTATAGAAGAATAAATGTAGTTTCCCATCACTACTGCCTTTCGTGTCTTTCTGGCTGAAATAGACAAACAAGCTGCTGGTGTTCTCCGAACAACGGACTGACCACCCCCGAGTCCAGACCTCACCTTATTGAATTTGCTGGGGATTATATATGTTCATGAAAAAGAGAACATGTAACCAGGCTCTAAAACTGAACTAGGTGTGTCAAAAGCTGGTTCCTTTGAAAAGCTGAAACGAGGAGGCTGTAATGAGAGTAGACACGTCGGCGCTACTTTCTGATAAATGTATGTTTACAGGTTTTTTTTTTCTGGATGTGAAAGATGAACAACTGGTGCCTAATTAAAGTAATTAGGGTGTCAATTATCCCATCAGTTAGTGAAGTGAATGTCCCTTCACTTTTAATATCAACCTCCACTTTAAGAACCAACTAGTGAACGCGGACAAAACAGGCATACACCAACACTCAAAGGTTAAACCAGCTAAACGGAGGTGTATGTAACCTGTAAAAAAACCAAAAAAACAATATCTATATTAGGGCTGCCCTCTAGAAGTCGACAAGTCGAATCGTCAGTCAGAGACCCTTTAAGTCGACTGACAATAGTGACCTTTTTTTGTTCGTTTCGTTTTTCGTAAAACAGACTAAAGCTTACAGAAATGCACGAGAACTTTAAGAATGTAAAAGACATTTTAATAATTATTAAAGGGGAATAATAAATATATATGTAAGGTCTAGCTGGGCTGTGACGCATGCTTGCTAAAAAATTAAATCCACGTGACGATGTGCGCTGGCGGTTCACCGCTGAAGGAAGCTAAAGCTGTGAAGCTGAGAAACACGGGTGGAGCGATGTCTCAGAGAAAGTCTGGAGGAGCTTCTGAAGAAGAGAATCCGAACAAATTAAACCCAATTCTTTTCCTCATTCAGTCAGACATCCAACACTGCTTCAAATGAGTGAGCTGACTTCCGGTTTAGACATAACGGCTGTTTGCGGTGAAGAAGAAACGGACTGAAGACGTTTGTTTTATTATAATTTCATTATTTTAGACCCTAAATTACAGATATGTTTATTTATTCATCTACAGCTGAGATTATCTTTATTTAAGGATAAGTACAGTCTCTTAATACGCCTGCTGATAAACGAGAAATAATTATTTTAGCGTGTGTGATATAATAATTAAACGGTTTCAGGTTTACCGTTCTTCTTCTCATCTAATAATAATTTAAATATGGACTAATCTGGTTTTATTTAGCAGTGTATTATTTATGACAGATGAAAGGCGAAGGGTCCTCCTACTGAAGAAGCTGTTAGAGGTGAAATTAAAAGGCTATAAGCTATAAGCGCTAATGTTTAGTATAAGTACGCGCTGCTGCCCAGCGCTGTATCCTGTAATTAAAGGCTCCAGTTCCGATTGATCACCATAAGCCCCGCCTCTTTTAGTTCAGAAATATGTTCCTGTGACTCTGCTGACTTTCTAAATGAGGAGGATCCTATGCAGACTGATTTACTGATTGCTAGATAATGTACATGGAGAAAAAACATGAACAAATAGTCGAATCGTCGACCAGGACGGGCGAATCATATTCGACTGACAAAATTTTAAGTCGGGTACAGCCCTAATCTATATAAATAAAGTGGACTTGATTTGACTTTGATTCTGGTTCTGTAATAAGAATAACTCATTTTCTACAGAGTGTAAAATTAAATATGAATTTGCTAAGCATTTTAGCGCACATTCTTTATTTATTTGCTGATTTTACTTTATAAAAAAACCTTATAAATTCTAAAACAACTTTTGTTTTTTATACTGTGTTGGTTAATAAAGCTTATTTTATCATTTTCTATTGATAATTAATTCTATAATTAAAATATACCCAACCGAAAAATTTACATATTGCTCCTTTAACAGTTTCAGTAGATTGTTTATCATTTAATACAGCTTAAAATAAATCTTAATATACCTCCTGTGTATTGTGATAGAATGTGTGATGCAATCAACAACTACCTAGGTACTGCTTGACTGTTCTGCAGATGACTGTGTGTATGGACGGAGTAGAAAAGGCCAGAATAGAAACGAGCTAACTAACTTTTCAATATTGTAAATCCGGCTCATCCATCTGACGCAGAGACGCTAAATCTCCAGCTCATGCAGAGAGACCAGCTGGATGATCCTGAAATATGGGCGTCTGCTGTCACAGCTTATAAACAGATTACAGGAAGCGAGTGAGACAAACAAGAAGAATAAGTTCGCGGGTAATAATAGTGGCTGTGTCACAATGACACCTGTAGTCACCAAGTCATCAGAGGGAGACGACGCGCATTTCCAGCCCAGTGTGGGATAAAACACTGCATTTCTGATATGCCATGCTGCTTCCTGGCTATCCTGACTACCACTCCGGACCCTGGGTTTGATTCTCTGCCTCAGTAAACGACAAGCGTGAACATTTCTTATAGACGTCGCTGTGAACGGACTTGATATGACACACTATATGTTAGTGTACTGTAAGTAGTGTGTCGGTGTACAGTAACTCAGTAAGTGTAATGTGTTAGTGTACTGTAAGTAGCGTGTTGGTGTACAGTAACTCAGTAAGTGTAATGCGTTAGTGTGCTGTAAGTAGCGTGTCGGTGTACAGTAACTCAGTAAGTGTAATGTGTTAGTGTACTGTAAGTAGTGTGTCGGTGTACAGTACTCAGTAAGTGTAATGCGTTAGTGTACTGTAAGTAGTGTGTCGGTGTACAGTACTCAGTAAGTGTAATGCGTTAGTGTACTGTAAGTAGCGTGTCGGTGTACAGTAACTCAGTAAGTGTAATGTGTTAGTGTACTGTAAGTAGTGTGTTGGTGTACAGTAATTCAGTAAGTGTAATGTGTTAGTGTACTGTAAGTAGCGTGTTGGTGTACAGTAACTCAGTAAGTGTAATGCGTTAGTGTACTGTAAGTAGCGTGTTGGTGTACAGTAACTCAGCAAGTGTAATGTGTTAGTGTACTGTAAGTAGTGTGTTGGTGTACAGTAACTCAGTAAGTGTAATGTGTTAGTGTGCTGTAAGTAGCGTGTTGGTGTACAGTAACTCAGTAAGTGTAATGCGTTAGTGTGCTGTAAGTAGTGTGTGGGTGTACAGTAATTCAGTAAGTGTAATGTGTTAGTGTGCTGGAAGTAGCGTGTTGGTGTACAGTAACTCAGTAAGTGTAATGTGTTAGTGTGCTGTAAGCAGTGTGTTGGTGTACAGTAACTCAGTAAGTGTAATGTGTTAGTGTACTGTAAGCAGTGTGTTGGTGTACAGTAACTCAGTAAGTGTAATGTGTTAGTGTACTGTAAGCAGTGTGTTGGTGTACAGTAACTCAGTAAGTGTAATGTTCTAGCTAAGTGTAACTGTGTTCTACTTCAGTGTTGTGTGCTGTAGGCAGTAACTGTGAATAGACGTCAGTAATGTGTTAGTGTACTGTAAGTGAGTTGGTGACAGGCTTCTAGTAAGAAGTCTCTGTTTTGACTAAGTTGAGAGACAGTTTAGATTCTAGCTAATGGAACCGGTTCTCCTTCAGTGTTCTGTGCTGATGATGATGTGAACAGACGTCAGCTTCTATTAAAGACTGGTGGACTGAGAGACACTAGAGTCTCTTCACCTACACTGAGCTGATGAAGAGTCCTGTTCCAGAAATGATAATAGGACATTAGAGCCGTAATAAATCATGCTCCTGTTACTCTCCATACTTCAGTACATCTGAAGGTAAATACTTCAGTACTGTTACTCTAGTGGAGGTCTAAAGGGAGGAACTTCTACTGACACTGGAGGAGTATTTACCTTGAGGACTCTACTTTAACTCAGCTACGTGCTTTGTGTTTTTCGTCCACCACTGAAGTTCTAGCCTGTCAGTTAAACCAAGCACGAAATCATCTAGCAATCATTTTCAAGGCAACTGCTTGGAGGTGCACATTCATCGACTTGTGCAATGACACATTGTGGTGCATTAGGAGAACAAGGTCTTCTAAAGCCTATTCAGAAAGTTATAATAGATGCCAGACCTGACTGGCTGAGATTCTCAATAACACCTTTCTGGAATAGGCTTTATTATCACCTGAAGGACTCTAGGCATAGAAAAGACAAAAAGGCCTGTTGAAGTTCTAGACTCTGGAACTGAAAATGTGTCTTCTTGATTGCCTTTTCATCCAAAAGCTTTTTCTTTTTTCCAATTGAAATCACATTTTGTGCTCCTGCTTTCATGAAAGGTGTAGTTCTATAATGTGACGCTTGCTTACATTGTATATATCGTTGTGGAAAGTCCTTGGATGCCTGCTGACTTTGCTAAGAGAACTTGATTGGAGATCATTGCAACCTAGCGCACCAACTGTTATACAAGACTGCTAGCTGGCATGCTAAAAGCTACACTGCTAGTCACAAAAGGAACTGAAAACATGGTTTTACATGGAGCTTAAAGCCAGATGAAGAAGATATATCGTTCAAATAGTGCAAATAGTTGCACTAAGAAGGAATCAACCGACAGGGATGGTACCTGATTGACCCAACAGCCATGATTGTTGACATCCAGAGAGCAGTGATGTCCTCCATTAGTCATATTGTTAATGCCGGCACCATTGGCAGACAGCTTCATAATGCAGGACTACATACATGCAGGCCTTTACGATGACTGTCCTTAACACCACGTCCACCTCACCAAAGACTGCAATATGTGACTCAGAATAGCAGCGGGACATCCTCAGAAACGAGTCCCACTTTTATTTGTCTTGGTGGAGATGACCAAGAGGTCCACGTGTGGAGGCAGCATGGTCAGAAAACCAAAAAGGCCTTGTGTCCATCCACCTCCACTCCTACTGTGAAATCTGCAGGAACTGTGTGAGGACATTCAGGCTGCATGGGATGGATTATTACAGGACACCATTAGAAACCTCTACGGCTCCATGCCGGGACATTGCATTAGCAAACATGGCCGCCTGACTCCATACTGAGAGACAGACTTCTGTATGTGTAGCTCAATAAATATCGTCCATATCAGTATAAACTTGTTATTGCAGCTAATGTTATTTTATTCACCCACTTGTTGTCTATAATACTGCTCTGTGTAGATATGAAGTAGCGTGTTGGTGTACAGTAACTCAGTAGGTGTAATGTGTTAGTGTACTGTAAGTAGTGTGTTGGTGTACAGTAACTCAGTAAGTGTAATGTGTTAGTGTACTGTAAGTAGCGTGTTGGTGTGCAGTAACTCAGTGAGTGTAATGTGTTAGTGTACTGTAAGTAGCGTGTTGGTGTACAGTTACTCAGTAAGTGTAATGCGTTAGTGTGCTGTAAGTAGTGTGTTGGTGTACAGAAACTCAGTAAGTGTAATGCGTTAGTGTACTGTAAGTAGTGTGTTGGTGTACAGAAACTCAGTAAGTGTAGTGTGTTAGTGTATTGTAAGTAGCGTGTTGGTGTACAGTAACTCAGTAAGTGTAATGTGTTAGTGTGCTGTAAGTAGTGTGTTGGTGTACAGTAACTCAGTAAGTGTAATGTGTTAGTGTACTGTAAGTAGCGTGTTGGTGTACAGTAACTCAGTAAGTGTAATGTGTTAGTGTGCTGTAAGTAGCGTGTCGGTGTACAGTAACTCAGTAAGTGTAATGCGTTAGTGTGCTGTAAGTAGTGTGTTGGTGTACAGTAACTCAGTAAGTGTAATGTGTTAGTGTACTGTAAGTAGCGTGTTGGTGTACAGTAACTCAGTAAGTGTAATGTGTTAGTGTGCTGTAAGTAGCGTGTCGGTGTACAGTAACTCAGTAAGTGTAATGTGTTAGTGTGCTGTAAGTAGTGTGTTGGTGTACAGTAACTCAGTAAGGTGTACAGTGGTCACTTTGTTTTGAGCTGTTGGACAGAGCTCGGTTCTAGCTAATGGAACCTGTTCTCCTTCAGTGTTCTGTGCTGATGATGATGAATAGACGTCAGTGTCAGACTAATGAATGAGCTTCTAGTAAAGACTGGTGGACGGAGAGACACTAGAGTCTCTTCACCTACACTGAGCTGATGAAGAGTCCTGTTCCAGAAATGATAATAGGACATTAGAGCTGTAATAAACCATACTCCTGTTACTCTCCATACTTCAGTACATCTGAAGGTAAATACTTTAGTACTGATACTCCAGTGGAGGTCTAAATGGAGCAACTTCTACTGACACTGGAGGAGTATTTTACCTTGAGGACTCTACTTTAACTCAGCTACATGCTTTGTGAACAGCTCGCATCACGTGGGATTACACATAAGCCAACCACGGCAAGCAATCAAATCTCTCGCTGGACTGGACTGGCCATGTGTACTTAAAATTCTGCTCAGCTTCCAGACAGAAAGGAAACTTTCCTATAGCACTCCTACTGAAAGTGCACCATGTTTTTTTCAGTAATCTCTTGGTTGACATATCCCACACTTAAGGATCGGAAACGCCTCCAAGCCCCAGTAAACATCTCCTGAAAGACCTCCGGTGTGTCTCTCAGATTGTAGGAATCGGAATCAAGTTGCCATATTCACCTACGCCCCCTGGCCTGCAAGCAATGCAGCGAGTCCCTGCGCCCACAGTTTCGGTCTATCATTATCAAAGAGTGCAGTGAGTCAGAAACACAGCGTCGCGGAGGGACTGGGAGTGCAGATTGCCTATGGGGTCACCGAGGATAATGACACAATGTCCCCGTGTGCTACCTTGACAGGATGAGCTCTCATCCCAAACTGCTTTTTGTCGTCAATTACAGCTTGCCATTATATGCTATGCTAGCCAGCAAAGTTGTCATACACAGCCAGCCTCGTCTTTCTGAACTCTCTGACAGTTAGGGCATAGGTTGTAAATATGCTGCTGCTTAGTCAGTGGTTCCGCTGCGATATCCGAACCTGAAAAAGCGCCAGCTTTATTCGTATGTACATCTAAACAAGTCCTGCGGTCGCATAATCAAATGTGCTGAGGAAACTGCCACAACCTCAGTGAACCCGCTTACAGTCAAGAAGGTCAATTAGCAGAACATCAATTTGGCTTGAAATGTAAACAACCTCAACACAAGCCCTTCACACTTCTCCCATCTGGCAGACGATGCAGGAGCCTGAAATCAACGACCACCAGATTACGGAACAGCTTCTACCCTTAGTGCCATCAGGGCTCTGCACAACTCTCTTCTTCCAACCCCCTTTCTACATCGCTCAACTCTGCCACAAGCCTCTGACCAGTAATGCTTAACTGTACTGACCACCAGAATATTACAGACTGCTTACCTACACAGACTGACCACCAGAACATTACAGACTGCTTAACTGCCCAGACAGACCACCAGAACATTACAGACTGCTTACCTACACAGACTGACCACCAGAACATTACAGACTGCTTAACTGCCCAGACAGACCACCAGAACATTACAGACTGCTTACCTACACAGACTGACCACCAGAACATTACAGACTGCTTACCTACACAGACTGACCACCAGAACATTACAGACTGCTTAACTGCCCAGACAGACCACCAGAACATTACAGACTGCTTACCTACACAGACTGACCACCAGAACATTACAGACTGCTTAACTACAAAGACAGACCACCAGAACATTACAGACTGCTTAACTACACAGACTGACCACCAGAACATTACAGACTGCTTAACTACACAGACTGACCACCAGAACATTACAGACTGCTTAACTACACAGACTGACCACCAGAACATTACAGACTGCTTAACAGCACAGATATGACATTACCATCCAGAACCATTACAGACTGACTTACAGACTACAGACCAGAACATTACTGACGGGATCCACCAGAACATTACTGACTGCTTAACTACACAGGCTGACCACCAGTATAACATTACAGACTGCTTAACTGCACAGACTGATCCACCAGAAAACGCAACATTTACAGGCCGCTTAACTGTATATAGACCAGGCCAACCACCATAGAAACACAGACTGCTTACTGTCACTACACAGACTGACCACCAGAACATTACAGACTGCTACAAGACTGACCACCAAACTCAGACTGCTTACCTGCAAATTTAACTTTTTAATGTCAGAACATTTAAAACTGTGCTTAGTACTCGCACGAGACTGACCACACCGAACATTACAGGACTGCATTACCTACAAAGACAGACCACAGACATTACGAGACTGCTTACCTACACAGACTGACCACCAGAACATTACAGACTGCTTAACCTTAACACCAAATGTTACATGACCTTAGAACACAGACAGACCACCAGAACATTACATGGGCTGCCTTAACTACCCCAGACTGACCACCAGAACATTACAGACTGCTTACCTACAAAGACAGACCACCAGAACCTTACAGACTGCTTAACTACACAGACTGACCACCAGAACATTACAGACTGCTTAACTGCACAGACTGACCATCATAACATTACAGACGGGTTAATCGCACAGACTGACCACCAGAACATTACTGACGGGTTAATCGCACAGACTGACCACCAGAACATTACTGACGGGTTAATCACACAGACTGACCACCAGAACATTACTGACTGCTTAACTACACAGGCTGACCACCAGAACATTACAGACTGCTTAACTGCACAGACTGACCACCAGAACATTACAGGCCGCTTAACTGTACAGACCAACCACCAGAACATTACAGACTGCTTACCTACACAGACTGACCACCAGAACATTAAAGATTGCTTACCTACACAGACTGACCACCAAAACATTTCAGACTGCTTACCTGCACAGACTGACCAACAGAACATTACAGACTGCTTACCTACAAAGACAGACCACCAGAACATTACAGACTGCTTACCTACACAGACTGACCACCAGAACATTACAGATTGCTTACCTACACAGACAGACCACCAAAACATTACAGACTGCTTACCTGCACAGACTGACCACCAGAACATTACAGACTGCTTACCTACAAAGACAGACCACCAGAACATTACAGACTGCTTAACTACACAGACTGACCACCAGAACATTACAGACTGCTTAACTGCACAGACTGACCACCAGAACATTACAGACTGCTTAACTGCACAGACTGACCATCATAACATTACAGACGGGTTAATCGCACAGACTGACCAACAGAACATTACAGACTGCTTACCTACAAAGACAGACCACCAGAACATTACTGACTGCTTAACTACACAGACTGACCACCAAAACATTACAGACCGCTTAACTGCACAGACTGACCACCAGAACATTACAGACGGGTTAATCGCACAGACTGACCACCAGAACATTACAGACTGCTTAACTGTACAGACCAACCACCAGAACATTACTGACTGCTTAACTACACAGACTGACCACCAAAACATTACAGACCGCTTAACTGCACAGACTGACCACCAGAACATTACAGATGGGTTAATCGCACAGACTGACCACCAGAACATTACTGACTGCTTAACTGCACAGACTGACCACCAGAACATTACTGACTGCTTAACTGCACAGACTGACCACCAGAACATTACAGACTGCTTACCTACACAGACTGACCACCAGAACATTACTGACTGCTTAACTGCACAGACTGACCACCAGAACATTACAGACTACTTAACTGCCCAGGTTGCACTGGTTGCTCAGCGTATCTCTTCTATATGAGGACCTGTATTCTTTTGTTTATACAGCATTATGTACACTGTGTGTATGATACATGCATTCTGCTATTGCACAGTTTTGCCATTTGCACTATTACTGCACACTGTGTATGTTCTGCTCCACGCCTTTTAGACTTGTTTCTCTGTGCATATGACAATTAATGCTTGCATCTTAAATTGAATCTTAAGTTAAGCAACATTTCAGACTTCGCAGGCTAAAAGGGGCACAGTGCACTCACACTAACAGAAGTGTGACAAAAGTGTGCAAAATGGCCACTGGACATGACTACTGTGATTCCACCATCATAAACTTCGAGAAAGCACAACAGTGCAATCGGTGGGACTGATTGTAGATTTTAGAAAACATAGAGACAGGGAAATAAACAATACATACAAATTAATTTTTTTGATTAAGCAGTATTTCTTATTTTCTTGCAGTTAGCTACGATCACTTAATCCAGGCAAGTTGTCTGTACATCTCATTAAAAAACTGGAGTGTAATTATTTCATTAAAACAAACTCACTAAAATAATACGGGAAATTAGGGGCGGTGCTACCCAGAATTCCTAGCAAGTTAGTGTATTGCTGTTTATTAGCTCTTATCATCTTTTCTGATTTTAAACAAGCAACACATTCACATGCAACTTTGGACGCCCTGTGCGTGTTGCTGGTGTTTTAACTATACATGTGTTTAAACTGCAAAATCCATTGTAGATTGGAACATTAGACCGCATATTAAAACTCCTGGCCAGAAATTAAATTTAAACTCAGCATATCAAATTGCTCTTAACTACAGGAAGATGTTTTAGCTTTCATTCCTTTTGTTCCTGACACCAGGAACTGAATTTACACATGTAAAAAATGATAATTTCAGGAATTAAACTTTTACTAGCAGAAATAAACAGGAACAACAGAACTAAAAGCTTAAATGGCTTACCATAGTTCACTGAATATGAGCTAAGATCGTGTGTGTGGTGTCACTGGCATTATTTTTGCAGGACTATGTGGTGCTGTGAAACGATAGCAGATTTTTAAAATTAGGCTAAGTAAACACATGGTCACTCCTCACAGTGCGCAAGCAGTGACAACACACCTGTAAACCGCATTTATATATGAGCAAACGTTACCAGTGCACTGTTTGCTCTTAACGTCATGGTAAACTGCTTTAAAAATGTTTTTAACAGATCATAAAAGTGACTAGTCAACTGTGACTGCTGCCAAGTTCTGGATACAATGGCAAAAATGTAAAAGATTACACGCTAAGGTACATTAATAACGGAGTAGAAGGTTTATTAAAGCTCAGTTACTGTAGAGGTATGTATTGGAGTCCCTGTAGAAGTATAATTCAGTTAGGTAATGAAGCTGTTCGAGTTAAGCTGGCTTATGTAGTTAGAAATGCATAAAATACTTTTAATTTGCATATAAAAGTCACTTTCCAAAAAAAAACAAGTGTCTCCAAAATGGCAACTTTACATGTTTACAGTTTACTTAGCATTTCATAACTATAACTTACTGTCTCATAATTATGACTTCGCATCTCAAATTATTACTCAGTATATCATAATTATGACTTACTGTCTCAAAACTATGACATATTATCTTATTATGACTTAGTATCTCATAATTATGACTTACTGTGCCATAACTCTGACTCATTATCTCTTAGTAATGACTTACATAATCATGACTTACTATCTCATAGTTATGACTGAGAATCTTATAATTATGACTTAATATCTCACAATTATGATCACTGTCTCATAATTATGACTTACATAATCATGACTTACTATCTCACAATTATTATGATTACACTGTCTATCACATATTATGATCTCACTACTATCTAGATAGACTGAGATGAGGCTTACATAATCATAACTTACTATCTGATAGTTATGACTGAGAATCTTATAATTATGACTTCGTATCTCACAATTATGACTCACTATCTCATAGTTATGACTTACATAATCATAACTTACTATCTCATAGTTATGACTGAGAATCTTATAATTATGACTTAGTATCTCACAATTATGACTCACTATCTCATAGTTATGACTTACATAATCATGACTTACTATCTCACAATTATGATTCACTGTCTCACAATTATGACTCACTATCTCATAGTTATGACTTACATAATCATGACTTACTATCTTACAATTATGCCATAATCATCTCATACGGATGACTTACTATCTCACAATAATAACTTACTATATGGCTTTCTTTTCTTTAAGTGGTGGGAATGGGTTTCCGAGCAGACGTTGTGTTTAAACGAAGCATAAAAGGAAAAACCATCAATCAAATACACATTTTTCTTTGAACAGCGACGCTACACATGTGCACAGCGATACGCACGTGCAGACTTTTATTGTGAAGGGCAGGGCTTGCAGCAAGCTGGAGTAGCCTAGCCTGCTTAAGTCGAGCTGGAGCCCCCTGTGTTGCCCTCTGGTTGAGTTTCCATTAAAGCTGAGTTATGGAGAGGGAGGGACCTGAGCGCTTCTGAGAACCCTTGTCGATAGAATATTAGATTTAGGAAATGAATGACTTGATGAGTCGCCTTCATGAATTAATGAACTGCCTTCATCAGAGAGAGAGAGTAAGGGCAGCGGAGTCAGGCAGTAATGAACTTATGAAACAGGTTTCTGATGATGCAGTACCCTCGGCGAGACGGAGGAGTAAATGAATTTGTGCGGCTACGTTTTGACTACGTTGTCCTCCAGATGCAGAAACTTTGAGGTTGTGTTGAGTGCCGAGGTGTAATGAGCAGACGTCTCGCCTCATTTCTCTCATGACAGTTGGGCATCAATCAGAATAGTGCTTTTTCCTACTCAACCACAACCCACCAAAAAAAATAAAAAAACAGAAAGAAAGAAACTGATGTGTGGCAGAGTTATTGTGCCTGGATTAGACTCCATTTACCTTATCATAGTCCTATGCAGTCATATTCTTAAGATTTAAGAGCCCTTGTTGATCCCACAGTGGCGAAATTTAGTCTCCAGTGAAGTGAAACACCCACTAGTGAACACACACACTAGGGGGCAGTGAGAACACTTACCCGGAGCGGGTGGCAGCCCTATCCAC